>JAINUG010000077.1:4035000-4402135 GCA_029706075.1 Aldrovandia affinis
CTGAGTAAAGGAGCTTGTGTCAGGGGGAAATGGTGAACAATCTTCACTGTGCTGTCCCCTCCCCTTTCCTGTGGTGCCTACCAATCAGAGCTCAGAGGCTTGAAGGGAGATAGACCAATCAGATAGACCAATCTGATATGGCACTCAGCCTCCCTGATTGGAGGAAACCCAGGCCTCGCACATACACATACGCACGTTCACTCACACGAATGCACACACACACAAACACTCAAACACGCGCAGGCTCACACACACACTCAGACACGAATACTCACAGACACACACACGTTCATACACACACACACGCTCTCACAGACACGAATGCTCACACACACACGCATGCTCACACACGAACGCTCACACACACACACACTTGCGCGCGCGCGTAGGGAGCCAAGAGAGACACAGAGATGTAACACGATGCCCTCCACGCACAATTGTCCTCCACACCTCCAGCACTCACACAGCGGGCTGACTCTCCGCCAGCTGGACACAGAGTGAGCAGGTGAAAAGGGAGGGAGGAAGGTATCCTCGTTTCCCAGAATCCTCAGGGTGACAAATCAGGCAGCGTCTCCTCCTCGGGGACATCAGTTAATGGGTCTTGACCCAGTCTGCAGTGTCCTGAATCAGAACAGGCTGAAAACCGGTCCTTCGCTGCTGTAAGCTGCAGTCCAGACGCCCAGTAGCCTCCTCCGCAGGGGGGGCTTATTGTCGGATGTTGTTACTGCTGGCATACACAGGATTTTACCCCCCCACTACCCCCAGAGGTGCAACAGCAGTGGCTCACGACTGCAACTTTTAAAAAGTCTAATTCCCAACTGTCAGATGACCTACCCAGCTAAAGCCGTTGTTAAGTACAGTGATGAGTATTTTGGTCTGGTATGGAATACTAATCATGCTGACTGGGGCCAGCAGCCCTGCAGGGTGCTGCGTAATTGGCTGTAGTGTCGCCCAGGAAGGGAGGGATTGAGGCAGGATTGTCCCTTGTTTTCAGTCCTTGTTTCCCCCTTGGGTCAACTAGGAGTCTGCCTGCACCAACTGCACAGGCAATGCAGCCCTCAGCTGGGCGGAGAGTGAAAAGGAGCAGCGGCTAGCCGCGTGTGTTGGAGGAAGTGCGTGAAATAATCCAGTCCTCAAACCGCCACATCACACTTCCTTACCATTCCCTTGCCATGAAAACATATTTCAGTCAGCACTATGCTAACAGCACAATCGATTTAATTCAATTTGAATATATTTATTGCCATGACAAAAACACTGTACATTTGTGTTTCCGAAGCAGAAACATCCACAACAACACAAGACATAAGACAGAATCGATCAATCACAGCACACAGATATTTGACATGAATTGTCTGAACAACGGGTCCCCTTTTCTTTAGCACTGTTGTATGAAATGTCTGTGATGTGAAAGCATATTTTGTTCTTTCCATTCCTTCTTGCTCTTTTTGTTTCCTGATTCATTTGTTCTTCTTCTTGTGCATGCTAGTCTCACAAGCGACTTTCCAAAGTAAGCATTTCTCTATTCTGTTTTTATTCCCTTCCTGTGTCCGTCCTGTGCACTGCTGTGTGTCCGTCCTGTGTCCATAGACCCCCCTGCCCACCCATGTTACCCTTGTATTTACTGCACCTCCTCCCTTCCCATAATGCATTGCTGCCGCCCTCACAATGCATGGTTTTGAATCTGTTATTCTCCCTTATGGACTATGCATTCACTCCCGCCCTCATTTTTCATTTTCTTAGAATCTTTTTCCTGAATTTCATTGATATTGTAAGTAATGTAGAAACACATTACTGTTGATCTTCTGGTAATCGCCAAAATAAAGGAAACACTTGAGTAAATGAGGGATATCGATCAATCAATCAATATATATTTTTTATATAGTGCTCTTCACACCAGGTGTCCCAGTGCGTTGAAGAGTTCAAACATATTGTAGAAGGTACAAGCAGAGCAGGGTATTTTTCATTCAGTTACACACACATACAACAGCCATTACAGGTACAGAAAATGGTCAATTTCAGAGGCCCCTGGGTGACGTAACGGTAAAGGCACTCAGAGTGCAGGTTGCAAACTGCATCCGGGGTTCAATCCGGGGCTCTGGCCAGGGGCCCCTTTTGGGGGCGGCGATTGGCTGTCTGCCCCAGGGGAGGGAGGAAGGAAGCCAGCATAAGCTTGCCGTGTACAAGAGTGGCTCTGTTTGTACCAGAGTTACAGTCGACAGTTTGGCAGCTTCCGTCTCGGAGGAGGTGGTTTGTCGCCTTTGTCACTGCCGGTCCCAGAGCTGCAGCGGCAAGCTGGTAGTATGAGGGGGAATAGTTAACATAGAAAGAGGCTATAATTGGCTACTAAATTGGGAGAAAAAGCAGAAAAATCTGAGGTCAAAAAAAAATATATATATATATTGATTTTTTCATTCGTTTCATGCACGTTGAATAAAAGCACAATCAAAGAGAAATGTCTTCAATTGATTTTTAAATGTAGGCATTGTTTCAGAATTTCTGATCTGGGCTGGAAAAGAGTTTTACAATCGGGGAGCACAGCAGGAAAAATATCTCAGTCCAGCTTTCTTGAGGTGATAACGGTAAAAAATGCTGGGCAGGCCCAGTTGCCAATTATTTCGTCTACCATGGTTAGAAGAAGAGGTTTCAGTGACTTTTGAAGAGGGGCAACTAGGAGCAACTGTGGTCGAAAGTGCGTACTCAAACCAATGCATTGGTTTGAGATGCAAGGGAAAACAGACGAGCAACTCTGAGTCAGTTGACTGCAAATATCAATCTAGGGCGTGAGCAGGCAGTTTCACCATGAACAGTTTGTCAAGGACTTCAAAGAGAGGGATACTGTGGTCAGGTTGCCGCCCTATTAAGACACTTTGCATTGGCAGTTACCTGTACATGCCTGTTACGCGTAGTGTGGCTGCGCTCATCAATCGCATCCCGCCACACTTCTCCCATCGCGCATGAGTGCAGCGATCCGTCTCCATGGTGATGTGGTCAGTGAAGATCGCGTGACCCTTGCCAGTCAGTTGGGGACGTTGAGTTTAGTCGTCCTGCTATGTGACGTCCCAGAAAGATTCCGTCTAATCTGCCTTCTCGTCCTCTAGTATGTTTGAGTCTTGACTCCAGTTACTGGCACGTGTGGCACAGTTGTGTCTAGCCTGTAGCCTGTGGCCTTTGCACAGATACCATGAGAGCAAAAAAGGAGTTTGTGTTCTATCCCCCAGCCCATAGCAGTACCGTGTCCCCACTTCAGACTGTGCTCGGAGCTCAGTCAGCCCCCGAACACCATGACTCAAAACGCCCGGTTCTGTTATCATTACTCAAAACGCCCGGCCCTGTTATCATTACTCAAAACGCCCGGCCCTGTTATCATTACTCAAAACTCCCGGTTCTATCATTACTCAAAACGCCCGGCTCTGTTATCATGAGTCAAACCACCCAGCCCTGTTATCATTACTCAAAACGCCCGGCCCTGTTATCATTACTCAAAACGCCCGGCCCTGTTATCATTACTCAAAACGCCCGGCTCTGTTATCATGAGTCAAACCACCCAGCCCTGTTATCATTACTCAAAATGCCCGGCTGTGTAACCATTGCTCAAAACACTGTAATCATTACCCAGAAGGTTCAGCTCTGTAATTCCAGTGTAAGGTTATTTGAATGCTGCCCTGTATGTTGCTATCTGTATTAATAAGCTTTTTTAGGAAGGACAGGGCCTTGTTGTCCTGTCCCCTGAAGGTTTGTGTGTTAAAGGAACAGACACACATACAAACACACACTGAAACACACACACACAAAACTGACACACTGAATGTATGCTTTACAATTCAAGCAGAGGGATTTGTGTAGACAGTAGCTTATACAATTAGCCCAAAGTTTGTTTTAGTACATTATGTGAGTTGTAGCATGTGTTCTTTCATTACTCCTCATCTGTTCAACTGTGGCTCTGTTCGGTGTGGAGCAGCAAGCACATCTAGATGTACAGTCTAAAAAACTTTTACTTGTAAAAATTTACTTTTTTACTTTATGTTGATAGAATATGAGTTTTTGGTATAACTGGTTATTACCATGGATGACTGTAGCATGCCCAGCATGATTAAGAGCATTCGATTCCATCTGTTTGAGTTCCTCAATTTCCACACATTAAGACTCTGATGCACCACAGGACACCACTCACTGGTACATCTTGTAGCCAGGTGCAATGCTGCCCTCTTCTGACCGGCAAGAAGTAGTTTACTGTTAGATATATATGAAATATATATTCTGCCACTTATTCTGCACTGCTTTTAAAAGGTTTGTAGCCTCACATTTAAGCTTCTCTGTTTTCCATGAAATATGGACAGTATGCCACATCACACTCCAGTGAACATGATGTAATAAATATTTCCTGTGCAGTTTTATTCCACAGAGTTTTGTGTGTGAGGCTTTGATATTGTACTTATTTACGTTAGTGTGGTTGTATTAATTAGGGTGATACCAAGAAGGAAAATGTATATGTGTACAGTAATAGTAGGGCTGGGTTTTTATCAGCCATGTATAATTTCAGAAACCTCACACACAAGCAATAACCTTTTATGCAGCTATTGGGATAAATGCTAATACCAAATAAAGAAAAGCAAAGAATGAATTTCAGTAAAAACACAAAGTGAAAGTGCTGACTGACTGCAGCAGCTTTTAGATCCACACAGTCAGTCTCTAGTTTCTCAACGCAGCCCATAAACCATTATGGAGGAACGTGTGTCCAATTTCTCCAGCTTTTATGAGAAATCACTCTGTGCTTCTCAGCAATATCCCCCTTTCTACTGCAAAAGCAAAAACCAGGCTTTCTTGCAAATAATAATAAGTTAACATTGATGTTTTTGCACAAACGCTGCAACAAGAGTTCACTAAGAGGCCCACATCAGTCAATGGAGTGGTGAACATGAACACATGCCTGCTTCATTATTACCCCTCAGCCAAGACTAACGTGTCTCACGGACTATTGATACAAAATAGTGTCATTGGACAGCATGTATTGCACCCCCCTCCCACCCCACCCCTTGCTCCTTATAGGAGGGAGGTGCCAAAAGCACAACCTTCACACCTGCTTTTAATGTGCTCAGTGAATCTCGCTCCATTTTATAGGGTCTGTGTGATTTATTGAGCCTGGTTTCTGAGACTGACCGCTTGATTTTTTCCGTCTCTTTTGTCTCCTCTTTTGTTGTTTCCTCATCCCCAGAAGAGCCAGAGCTGGTACAATGTAAGTCCCCCTTCTCCTCCTCTCTGTGTCTGTGATTGTAGCCTGTAATTGTCATTTGTGATTTTAATCTGTGATTGTAGCCTGTTATTGTAATCTGATTGTAATTTGTGATTGTAAGTGATATGGGAGCATACCCCCTTCAGGTGGATCATAGGGCCTTTGTTGTTGTGTAGTGCGTGTTGACTCTTTTTGGATCTCTCAGGGCTGTGGAAACATGTCATATCCCTGATTTATCAATCAGACATATGTGGGAAGGAGTCTGACCTCATGTGTCTGACAGGATTGGCTAATATACACATTTTCACCTGTCAATCATTTTCCTCCCAGCTGATTGGAGACAAGGTGGCAAACAGGTGCTGTGGTGAACAGTTATATGATCAAACCCAAGGGTAGCCTTGATGTTTTGCTGTATGGGAGATTCTGTGTACCACCACTCATAAAGATTCACACTGTTTCATTGTCATTACATCTGTGTATAATTATTCATCTGAATGAGTCAGATCCAATCCAACTGCTGTGGACTTTGTCCATAACTTTGCATAGCACAATTATGCACGCGTTACTTGTTTTCATTACCTATGGTTAACCATTTTTGTTACACAATCATTCCATTTTATTTTTTTAAATGCTTTTTTGGAACACGGGAGTGAATTCGGGAGAGCGTAGACAAGCACACGCTCTCCGCCGAAACATATGATACCAGCCGCCGATTCTTTTCACATCGCAGTTCACAAGTCAATCTTGTACAGACATGAGTCGGAGCAAGACGCTTCATGCTTTATACTGGCAGACTGTGGGTGCCCGATTGACCAGCAGGGGTCACTAGTGTGTGACAAGACACGGACAAGCCGGACAACTATATCCCTCTCTCCCTGGGCAACATTACTGCAATTATTTGTCACCCTGCGGGGCTGCTGTCCACAGTCGACACTGGCACAGTCTGAATTCCATACCTGTGGGGCTCATCCACACATCCACATGCTTAATTTTGTTCATTTAAAGGGTGTGCTTTTAGTTTTTCCTGATTTTCCCCCGTTTTTTCTCCCCGATTTGGAAGCCAGGGCCGGTCTGGCAGAGACAGGTTTCAAACCGCATCCCTGATAGGCAGCTTGCACTCATATAGGACCAGCCAAATACGGGTGCGTTAGACTGCTACGCTATCCGTGAGCCCCAAGGGTGTGCGTTTAACCTTTTCCTAATCAGTCACCGCTGTATTATATGATCTTTAAGGCTTTTTTAATGAATGCAGTAATTATATCACTTCCATTGTGGGTGCAACATTACCTTCCACCGAATCAGATTGAATGTGGGGTGTGTGCTTTGTATACTGCACACTTCTATGGGAAACAAAAGCTGTATTGTCTGTACCTAGTTTAGGTTGTGGTATTAGAAACACGTGCCGTACAGTATTACAGTGATGTTTGGAGCAAGAAAATCCTCTTTTCAACATTGTACATTGTGTGGGTAAAAGTTCTGTTGTTTCGGGGGGGGAGTAGCTTTGCGACCATGTAAGCAGACAGTGGGGGCACAAAGGGGGGCATTGTGGGAAATGACCGTTTCGGGGCCACTTTGGCACAGGCTGGCCTCAGCTTTTGTGCTGCGGATCAACATCGCATGAGGCCAATCGGTTAATCTGGCGACCGAATGGCTGCTTGGCCTTGCCTTTCACTGCACCCTTTTGTCCTGGGTTTGGAAAAGTGTGGCCTCAGCATATTTCACACTACGACCTCTGAGCTTCACACTACAACCTCTGAGCTTCACACTACGACCTCTGAGCTTCACACTATGAACTCTGAGCTTCACACTACAACCTCTGGGCTTCCAACTGTACATGTTATCTGCTAGTCCCTCCCCCCAACCTTTTTGAGGGCTGACCAGTACTGTAATTCGAGCATGGCTTAAAAAACCTGCCTGAAGTTTTATTGGGACTGAATACAAATAAATTAAGATTGACAGGCATTAGTATGATGCAGTGGTATTATAACTAGGCCAGATAAGTAGTCTTTTTCTGCCTAATGGCACTAGTAAGTGCAATGATTTTCTCTTTGCAAACTGCATCATGGGTAATGTAGGCTGGTAGTTGCGGCACATCTTTCTGTGGCAGTGATGAGCTCCCATGGCCCTGAACATTCTGTGATTAAAACACAACCGCCCAGAGTTCTGAGCTCAGAGAGAGAGACTGCACTGCCCTGCTCTGAGAGAGACTGCCCCACCCCACTAAGAGAGAGACCGCCCCACCCAGAGAGAGAGAGAGACCACACTGCCCCACTCAGAGAGAGAGACCACACTGCCCAGCTCAGAGAGAGAGAGACCACACTGCCCCACCCAGAGAGAGAGAGACCACACTGCCCCACCCAGAGAGAGAGACCACACTGCCCCGCTCAGAGAGAGAGAGAGTCCATCAAAAAAAGGGAGGGAAAATATTTGCTTGTTTCATAGATTAAAAAAAAGCCTTCGATTCCATCTGGCATGAAGGACTTTTCTTAAAAATTCTTCAAAGTGGACTAGGGGGTAAGGTTTATGATCTTATAAAATGTATGTACAGACACAACCAGTGTGCTGTGAAAATTGGAAATCAAAGAACAGAGTATTTTACCCAAGAACGCGGTGTGAAGCAAGGATGCTGTTTAAGTCCAACATTATTCAACCTGTATATAAATGAACTTGCAGACCGGCTGGACCGTTCAGCAGCTCCAGGCCTCACACTCTATGATACAGAGATTAAATACTTGCTTTATGCTGATGACCTTATTCTGTTGTCCCCAACCAGTGATGGTCTTCAACATAACCTGTCCATCCTAGGAAAATACTGCCAAAACTGGGCCTTGGATGTAAACTTTAAGAAAACCCAAATCATGATCTTTCAGAAAAAACCCAGATGCCTTGAAAACAAATACCATTTTACTTTGAACAACACCCTAATTAAACACACAACAAATTATACATACCTTGGTCTGTCCATATCTGCATCAGGAAGTTTCAGTATGGCAATACACGCGCTCAAAGAAAAAGCACGCAGGGCAATGTATGCATTAAAAACCAAACTATTAAACATTAAGATTCCAGTTAGAATCTGGACAAAAATATTTGATTATGTTATCCTACCCATAGCTTTGTATGGAAGTCAGGTCTGGGGCCCGCTCAGTGGATTGGAGCATGGCTCATGGGACAAACACCCAATAGAGGCCCTCTACACTGAATTCTGTAGAAACATTTTAAATATTCAAAGGAAGACACCAAATAACGCCTGCCGAGCAGAACTGGGGCGTTTCCCATTACTCTTAAACATCCCAAAACGGGCCATAACATTTTGGACGCATCTAAATTCAAGCCCAAAAGACACCCTTCCATTCAAGGCATTAAAAACCCAAGAGCTGAAACCTGAAAACAGTCCCCTCAGTCAGCTGATGGTGAAGCTAACCAACCAGGCTCCCATCAGCACTGCTTCAAAACACAACAGAATAAAACAAATTATGAATCAGTCAAAATATCTATATTTGGAACATTGGAGAAATGAAACTAAAACCCAAAGTAGACTAAATTGTTATTTGACCCTAAACAGAGAATATAGATTGGCCGAGTATCTCCACTCCGTCAGAGATACGAAGCAGAGACGGATCCTGACCAAATACAGGCTCAGTGACCACCAATTGGCTATAGAAACAGGAAGACACAGATAAACATGGCTACCCAGAGAGGAGCGTATATGTGGTCACTGCTCGACAGGGGAGGTAGAAACAGAGATGCACTTCCTCCTCCACTGTGAGAAGTTCTCTTCAGTAAGAGACTTCCACTTCGGGGAAATAGCCAAGAAAATTCCAAACTTCCTACTGTTAACGCCAGAGGAGAAACTGGCAGTTCTCCTGGGTGAAGGAACAACGGCTCCTCTGGCAGC
The DNA here is from genome assembly GCA_029706075.1 of Aldrovandia affinis. Taxonomy (NCBI): domain Eukaryota; kingdom Metazoa; phylum Chordata; class Actinopteri; order Notacanthiformes; family Halosauridae; genus Aldrovandia; species Aldrovandia affinis. The sequence continues at coordinate 4,044,132 of JAINUG010000077.1, forward strand.
TAAATATGTATCTGCCTGCCATAGCCTGAGGGACTGAGCTGCTCACCACCTGTAATTACTTAATTAATGTCATATTGTGTGTTATGTCTAAAAATGTATACCTTTCTCTGTCTTGTGTAAATCTGTCCATGTGTTATGTCTGTAATTGTAAATGTGTGCTTTGGCAATATGAGAGTGATCTTGTCATGCCAATAAAGCCATTTGAATTGAATTGAATTGAATTGAATTGAATTGAATTGAATTGAATTGAATTGAATTGAATTGAATTGAATTGAGAGACCACACTGCCCCACCCAGAGAGAGAGACCACACTGCCCCATCCAGAGAGAGAGAGACCACACTGCCCCACCCAGAGAGAGAGAGACCACACTGCCCCATCCAGGGAGAGAGAGACCACACTGCCCCACCCAGAGAGAGAGACCACACTGCCCCACCCAGAGAGAGAGAGACCACACTGCCCCACCCAGAGAGAGACCACACTGCCCCACCCAGAGAGAGAGACCACACTGCCCCACCCAGAGAGAGACCACACTGCCCCACCCAGAGAGAGAGACCACACTGCCCCACCCAGAGAGAGAGACCACACTGCCCCACTCAGAGAGAGAGACCACACTGCCCCACCCAGAGAGAGAGAGACCACACTGCCCCACCCAGAGAGAGAGAGACCACACTGCCCCGCTCAGAGAGAGAGAGACCACACTGCCCCGCTCAGAGAGAGAGAGACCACACTGCCCCGCTCAGAGAGAGAGAGACCACACTGCCCCTGCCCCACCCAGAGAGAGAGACCACACTGCCCCGCTCAGAGAGAGAGACCACACTGCCCCACTCAGAGAGAGAGACCACACTGCCCCACCCAGAGAGAGAGAGACCTGAGAGAGAGACCTGAGAGAGAGACCTCCCCGCTCAGAGAGAGAGAGACTGCATCAAACCGCATGCTTGCTCCTCCACGCCCTTCCTCCGACATGGCTGTTGTCTGTCTGTCTGTTAGTTACAAACGCAGAAAATGTAATCTCGTGAGGAAGGTATGGCTTACCTGAGTTGCATTTGGCCATGTCTGTTAGGTGGGAGGTGACTCCCCACAGCTGTGGGCGTGGGCGGTGCAGGAAAGTTTGTCTCTGGCCTTAAAACATGACTTCTCTTCCTTTGAGCATGTGCTCTTTCATGATTGTTATCTGCTCAGTTTTAGTTCTAAGGCAAGTCCAGAGGGGATGGGGTGGGGGGGGGTTGGTTGATAGAAAAAATGACATATTTCTGGAGCAACAACCAAACCGAGCACTCATGACCCGTGACTCTCTCTGCAGCTGGGACGTTTGGCAGGCGGGTGGGGTGGGGGTATTCCTCGGGGGGGAATCAGATGTGTTAGGGAGGAGGGGGTGGGTGTGACTGAGCTCTTTGGCATGTGTAGGGAATCTGTGTTTTCTCCCCACCCCACAAGTCCTCAGAGAGAGAGATGCAGAGTTCATTCACCCCACGAGCATGAGGGAGGGTAGAGATATTTCAGCGAGGAAGTATTTTTGCACACACCCCGCACGGTGGACAAAACCGCTTTTCCAATCACTCTCCATGATTTCCCGCAGACACCAATATATATTTGAAATATGTATTTGCATGTATGTATTTCATATGTATTATGAGCTTTTCGTCACTTTTACTTGTGTGGTTTATGCCTCTATGTCCCCTGCAGAGCAACTACCTCCTTCACACTGTTGAATGTAGTTTCTGGATTTGTTTTTTGGAGGTTTTGTATTTAGTAACAAAATAAATGTCAGTGTGTTTATTTCCCATCCCTGGATAGATGGGCAGGAGAGGAAGTGTCTCTCTCTGCACAGTGACATCCTGCTAACGCTGCTCAGAGGCGCACAAACCCCAGAGCCCTCTCGGGCAGTGCTGATTGGCTCCTCACAAACCCCAGAGCCTTCTTGGGCCATGCTGATTGGCTCCTCACAAACCCCAGAGCCCCCTCGGGCCGTGCTGATTGGCTCCTCAGACCGAGTGTTTCGGTGTGAGGTCACAGCACTTTTGAGTAAACAGGGATGATGAGGGAGGGGGGTGGTGTGGGAGGCTGAGGTGGGGTTGGGGGTTTTGGTTTTGTCTCCATAAATTACACTGCCTCTGACTTTTGGCATGATGGGGAACTCGCACATCTGCTTCTGCTTTCCAACACAGCCCCTCCAACCCCCCCACACTCACACACACACACTGACACACACACCCATACACATTCACAACCACCACACACACACACACCCACATTCACACACACACGCTCACACACACACACACACACCCATAATCACACACACACACACACACACACACACACACATACAGAGTTGTTTTGTAGGAGTGTTGTAGCGCAGCAGGAGCAGATGAGAGCAGGTTACCGTGGGGACTGCACAGCGGACATGTCTCCGTAGTTACAGCACAGCACTCGGGGCTCTGTACCTGTCTCCACCGGGTGCTCACTGTTTGCCTTCACGGTTAATGTGTAACGACTCTCGCCAGGGACCAGCCGTCTCCGCTGATCCAGGGTCAGTGTCTGAGGCACCTGGCTCCTGGAGGATCAACCTTCCGGGAGGATCAATAGTTTAGTGTTTTTGGTTTTGCAGTATTGGAATATTGCTTTGGTGGCGTTTAAAAAAAAGCCTAGTTCCTAGTTTAAAGTTAAAATTGTTTGTCTGACTTCTTGCTAGATTTTTGCTTGGCTAAATCTTGGACGTGAAAGGCTGATCTGGCTCGGCAGAGGGAGCCATGTGATTTGGATATGACCCCGTATGGCTTTGGTGGAACACAGCCCAGACAGATTGCAGTTCTAAGGAAGCATTGAGTTTTTTTGTTTGTTTTGTTCATTTTTACACCTGAAGATGGAGGACATTTTAAAATCCAAGTGGACTATTTAAAAAAACAAAAGAAACAAGTTTGTTTCTGTCTTGGTCCTGTTCCAGGCGCAATCATATTTCGGCTTCTTTTCCTACTCGTTCCCTGGGGCAGTCGGGGATAAGGTTTCTGAGGTGCTCTGCTGCCCTTACTGGAGGGAGAAGACTCCTAAAACGGGATCCGAGCAGTTGGCTGTGGGGGGGGGGTTCCCCACTGGGGCAGAGGGGCATGTGGGGGAGTGGGGTTGTCATGGCGATGTCTCCACCCCCGTTTACTCTGTAACCTGATCCCCTCGTAGTAAAAGCACAGACGGAGTGAGGGCGGAACACACCCCACACTGCTGCTGTCCGTCTGAGAAAGGAGACCTGCCCGGGACTCGGGGGTAACTGCGGGTTGCTCCTGCATCCATCGCGTGTGAGACAGGACACCGCCTCAAACCCTTGCATCGGAGAACTGTGATTGCGGCAGAGAAGACTCGGAAACAGTGGTCTCTGTAGGCAGGAAGTCTGACATCGCCCTCACTGGGCTCTCGCCGGGGGACCCGGGGGACACCAGGGAGCAGCTGAGTTTGAGGAGCAGCCCTGCAGGAAGAAGAGCAAACAGCGGGAATAAAGGAGCAGTCAGACAGGGGCGTCACTCAAGGGCAGGGGGAGAGAGCGAGAGAGAGAGAGAGAGAGAGAGAGAGAGAGACAGAGACAGAGACAGAGACAGAGAGACAGGGGCGTCACTGAAGAGCAGAGACAGAGACAGAGACAGAGACAGAGACAGAGAGAGAGAGAGAGAGAGAGAGAGAGACAGAGACAGAGACAGAGAGACAGGGGCGTCACTGAAGAGCAGAGAGAGAGAGAGAGAGCAGGATCATGTGACAGGTCCAGTGCTTGGTCTGAGAAGAACGCTGTCCAGAGGAGGGGCCGGGAACCGCTGCCTCTCGTTTTTTGAGCCACTGCGGAGAAAGGGACATCCATCCCTCCGTGATCCAGGGTCAGGGGCAACCATCTCCGTACTGCAGAGCGGTCCCCTGCCCCCCCCCCCCCATTCGGGTCGTCGCTGAAAGGGACTGCTGACTGCAGAAGAAGCTTCGGGAGGTTCAAGGTTTTAGGGATCGACGTGACATGCAGGCCTTGACGGACTCCCTGGCCGACTGGGAAGCTGTTCTGGAGCTGGACGAAGCCCTGACAGGGGGGAGACTGCAGGCCCCAGGGGGACACGCCTGCCCCCAGTGGGACAGCTGGGATTGGGACGGGGAGTCCGAGGAACTCCCTGCCGTAAGAGTGGGGCACGGGGAGGGCGAGGGTTGGTGGGTTGTGTGTCCAGGGCTGGTCCGTACCACACAGCAGTCTCCATAATTAGGCCTACAGTCCGGGTGTGGAAAGAGTGGGAGGGCCAGTGTTTGACAGAACCTTTCAAACCTTTTTTAATTTTTTTGGCTAGCCATAACTATATGTAATAGTAGTGCTTAATGCAGTTTTGCATTGTTATGCGAATCAAACAATTGTATACAGCCGCCTGCATGGAACAGTCTGTTTTCTAGATTAAATATGCTCAGGTTTCCTCGTAAGGGGTGCGTTGGGCTGCTGCTTTGGCAAGCCTCGTTTTCTGGAGAGGTTTTTCTTCTAAGGCAGCAGCTGGCAGAGGTGGCATATGCAAAGCAAGCATGGGACTGCTTAATCTTAACACAGAACTCTGTGGGTCAGATTTACTAAGATACGTAGTTGCCGCCATTTTGCGGTCGCAAATATTGACGCATTAACGACCAATTTACTAAGACTGGTTGTAATTACACAATCAAAGAATTGAAACGCCCTCATTCGCAATTTGCGGTAGGATACACTCATAAAAAGTGTCCGAAACAACATGACACACTCACACGTCCAGATCACGTGAAATGGATACGCAGCAGCCAGGGCCAAGTAGCGAGGGAACAATGAGAAAAAGAAAACTTAAATAGGAAATAGAGGTATTAGTCAACAAGGTACAGCATCACAACACCGTATTACAGCATAGGAAAACAACACCAATGGATACACAAAGTGACGTCTTGGAGTGACGTCTTTTTAAACTTTTATTTAATGCAAACACATGAATCTTCCTCTGTAACTGTATGTCCCTCCAAATTGGTGGTGATTGTACACAATGTTTGATTTAACTTTCATTCACAAGCCCAAACAATTCTAAAAAGGAGCTTAGCAGGTATATTACAAAAAAAGAGCACCATATTCCGCAGAGCCATGGATTTAGCGACCGTGCTCACTGTGATCGTTATGGGCAGGACCAGGGACCAGGGGGGGAGTCAGTAGTTACAGCTACGGTCGTGCCACAGAGTGTGCTAGTTTTTGTTTTCACCTTAAATTAAAGGTCAATTAAGTGAGTTAATAGGTGAGTTTATTATGTACTCGCCTGCTTTAATTGATAAATTAAATGCTGAGTAATAATGAAACCCAGTAGACCCTGCAGCTCTCCAGGACCAGAGAGCAAAACCAGCACAAAAATCTGGCAATTTGTAACATCTGTTACAAATCAGGCACGATGGCAGCCATCACCCTTCCACCTTTTAACCTCCCCAGTGATTCTGGGTAATTAGAGAAGAGGCGACTTCCTGTGTTCAGTAGTAGCCGGTGAGAGGTCACTTCCTGTCTTGGGTAGTAGCCGGTGAGAGGTCACTTCCTATGTTAGATCGTAGCCGGTGTGAGGTCACTTCCTGTGTTAGGTAGCCGGTGCTGTCTCTGTCACGTATCCACAAGTATAGCCATCTCAGCATCGTATCTGAGTCTGTTTCATGGTGCTGGTTGTCTACACAGTAAGTCCTGGCACTGTTGTCTGCTCCAATTAGTTTGTTGTCGCTGCTCAGTGGTCATGAAGTTGAGCCAGTCGAGCCAGGAGTGTGTTGTGTGGTGTTTAACATGCTGCATCACCATGTGATGTGGTCCAAACACAGCGCTTTACGAATGCTGGGAGGAGATGAACAGGGGTCAGGGTTATTTAGGAACAGAGACCCACAGTTTTTACGGAATACCGTTGTTCCTGCCTCAAATGTGTGTGTGTGTGTGTGTGTCTGTCTGTTAGTATGACGGTGTATATGTGCGTGTGTGTGTATGTGTGTGACAGTGTGTGTGTGCCTGTGTGTGTGTGTTTCCATTGAGTGTTTGTCATTATTTCTCTCTCCTCCACACAGGTCTTGAGTCCCACATATAAGCAGCGCAATGAAGACTTCAGGAAGCTCTTCAAACAGCTCCCAGACACAGAGCGACTCATCGTCGGTGAGGAGATGTGCAGGGCTGAGGTACAGGGAGATAGTGTAGGGGTACAGGGGACAGGAAGTTTGGGATACAGGGTGATACTGTAGGGGTACAGGGGGCACAAAGTTTGCAGTACAGGGTGATAGTGTAGGGGTACAGGGGACAGGAGATGTGGGATCCATTGAAATATAGATGAGGGATGAGACATGACAGTGGTCACGGGGTGCAGTGGGAATAAGGGACGGGGGACACCCAATCTGTTATAAACATAGTGTACATATAGATGTGGGTATATGTGTTCCCTTCAGAAGAGGCAATGTCTTAGTTTTTTGTCAAGGGGGCTGCTCAAAAGAATGAAGACATTTCAACATGCGGGACACAGGGCTGGTGGTTTGGGACTTACACTTACACAATCACACTTAGACCAGGGCTCTCACCCAGAAAAACTGAGAATCCGAATAAAGAACAAAGACCCTGTGGTGATGTCACTTAAAGCCACAGGGAAAGCCAGTAAAACTGTGTTTTTTGTTTTGAAACGCTCCCGGGCCACTGAACTGAGAGTGGCCTCTGTGAGGAAAGACAGATCCATTTTTTTCTGGGTGAGCAGCAGGGATATTTCAGGTGGTCAGGGGTTCTTTTGGGGCTGTGGCTCGTTAGTAATGACCTTTAACCTCTGCTGGCAGATTACTCCTGTGCCTTGCAAAGGGACATCCTCCTACAGGGACGACTCTACCTCTCGGAAAACTGGATCTGTTTCTATAGCAACATCTTCAGATGGGAAACACTGGTACTGACATGGATTTCTGGAACTTTCTCTGTTCCTTTCCTCTGCCTCCCTCATGCCTTACTGTCGCTCTCACATCCCCTCTGTCCCTCTCTGTTTCACCCATGTGGCTGTGTGCCCAACATTTTCAACATGCTAAATACTGTATTGTAGGGACAGATGGCAGACACACATGTTGTTTTTACATGCATGTAACATGTACCTAATTCCAGAATACAGTCTCAGCTTGTGATTACTGTGAATGACTGTCCAGTCTGTGTTTGTGAATGACTGCGATTGATCTGATTGGTTTGTTCTTGTGTTCCATTCTTGCCCGCTCTGCGTCTGTTTGTCCAGCTGACGGTGAGGCTGAAGGACGTCTGCTCAATGACCAAAGAGAAGACGGCCCGCCTCATCCCCAACGCTGTCCAAGTTTGCACTGATACTGATAAGGTGAGGCTCCCTGGGCTGATGCATGCTCGATAGTGGAATTACACCATAATTAAATGTTTGTGCATGCGATAGTCTGGCCCGTAATGGTGTGTTTGTGTGTGTAATGGTGTGTGTGTGTGTGAATGGTGTTTGTGTAGGTAATGGCATTTGTGTAATGGTGTATTTGTGTTTGTTATGGTGTGTTCGTTTGTAATGGTGTTTGTGTGTGTAATGCCATTTGTGTGTGTAATGGTGTTTGTGTGTGTAATGGCTTTTGTGTGCATTTAAGGGTTTGTGTAATGGTGTGTGTGTATATGTGTGTGTGTGTGTGTGTGTGTGTGTGTTTGTGTGTGTGTGTGTGTTTGTCTGTGTGTGTAATGGCATTTGCATGTGTAATGCCATTCGATTGTCTTTGTAATGGTGTGTTTGTGTGTGTAATGGTGTTTGTGTGGTCTAATGGAGTTTGTGTGTGATGGTGTTTGTGTGTACAATGGGTGTGTAACGGCATTTGTGTGTATGATGGTGTATGTTAGGATGTTTGTGTGTGTAATGACGTGTGTGTGTAATGTTGTTTGTGTGTGTAATGGCGTTTGTGTATGTAATGTTGTTTGTGTGTGTAATGACGTGTGTGTATGTAATGTTGTTTGTGTGTGTAATGGCGTTTGTGTATGTAATTGTGTTTTTGTGTGTAGTGTCGTTTGTGTGTGTAGTGTGTAATGCTGTTTGTGTAATGGCGTGTATGTATGTAATGTTGTTTGCATTGCGATTCCATTGCTCTCTGTCCCACAGCACTTCTTTACCTCGTTCGGCGCCCGGGATAGGACATACATGATGATGTTCAGGCTCTGGCAGAACGCGTTGCTCGACAAGGTGAGACGGCCAGGCCTGACCTCTGACTTGAGCTGCCTCTCTCAGGCTTGACCTCTGACCTCAGTTGCCACTGTCAGCATTAACCCTGGTGTGTGGACCCGCACCCGCCACAAAAATATTGCAGCCGAACTTCCACCTGCCATTAGGACAAAATGCATCCACAACCCGACCCGATAACTGTGCACATGAGTGTGTGTGTGTGTGTGCGTGTGCGTGTGCGTGTGCGTGTGTGTATGTGCATGTGAATGTGCGAGTGCGAATGTGCGTGTGAGTGTGCGAAGCAGCAGTGTGTCAGTCTCATTACACACAGAGACTAATCATGAGAGTAATTTATTTTACAGAATGAAATTACAAGGCAACAAAAAGATGTAATTTAAAAAAAATAGTACTTCAAACCAGACCTGAAGTACTATATGTTTGATTTGGGCTGCAACCCGTGGATTTCCAGAGTGCTCAAATGGCCCTGGCTCCCCCGCGGGGACACGCTCCAATGCAGGACTCCTGTGCGAGGTCACCCATTTCCTGTACTCAGCTGGGATATTTGAGCAGCAGTGAAATTATTGCTGAATTTGGCTATATTGGGAAGAGTGGAGATTGTTTCCTATGTTAGATGCTGAAAGCCTCTTTGTCATCTCTTCCCCCCCATAGCCTCTGTGTCCCAAAGAGCTCTGGCATTTTGTTCATCAGTGCTACGGGAGCGAGCTGGGCCTGACCAGCGACGACGAGGACTACGTGCCTCCTGACGATGACTTCAACACCATGGGGTGAGTGCTGCCTCTGCCCCCTCCCCCAACAGACCCAGTCCCATCTACACTCTGGTCCTGGTCCTAACCTTTGAACCCCCCACCCCCAAACCCTACTCTATTAGAGAACTATTAAACTGTCCCCTATGTAGGTTACCTCTCATTACTTTAATACATCACTGCAAATTCAAAAAAATCAATTGTAGGTTTTATCTATTTATTGGCCGTCAGTAGATCAGTTTTTTTTCCGGGAGTAAGCCATGGGGTTTGGCCCCACCCTTGTGTTCTTGGTGCGCAGGTGTGAACAGGAAGTAGTGTGGCATAAATATCCTCTGTTCCACAGCAGCAGCGAGTTATCAGTATGAATGACATCATCAGCAAAGTGGTGTTTATCCAGTGTCTAGACATAGGCTTCCCATGATGCACTGCTGCAGTCATCATCATCATCATCGCCTACTGCCCATCCTTGGGCATAGGCCACGAACAAGGGCTCTCCAGGCATTCCGGTCCTGGGCCATCTTCTCCAGTTGTCCCCATGTATGGCCAGACCTCTTCACATCTGCATCCAGGTCACGCCGCCAGCTGTTTCTTGGCCTGCCTCTCTTCCTTTTCCCTTGTGGATTCCAGAAGAGGGCTTGTCTTGTGATGTTAGATGCAGGCTTGCGAAGGGTATGGCCAACCCATCTCCAGCGTCTTTCACTGCTGCAGTACTGTTCATTTATGACTGTGGTGATCATCACGGTGTTGTGCAGGTTGGTTCAAAAGCCACATGAATCAGGTCAAACTGACAAAGACAAAGCAGAAAGAAAGTTGTGTCAGATTCCCAGACCAACCAGGGTATGAGGGTGTGGTCTCCATGTATCCATTTACAGATGGGCCCCTGAACCCAAACCCCACACAACCCCCCCAGTGTGAGGGTGATGGTTCGGTCTCCATGTGTCCCTAATGGATAGGTCTCTTGAACCCTGACCACTCTCTTTACCCCCGCCCCCACCCCCAGTGTACCCAAGGGCTATAACCCAGTGCTGCCTCCTGCCTCCCACTGCAGGTACTGCGAGGAGATCCCGCCCGAGGAGAACGAGGTGAATGACAGCTCGTCCAAGAGCAGCTCTGAGGCCAAGGCCGACGGCAGCCCTCAGCTGCCCCAGTCCCTCACGCACAGCACCCTCCCCTCCAGCGGGGGCAGCATCACCCCCATCTCTGTGAGTCACTGTGCTGTCACACACCCTCCAGCCCTCTGCCATACTTACTTAGCACAATACACTGACTATGTCATCATAAATAATAGTTGAATAATGAATACATTATTCATTATTATTTCATAATAGATTTTATATTGTTATATTAAACAGGCTGAGTTTTTAATACTAATACATTAATGATATTAATTATTAATTAATAATAGTAAGAATAAATGTAATGCCTATAAATTATGTACAATTACATTTAAGTTATAAATGCAGTAATTGAATCACTCAGATGGGACTGAAGTGCTAGACTGGAGAAGCTGAAAACAGCGAGGTCACATGGGGCAGCCTGACGCTCCTCTGTCATCATGGCAACAAGGCTTGTGGGGAGGTGGCTTGGCAGATCTGTGTGAAAACATGGAGTGAATAATGGCTGCACAAGAGGCATAGGGTCATGTGCAGGTCATGTGGCAGGGGAGTGGCACAGCAGTATTGTGACCTCAGGGTCATGGGGCAAGGGTCACATGGGGCATTACTTGCTTGGTCTTCCCCAGAATGCCCCATCAAAACAGTTTGTAAAAAAGATCCAAGTAATTTTCTGAATAGAAAATGAATTGTAGAAATGCGTGAACATGTTTTTCTTGCTTGATATATCCGATCTAAGAGTTTTAATAGCTACTGACTGTTGAAAAATTAAACATACTACAATTTCCTGGATCCAGGAAATGTATGTATTTGTGAAATTATAATTGTTTAGGTAAAGTACACGTTTTTTTAGCAAAACAACCATTGCCCTTTAATCTGATCCAGAACTACAGCACATCAGAACTACTGCACAGCTGGCCAAGTCCAGCCAATAGGCTTGATTGATGACCTGTTCTGATTGGCTAGTGTGTGCAGTTTGACCTGTTCCAATTAGCTGGTTTTGCAGTTTGACCTGTTCTGACTGGCTGGTTGTGCAGTTTGACCTGTTCTGACTGGCTGGTTGTGCAGTTTGACCTGCCCCCAGATGAGTACACCGACTGCCTTCTGGACGGAGACCTCCTAGCTGTCCCGCCCCCCGATGATCAGAGCTGCGAACCCAACGGGCGCGTCCCGTCCCCCTCGCTCGACTTCAACGACAATGAGGACCTTCCCACTGAGCTCAGCGACTCCTCTGAGACGCATGACGAAGGTAGATGCTTTTCCTCCTGCTCCACCAATCCAAACGCAGAGTTACAGCCTCGCTGCCTGGTTCTTGTATGTGCGTGTGTGCGTGTGCATGTGCGTGTGTGAGAGAGACAGTGACATTGACATTGGGTAGATACAAAGTCTATGACAATAAAAAATGCAGGCCCTCTGTTCTCTATGTTTAACTGTGACTCAAATAAAGAATTCAAATGTATGTGTGTGTGTGTGTGTATGTGTGGTGTGTGTATGCGTGCGTGTGTGTATGTGTATGTGTGTGTACCGTGTGTGCGTGCGGTGTGTGGTGTGTGTGTGTGTGTGTGCGCATATGTGTGTGCGATGTGTGTGTGTGCGTGTGTGTGCATGTGTATGTGTGTGTGGCTCTCAGCAGGGGAGGTCCAAGCCTTCCATGAGGAGCTGAACGGGCGGCAGTACATCAACGAGGTGTACAAGTTCAGCGTGGACAAGCTGTACACCATCCTCTTCACCGAGTCCCAGTTCATGAGCGACTTCATGGAGCAGCGCAGGTTCTCAGGTACCTCAGCACTTTAATACACAACGCTGAAGTCTCTTGGCATGATGTCTTTACTAAATATCCAGCTGGGTAGTGCGGCATACTGTATGTCCACTGTAAAAAAGAGCCTTCTGTGGATGATGGCATAGTGAGTGTTGTCTCCTTGGTGACAGCCCATGTTATTCTCTCACACAGACGTGGTGTACCACCCCTGGAGGAAGGAGGACGAGGGCAACCAGAGGCGTGAAATTCTGTACACCATCTCCCTGTCCAACCCGCTGGCCCCTAAGAGAGCCACCGTCACGGAGACGCAGGTGCATTGACTCCGCCCCTTCCCACCTGTGCTGAACCGCCTCACCCTAATCTGAGCCTAGCTCTTTAGCTCTTTAGCATCTTTGTATAGTTTGATGTGTGTGAGGTCATGTCTGATTCATTTCAAATTGAAATTCAATTCATAAGTCGAAAAACATAGCCTGGGCATTTTTCAATTCATGATTGAATTTCAATTTATTTCCAGAATTTAAATGGAATTGACCCCAGCCCTGATTCCAGCCACACATGATGCTAAAGCGATAAAGAGCTAAAGAGCTAGCTTCAGAGCTAGGATCAGATTGAGGAAACCTGAGAGATGAAGCTGGCTGTTCTGATAATGTCTGGCTCTTTCTCAGATGCTGTACAAAGGCAGCCAGGAGAGCGAGTGCTACATCATTGATGCTGAGGTCATCACACACGATGTGCCGTACCATGACTACTTCTACACCCTCAACCGCTACATGCTAACCCGCGTGGCTAAGAACAAGTGCCGTCTGAGGTGAGGACCTCACACACACACACTCACACACACTTTCTCTCACACACACTTACACAGACACACACACACTCGCACTCACACATACTCACAAACACACACACATTCTTACTCACACACACTCACATACTCACACACACTCACATAATCACACTCATACTCACACACATACACACACTCACACACACTACACACACACACACACACACACACACGCTTACTCACACTCATGCTTACACACACACACACACACACACACACACACACACACACATACACACACATACACATACACATACACACACACACACACACACACACACACACACACACACACACACACACACACACACACACACATACACACTGACCCTCATACTCACACACACACACATATGACAGTGACCGTTGTTTGTTATTCAGGGTCTCCACAGAGCTGCGGTATAGGAAGCAGCCCTGGGGGTTGGTGAAGGGCTTCATCGAGAAGAACTTCTGGAGCGGCCTGGATGAGAACTTCCGCCATCTCGGTGAGAGGGAGGAGTTCCTCTCTTTCTTTCTTTCTGTCATTCCCCCTTAGTGTCACTGAGACCTCTTTACCAGGGCAGCCTGAGGAACAACAGAGAGTGAAATGTGTAACAAGGGCACCCGAGCTGGACAGGTGACACAAACTAAAGCTGTATCTGTCCAGTAAAGGTGTAAGAACATTTCAGCCATCTCCATCTTTATTACATCTGACGAAGGCTGCTGAGGGGCTTGTAACTTAATGTGATCATGTATTCAGTTCAGAGTGATTCTGTGTACATTAAAGATGGAGGCCTTCATTAATGCCCTGCTGTCCTCAGAGCTGGAGCTGTCCAAAGCGGAGGAGGGGCTGCTGACGGAGTCCCTCAGGCAGTCGCCCAAGGCGAGGGCGGGGAAAACGTCAATGACGCGGCGCAGGAAGCGGCCGCTCGCCCACCTACGCGCCCAACACCTGGAGGAGGCGCTCAGCACTGTCACCACGCCAACTGACAACGAGGTCATCCGCCGCATCAAACACGTGGCAGGTCAGATGCGCGCGACATCACCACAGAGAACAAAGCGCAGTCATGTGACCCTTCAGTGCTGTTATAAAAAAGGGTTTTTAAATGCACCCTGATACATGAAAAGGCACCTCGGATGTTTTTGTTTCAGTTTATGCGTGTGCTTTTCATACCCCTTGTTTCTAAACCCCCCTCCTGTCCTTCCGGCAGGTTCCACTCAGACGCGGCACGTCCCAGACCAGGTCCCTGGTGGCTTGGCGCTCTACAGTGTCTCCAAGCTCCTGCTCCTCATCAGTTTCGTGTGAGTACCACCAGGTGGCACTGTGCGTGTCTGTTAGAGGGGCGCTTCCCCAGCTCTACCGTTGCATTGCTTTGATCCGGGTCATCAGGATCGGCTGTGCTCTCTCAACTGGACCGGAACCGCCAGAACCACTCAAGCCACTGTTCCAAATCAACCTCTCTTAAACTAATTGTCTTGTTTCCTCTTCACTAAGACAGTTCATTGGTAATAAACTGTATTGATCATACACACTGTGTTTGTATCGTAAACACTCTCCTTGAAATTTACACTCTAGGCCTTGATTCATTTATCCTCAATTTTGACTTAAAAATAAATTGTGATAGTTATTTCCTTCATAGGCACAGTTTGCTTTGAGTTCAGAAATCACCAAAATGAGGTTTGAACTTTGAGAATGAACTTTGTGGAAAAAAACTAAACACTTAATTTATTTGTAAGTCAGACTTAAGAATACATGATGCTTGAATCCAGGTCCTTGTCTTTGTAACGTACAGACTTTGTATGTTTTATGTATGTAATCCCTCTCTCTTTTTCCTCCATGGCTTGCCCTAGGATCTGTGTGAGGTACACTGCTCTATTAATATGTATCACCGCTTTGTTCATGTGTTAATATGGGTCAATGGGCTGCCGCAGCCTGTATGGAGCGCAGTATTTCAGTTTTCGGTTGGTGTGGTTTAGGGCAGTAGTGAGGGGTTTGGGTGGTGTGGTTTAGGGCTGCAGTACTGAGAGATTTGGGTGGTGTGGTTTTGGGCAGCAGTACTGGGTGTGACTGACGTGCACTGGCTCCTCCTACAGCCTGGTGTTGCTGGTTTTCCTGAACATGATGCTGTTTTATAAGCTGTGGATGCTGGAGTATACCACCCAGAGCCTCACCACGTGGCAGGGCCTCCGACTACATGAGAGGTCTGCTACTGTCACTACCCTCACCCAATACACTGCACTTGCCCTGCAGTACTATACACCTCACACACTAGTGTACACTACAGTACTCCTCACACACTAGTGTACACTACAGTACTCCTCACACACTATTGTACACTACAGTACTACACACACACTAGTGTACACTACAGTACTACTCACACACTAGTGTACACTACATTACTACACACACACACTAGTGTACACTACAGTACTGCTCACACACTAGTGTACACTACAGTACTCCTCACACACTATTGTACACTACAGTACTACACACACACTAGTGTACACTACAGCACTACACACACACTAGTGTACACTACATTACTACACACACACTAGTGTACACTACAGTACTGCTCACACACTAGTGTACACTACAGTACTCCTCACACACTATTGTACACTACAGTACTACACACACACTAGTGTACACTACAGTACTACACACACACTAGTGTACACTACAGTACTACACACACACTAGTGTACACTACAGTACTACACACACACTAGTGTACACTACATTACTACACACACACTAGTGTACACTACAGTACTGCTCACACACTAGTGTACACTACAGTACTCCTCACACACTATTGTACACTACAGTACTACACACACACTAGTGTACACTACAGTACTACACACACACTAGTGTACACTACATTACTACACACACACTAGTGTACACTACAGTACTACACACACACTAGTGTACACTACAGTACTGCTCACACACTAGTGTGTAGGAAACATAATATACATTTAGTCACTTTTAGAACCATAGGTTTATACATCATCTTATTGCAGGGATCGAGAAAGTAGTGAAAGTCTTTGAAAGAACTGTAGAGAAAGCTTCATTGTGATGGAAACTGTATTTTTCTGCACAGCAAACTGCCGCAGACGCAGCTGGAGTGGGCCCAGCTCCTCGAGTCGCAGCAGCGTTACCATGACGCGGAGCTGAAGAAGTGGCGGGAAATCATCAAGTCCTCTGTGCTGCTGCTGGACCAGGTACGCCCACTGTTACACCAAACTACCGTGTAGAGCCACACCAGACCACCGACCCACCAAACTACTGTCTAGACCCACACCAGACCACCTACACACCAAACTACCATCTAGACCCACACCAGACCACCGACCCACCAAACTACCGTTTAGAAAAAAGACCACTGGACTGGAAAAACACCAGCTAAGCAAGTCCAGAATCTCAATGCTACTGTCTACTTGAAAAATCTACCTATAAAATATTACAGTGGGGGATTTTCAATCCCAAAAATCTCAGCTTTTTTGTTAAAGTTCTAATTGCTCTACACATCGGTTATAAGAACATTTGGAAAGGAATCCTTGACAACTTGTCCATGGAGGGCTTTGAAAAGCTATTTTCCAGTTTCAAGAGCTTTGCATTAGAACCCTGGGCCTGATCGCACCAGTGGAGCCGAGCGTTGTCCTCTGTGCTGAGCGCTGTCCTCTCCTCTGTGTGTACTGAGCCCTATCCTGCTGAGCGCTGTCCTCTCCTCTGTGTGTACTGAGCCCTATCCTGCTGAGCGCTGTCCTCTCCTCTGTGTGTACTGAGCGCTGTCCTCTCCTCTGTGTGTACTGAGCGCTGTCCTCTCCTCTGTGTGTACTGAGCCCTATCCTGCTGAGTGCTGTCCTCTCCTCTGTGTGTACTGAGCGCTGTCCTCTCCTCTGTGTGTACTGAGCCCTATCCTGCTGAGCGCTGTCCTCTCCTCTGTGTGTGCTGAGCGCTGTCCTCTGTGTGTGCAGATGAAGGACTCCCTGCTGAACCTCCAGAAGGGCGTGGGCCTGAGGGACTACTCTCCAGAGGACGAGGAGAAGAGGAGCTGTTATCACTGAGGAACAATCCGCAGGCTCGCAGGGGAAGCTGTGCAATATACAACTATACATATATACACATGCATAGAGCTGGGAGCCTCCACACAGTGGCCTCCCACAGGAAGCAGGAAGTGCCCCCTGCCACTAACAGGAAGTGTGGGGGCGGAGCCTCAGCACTGGGGCATCACACGAAGATGGCAGTGTTGTTCACATTCAGGCCCACACTCCTCTTTTTTATCTTAACTTTTTTCTTTTTATCTCTTTTCTTTTATAGAGTGCCGTACTGTAAACGCTATTAGTTACTCTCTGGGAGAGGGGGTAAATACACTGTAGCATGCAGTCTTAAAACCTGTTTTCTGTGAGGATCTCCTGACTCCTGCTCTTGTCTGTGCATCTAGAAGAAAAAAGAAATGGAGAACAGGAAAAGAGGATTGCCCATGGACTGGTCCAATCGGATCGTCTGCCTCCAACCCCTTGTTGCAGTATTTATTTTTTAACCTTTTAAATGTGGGACCAGGTAAACTACTGAAGCAGCCACGTGCTAACTCAATGATCTGCACTATCAAGATACCAATACATCATCATAATTATACATAGACATATACACACATACACAAGCATATATATAAATGTATACAGGCACTCCTCACTTAACGACCTACCTGTTTAACGACCGCGCAGACTTACGATCAGCTCTCCGACCAGTCGGTATTGTACGCTGTACGAGAACTTTGGTCGTGGAAACGGTGCGGCGTCTCAGCGTCAAGCATCTCATCTCGCATCACCCTTTCTCAGTCTCAGTCTCGTTCCCGCAGTCGGTCAGTATTCACTACACTAGCGTTCGCAAGGGGCGGCTCCTCGCTTATCAACCAATTCGCTTAACGACCTAGTCGTAGGAACGGAACGTTAAGTGAGGAGTGCCTGTATATGTATAATATAAATGTAGTACTATATATATATATATATATATATACAATATATAAATGTAATGTGTGTGTATGTAGACTGTAACTATCAGTTTATATATAGGGGGGGGTTTTCCACTCGTAAATAACTTAATTTTTACCAGGTTTCCATGAAGAGTCAGGGGCTGGTTTCTCTGACTGTGGCTTGCCGTGGGGTTATGTTTATATATATTTATGAAACACAGTTATGGAGTTTTTATTCTTTTATTCTTATTACTTGTCTCAAAGTTAATCTGAATCATTACAAGGATTGGTGGAAAATTTAATGATGTGAATGATTTAAATGATGTGATCATCACTCCTAGGATGTGATCATTACACTGAGACGTTATTGTTAGACCTATGAGGTGATCGTTACACTGAGATATGATCGTTACACTTAGGATGTGATCGTTACAGTCTATGACAGTGGTGGTAAATTAGCGTAAGGACACAGTTAGGCCTCAAATTCGTTACAGCTGTCATGTGACTCCCACCCATTTATTATGGGATGTTATTTTGTTATCATGTTATCGGTAGAATGCTGGCGATAGGAGAAGAGGCACACTGGAACGTTAACATTCAAACCCGATTCCAGCAGAATCCGACCCAGACTACCTCCAGAGCTGCTTCAGATTTGGACAGATCTGGTCCATATGCAATTTCTAGTATTGCGACCACAATCATTGAATGTGACACGCTTTGGAATTATGTTGCATAAAAGACAAGGGGGCCGTACTGCACCATGCTCTGCTCCCCTTGAGTATTTACCACATGCAAGATCGAGCGATGTCCTTTGGTCCAGTAAAATATGATAATTCTGCCATAAAGGAGTTATAATTGAAGTCAATGCACAGAGCAGAGAATCCGTCACGTACCAAAATCGTAAGCCTCATAGCTGTTGACAGCAGAATGAAAACCACAATGTGTGAGATACCGAATCCGTTACCTGAAACAGGATGCTGCAGCCAGACTAGTTAGGAGACCAGTGTAATTTTTAAGTGTTTGAATTACTAAACTGTGAATATTGCTCTAGAAAATGCTTAAAGATGGAAAAATAATATATGAATTGTATATTATGTATATGCATAGTGTATATACATATGTACATGATTATGATGCAGATATTTATTAATTTATGAATATAGAAAATCTAGGTGGTGTGGAGACATTTTAGGGGGTTAGTGAGTGTTTTACCTGTAGTGTTAGGAGTGTCACCCAGGCACGTCTGTGCCGAGTGACACCCAGGCATGTATGTGACCCAACAACATTGCTTGTGTCCCTTAATTTTGTAATCAATACCTGTAGACTAGCACACTCAAACCGCCTTTCTGTTCTGTGCTCACACATCTCAATGTAGCATTAGCCTCGCGGGCTCCCGTGTACAACTCACCCCTGAGGGGCAGTGCTGTTGCCATGACATCAGCAGCAGGGCATCGCGTCCTGCTCACTCCTCAATTTCTATCAGACACTGTGCCCCCCCCTCTTAAAAACGACCTGAAGTTTACCTCCAAATCCTGCCAGATCCCTGTTTGGGTGCACTCCGGGTTAGCATGTCTTGCTCATCTCAGCAGTTTCCAATGTGTTCTTTTGTTTTCTTCTTCCACCCACTTTGTCTGTACTCACCATTGTGCTCATCAATTCAGACCATGCAAGACATCTCTCGAGTCTTTGTACAGTGGCCTTGAAGGATTTGTTTCCACCCTGAAGTTGCTCCATGCAGACCTTTGTACTGAGATGCTTGTGCCAGCTGCAAATGTTGGAAAATCAGGCATGAAAACTGCTCTGCTGTCCACTGAAGGTCCCTTAAACGACGGCTCAGCTTGTGTGGGCTCAAGCCATGGGGAAAATGTGAAGAGATGTAAATGGAACCAAAAAATATTAAGCAAGCATATTTATTTATTTTTTATTGGGGGGGGGGGTTGTGAATTAGGTTTTGACCAAAAACCAGTATAAACTGACTGTAAGCTGAAGGAGTTTGCTCAAGCCTTGATAAAGTATTGGATTGAATGTGCTCTGTGATATCTGGAGAAGGCAGGCCCTGGCCTACCACAGAGGACTGTCCCATAGTTGACCGTTGATGGAGGGTTTTGGTGTGGTAGGGGGTGTTCCTCTGGCCTTTTGGAGTTCTGATGGCAAACCTTAATGCTTGCCTGGGGTGGCGTGGAGTGCAGAGTCTGAAATCCATTCCCCTCTTCCACAATTTGTGTTTGCTTTCAAACTGTACTCTAATTCTACCTCCCATCGGAGAGAGACTGCACCATAAGTAAACAACAAAACAAAGAGCATATATTCTGCAAAGACAATCCAGTCCCATGTGTGTTTTATTGCAGTGAAGCCTCTCAGCACTGCGCCCCACTTTACTGTGCTGAAAAACAGACTGACAGTTAAAGCCTAACCCCAATTTACACTAAAAATGAGCTGATAAATCTAGCACCATAATGTTGACGCTAAAACATTGCTTTTAGACGGCTGTCGGTCTCCGAGACGTTTCTCAGACCAGATGGAAACTCGGGCACCAGAGAAACAACAAATCCGCATATAGCTGCGGCAGTCAGAAGTGTGTGAGGTGACATCCCCCCCTAGAGCCAGAACAAGTTACAGCGGCAGTGAAAAGTCCACAGCTGACCTTCCCTGTTACACTGTTAAATAGCTGGGGGCGAGCGGTCCCTTTCTACCCTCTTTCAACCTGCGGTCACATCTACCCCTGTGCTGTATACAACGTAACATTCTGTCTTTCATAATTACAGGATGTAGGGAAATTCAACCATTTACGTGATGGCTGCTGTTTTGTGGGTTTTTTTGTGGGGGGTTGGCTAAATAGATTTTTGTTTTGTATTGTTTTTTTGGTTTTTTAAAGTTTATTCCAGCTCTTGTTTGAAATGTAGGTAAAAGGGGGATGATGTCCAGAAGGGCATGACATCATTCTCATGGGGGAGGGGGAATGTTCACATTTGATAGAAACACACCTATTCATAGCAAAGAAGGAACCAGTATGATGGCTATGCCGAATCTCTGGGCTAGTATTAGTGGGTAATGATGTCTCCATGACAACTCCCACCTCGAGCCTGTGCTTACAAACCGGCAAAATGTTGGTTCATATTCCAGAGTTATTTTTAATTAACTTATCTTGAGTGTTGAGTTGAAAAAAAAACAGGGATAGTATTGATACCTTTCAGACCACAATGTTAAAAACAACTGCACGGGGACATAAAGAAGCATTTAGCATATAAATAATTTTAATAATAATAATAATAATAATGCCCACAATGGCCAGTGTTGAGCGCTGTGTTCGTAATGTTAGTGTTAGCACGGTGTTATCTGAGCTCCCTCTCAAGTCTGGGACAGTTATTCTGTGAATCATTACAAATGAACTGTAGAGGTTTACTATCTGTATTAAAAGTGCCCCATGCCTCTGCTGCATTAAAGTAACTCCATTTCTCATGGATTAAGCAGACTCACAAACAGCTTGCATCTGATTTTATGTAGATAAAATTCCACCGTAATGAGTGAGTGCTGTGTAATTACCTAGTGAGTACAAATTCCTCATTAACATAATAATTGTAAAAAGGAAATTTGAGAGGCTATTAATAGAATATACACTATATGGCCAAAAGTCAGTGGACACCCCTACTAATTATTGAGTTCAGGTGTTTCAGCCACACCCATGTATGCATAAAAACAGGTGCATAAAATCCAACACATAGCCATGCAATCTCCACAGACAAACATTTAGAATTCAGAATGGTTCGTAAAGAGCTCAGTGACTTTAAACAGTCAGTGACACTGTCATAGGATGCCACCTTTGCCACAAGTCAGTTCGTGAAATTTCTGCCCTACTAGATGTGCCCCGGTCAACTGTAAGTGCTATTATTGTGAAGTGGAAGCGCCTAGGAGCAACAACAGCTCGGCCACGAAGTGGTAGACCACGCAAACTCACAGAGCGGGGCCGACGAGTGCTGAAGCGCATAGCGCGTAAAAATCCCCTATCATCTGCTGTATCACTCACTACAGAGTACCAAACTGCCTCTGGAAGCATCATCAGCACAAGAACTGTGCGTCGGGAGCTTCATGGAATGGGTTTCCATGGCCGAGCAGCTGCACACAAGCCTCACATCACCATGCGCAATGCCAAGCGTGGGCTGGAGTGGTGTAAAGCATGCCGCAACTGGAGTTTAGACTCTGGAGCAGTGGAAACGTGTTCTTTGAAGTGATGAATCACGCTTCACTATCTGGCAGTCTGATGGACGAAACTGGGTTTGGCGGATGCCAGGAGAACGCTACCTTCCGGAATGCATAGTGCCTACTGTAAAGTTTGGTGGAGGAGGGTTAATGGTCTGGGGCTGTTTCTCAGGGTGTAGGATAGGCCCCTTAGCTCCAGTGAAGGGTATTCTTAATGCTACAGGATATGAAGACATCTTAGCCAATTGGGCGCTTCCAACTTTTGGCGCAACAGTTTGGGGAAGGCCTTTGCTGTTCCAGCATGAAAGCCAGAACTGTTCCCCTGTGCACAAAAGCGAGGTCCATAAAGACATGGTTAGATGAGTTTGGTGTGGAGGAACTCGATTGGCCTGAACAGAGCCCTGACCTCAACCCCATTTAACACCTTTGGGAGGAATTAGAATTCCGATTGCAAGCCAGGCCTTCTCGTCCAACATCAGTGCCTGACCTCACAAATGCTCTTTTGGCTGAATGGGCACAAATTCCCACAGACACACTCCAAAATCTTGTGGAAAGCCTTCCCAGAAGAGTGGCAGCTGTCATAGCTGCAAAGGGGGGGTCCAACTCCATATTAATGCCCATGGTTTTAGAATGGGATGTCCAATGAGCTCATATAGGTGTGATGGTCAGGTGTCCACTGACTTTTGGCCAAATAGTGTATTTGCACAATCTGAAAATGAATGTTCCTCAATAATATCTCTGTAACAAGTTGCACTTACACAGAGGTAGTGCAAGTGCTTACAGGGTAACTGCATAGGTTTTAATACATATTTAATAATATTTTGCATACTTCTGATTTGTGTCTCCGCTGTTATGTGAGCCCAGTACCAGACACGCTGCATTACAGACCGCCTGGCTTCTATGGTCTGTGTCAGGGAAGGGTCAGTGGTGCAGCGGAGAGCGGTCAGTTCTGCGGTTGCATTGGGGTGTAAGAGGGATCGCTTCTGCTTTGGGGAACCTTTATGGTGTGCAAAACTGCAAGAACAATAGTGTTGACCTTTCTGATGTTGAGAACGAGGCCGCGTGAGGACAGTGCCCTGACAACGATTGTTCTCTGACATCCGATGTTCTGAAAGTTCTGAATCACACCAGTTGTAAATGTTTCTGTTTTATAGAAACTATCACTTTCGCAATCAAGTAAGGTTCAGCACACTTTATATAAGATATACCAAGGCTACACAGTACATAGAGCTATATATATATATATACACACTCAGTGGCCGCTTTATTAGGTACACCGTTCTAGTACTGGGTAGGACCCCCCCTTTGCCCCCAGAATAGCCTGAATTCTTCATGGCATGGATTCAACAAGGTGCTGGAAACATAATATGGGTAGACTGTGGCCATAAAGGGATGCACATGGTCAGCAACAAGACTCAGGTAGGCTGTGACATTTAAACAATGCTCAATTGGTATTAAGGTGTGCCAAGAAAACATTCCCCACACCATTACACCACCACCAGCCTGAACCATTGACAAGGCAGGATGGATGCATGGATTCATGTTGTTTACGCCAAATTCTGACCCTACCATCTGCATGTCGCAGCAGAAATCGAGATTCATCAGACCAGGCAACGTTTTTCCAATCTTCAACTGTCACAGCTACAGTGAGCCTGTGCCCACTGTAGCTGCACTTTTCTGTTCTTAGCTGACAGGAGTGGAACCCGGTGTGGTCGTCTGCTGCTGTAGCCCATACACTTCAAGGTTTGACGTGTTTTGCATTCAGAGATGCTCTTCCGCATACCACTGTTGTAAAGTGTGGTTAGTTGAGTTACTGTTGCTGCAGCATTGTAAGGGGATTAAGAGAGTGGCAGACGAAAGGCCAAATAACCACCTTCCATTACCGTCAGAAGAAATGTCTTCACACTGACCCTTTGAACAGGGAAAGGGAGAGTGAAAATGGAAGTTTTATTTAAATATCCTAAAACTAAAGCTTTGATTTATCATGGAAGCAAATGGGCTGTAAGATGATTTATTCTTCACTTTAAATATACAATACTTTTGCAAGCCATTGTCTGAACAGTTGGAGCAGCTTACATTGTACTTTGATTTGATTTACTACATTTGTCGTGGCTCAAGTTTTGTACACCGTAATTGAGAACAATCTAGAAAAAGTTAATCTTACTTTTGGAGGCTGGTCAGTTGGGCATTGTTGTGTGCATTGGTGATTGAGGCTACATATTCCGGAGCCTCTGTTCAATGTGTATCCATGGTAACCCAAGGATTCCAGGTGCTGCCTTTTAATATAAAACTATTCACATCACAATTCCATCTTTCATAAACACACACACACACATTATATACACAGCAAACACACCTGCACCTACAAAAGCTTGCATACTTGCACACACATACATCCATCCATATGCATAGACATACATGTCTGACTAGTAACACCATTAATTGGTTTATGTGCAAAATGAAACCTTTTTTTTTTGCACCAGCTTAATCTATATAGATATAGTTAAGAATCTGACTCATAGTGCATATACAGGGTACGCAGAGAAGAAAATGAATCTGTGCTGTGCGCAGGTTTGGCGTTCGATGGAGAAACATTCAGCTTTCAGGTTCGTGTGAGTGAGAAATGGGAAATGTGAATAAAATGGATTGAACCCACTTTCAAGATTCCTGGCAGTCTTTGGGTCTTGTTTACTTTCTTTGGCAATGGTCCCTTTTTACAAGGCTCACACCTCACGCAAGGGCACTGGAGTTTCATAGATGCTCCGTACAGACTTAACCATGTAAAGAAGTGTGTACACCGTTAGTATTCATACACAGGAGACCTAACCTGTGCTCTGGAGCAGAGTGCAGAACTCCAGGCCTGGAGGGCTGGGGGCTATGCAATTACACTCGCTTCATTTTCTAAACAGCTGTATGCACCAATACTGGTTCACACAATCAAGTTCATTTTGTCTTCTTATTTCAAATAAATGTTTTAGTTTATTTTGTTCAGACAATGAGATAATAGATTGTAATTACCTGACAGTTTCGACTGACATCTGCAGTCTTCCTCAGAAGCGTCACCTGACAGCTGGCCACGCCTGCTAAACATCAGCTGACGACGCATCTCATGGTCCAAAAAATGTGCAAATCATTGTTTATAGGATGAATGGTGCATAAAAGCTCAGGAA
The DNA here is from genome assembly GCA_029706075.1 of Aldrovandia affinis. Lineage (NCBI taxonomy): Eukaryota > Metazoa > Chordata > Actinopteri > Notacanthiformes > Halosauridae > Aldrovandia > Aldrovandia affinis. The sequence continues at coordinate 4,069,111 of JAINUG010000077.1, forward strand.
GGCATTAGCAAGAAGCTAAGTCATTGTATTGTTCATTGCAATGCAAGTCCCATGATCATAGGTGAGATATGCCTCACATCCTGTTTACGTGTATTCGCCGTCAACTTCATTAGCACATAACGGCCAAACAATTTGAAGCATTAAAGAAGTAGTATCCTTTTCCCGGGTTACTTCGGTCATCCTTTGTGCAAAACTTGGTGAAGATTGGATCAACTTTGTATGAGACGAAGCAAAAAAAATTGTTGACAAAATTCTAAATGGCAGAAAATCCAAAAGGGCGGAAAGTGAGTATTATATTACATATTACACATTATTTGAGATTGATTTGTCTTGAGCCAAGGTTTCGGGAGGGGGTATTTTTGATTCTAGACTGAACTGTTCTTGAGTTACAAGGCAAAACGTAAAATGTTTTCCTGAGTAGTCGGCAAGATTTGGAATCTATCTGCCAAGTTTGGTTGCTGTAGTCCTTATAGTTTCTGGGCTGCAGACGCTTTTAGGGCAGAATAATAATAATCGGTACAAAAATAATAGTTCCAGCGCAGCTTCGCTGCTTGGACCCCTAATAATATCAGTCAACTACCTCTCTTATGCCAAATCGTCCTAATGCCAATAGTCCACACGAGGGCGGTCTTGCATCACTGCACAAATAGCCTACATGTCATGCACTCAGTTCCTCGTAGACATGAAGATGGTCCATGATTATTTATTTTTAAATGTTTACTCACCCTCGCAGAGCACGTTGTTAGAGCCTGTGCATACGCCTACCTAAAGTATGTGTATTAATGCTGAATCGCTTGCGGTTTGCATAAATGGTGACACTTTGGCACATGGTGTGTTTGTTGTGGCCTGATTTAGAATGTAGCTTTCACCTGAGAGTAGCACGAACAATGTGGTTATTATATACCAGGGGTATTGAAATCCAGACCTTCGAGGTCCACAGTGTCTGCAGGTATTTGCTCCAACCACGCACTACACCACCTGATTTCAAATAATTAGTTTACCTCCTTGGTCCAGGAAGTGAGCTAATTTGTGAAATGGATGTCTGTCTGGATGTTTAAAAGCTACAGTGAGCACCATAATTCATTGGACAGTGACATTTTTTGTTATTTGGGTTCTGTACTCTAGCACTGAGTTTGAAAGGATACAAATGAGGTTGAAGTGCAGACTGTCAGCTTTAATTTGAGGGTATTTTCATCCATATCAGATGAACCATTTAGAAATGACAGCACCCTTTGTACATGGTCCCCCCATTTTAAGGTACTACAAGTATTTGTTGAATTGGCTTCACAGATGTGCTTCGTTAGGCAGGTGTATTCATTTGTGTTGTTAGTGAATGCAGAAAAGAGCTGTTGATGTCTAGTCTTGATTCTAGACTTTGCAATTGGCTTTGGAGATTGTTGTTGGGGTGTGACAAAGACCGCAGCGTCGATGCAAAGTAAACTGGCCGTCATAAGGCTCAGAAATGAAAATCAATCAGGAACATTGCAAAAACCCTGTCAACCCAAGTCAACAGTTTGGTTCATCATTAACAAGAAAAAAACCAACTGTTGAACTCAATTATGTCAAAAGGCCCAGTAGACCCAACAGATCAAAAACACTCTTCTGGATGCTGGTGTAGATGTGTCAAAGTCTACCATATGTATAAGACTACACCAGCAGGACTACAGAGGGTACACTACAAGATGCAAACCACTGATAAGCCTGAAGAACAGAAAGGCGAGATTACAGTTTGCTAAAAAGCACCTAAAAGAGCCCCAAGAGTTCTGGAACCAAGTATTGTGGACAGAGGAGACAAAGATTAACATGTACCAGAGTGATGGAAAGAGGAAAGTGTGGAGAAAAAAGTAAATGCCCATGATCCAAAGCATACCACCTCATCCGTGAAACATGGTGGAGGGGGTGTTATGGCTTGGGCCTGTATGGCTGCCAGTGGAATGGGCTCACTTGTCTTCATCGATGATGTGACTGCAGACAGAAGTAGAACAATGAATTCTGAAGTCTACAGAAATATTTTATCTGCTCAGATAAAACCAAATGCCTCCAAACTCATTGGACAGCACTTCGTCATGCAACAAGACAATGACCCGAAACATTAGTTAGACTGTTAGAGCAACGAAGGGGTTTTTGACGGCCAAGTGGAAAAACCTTGACTGGCCGAGTCAATCACCGGATACGAATGCAACATGCACTGTATAGGCTGAAGAGGAGACTGAAGGCAAAAAGTCCCCAAAACAAGCAGGAACTGAAGATGGCTGCAGTACAGGCCTGGCAGAGCATCACCAGGGAAGACACCCAGCGTCTGGTGATGTCTATGCATTGCAGACTTCAAGCAGTCATTGCATGCAAAGTATATGTGACCAAATATGAAAAATGATTACTTTATTCTACATTATGTTAAACTGTCCATTAATTATGGTGCCTGACAATCTCCTTTCAATCTCAAAGTGCTAGAGTACAGAACCAAAATAAAAAACAATGTGTCACTGCCCAATGAATTATGGTGCTCACTGTATATCCACAAGGGGGCAGGTCAGAACTGTGGGGCCGAAACAAAGTGGTCTCTGGCCGGCATACTTCGACAACTACTTCCGATTCTGCAAAGGTTGTTTTAATGTATATGTTGAGAAGACGGCAGAAACAGCCGCGCCAACATCGGGATGTAACCGTGTATTGTCTTTTTTTTAAGCGAAATGTCTAAGATAAACTAAACGGAGATGGTATTAGACCATTGAATGTCTCCTGGTGTAACAACGGAGAGTATGTTTCTCTCATTCTACCGATGAGAAATTTACGATGAAAATGTTCATGTGTAGTAACGGGAGTCCATGCAACGTTAGTTCCATGATTTTAATATAGAACCGCACAACGCCCACATTTCACATAGCCCAGGGGCCCAGATTAGCAGTCGTCCTATCGTCTCAGACGACTAAAAACGAAGGACGACCTTCGATCGTCCTGCTGACAACTGTGAATTTAGGATTTTATATTTTTTAATTACCCAATTGGAACCATTTCTGTTTTACCCTCACATCGTAACAAGCACGTCATGCACGGACATTAAAAATACTTCCGAAGTTCCAAATGGGAAAAGCAGCACATTGTCACTCGCATGCAGTCTGTGCTCACCGTGTTTGTAGTTGTTGTTATGCCAGACTCAGTGAAGCAAGTTCGCAGATCATGGCACATAGACACAATAGCGAGAACCTGCAAGTTAGTTAGCTAGCTAACATTGCGTTCACGGACATTGGATACGATATCTGTGTTTGCTAGTTGCTTGCTAACACAAGGCTTAGTAAGTGATCATGCATTGATCACTTACCAAGCCCTGAATTAGCAAGCAATATGCGTGAACACGAGCTAGTTATCTTTGTGCTACATACGACGTAGTGATCACATTTTCAAAGATGTGGAGATTTGAGGGTGCAAGTTCACCCCCCACTAAAGGCTAAAACCAAAGATCAGCTAAAAACTCAGCGAAAATTGGAAGGTGAATAGACCAAGGACAAGTAACTTTTAGGAAGGACAAGTCTCTTTTCTAAGATACTTGCCCTTTGACAAGTATGACTTTTACCTTAATCTGGGCCCCCACCATCTCACCTAACTGAGACCCTGCCCCCAGCATTCCCATTCAACCTCTGGCCCATTGACTCAGCCCCATTCGACATATACTACATTCCTCCCCTTTTAGGCTAGTTTGGACGCCCCAAAATAATGTATATGTAGTGAACACCACATTTTAGCAACTACATCTGAACACTGTGTTACGTCCCTTAGTGGGCTACTGACTACGCCACCCCTGGATTATACCTAGAGCAAAAGGGGAGCTCTGAATACATCAAGCAAGCACTACAGTTCAATAACCAAGGCCAGAGATAAGAAAAAGTCTTTATTCTTTAGTGAGTAGGCTATATACAGTGGGTTCGGAAAGTATTCAGACCCCCTTAAATTTTTCACTCTTTGTCATATTGCAGCCATTTGCTAAAATCAATTAATTTCATTTTTTTTCCTCGTTCATGCACACACAGCACCCAATATTGTAATAAGGTCTGATTGATGGGAGTGCTGCAGAGATGTTTGTCCTTCTACCAGGTTCTCCCATCGCTGCAGAGGAACTCTGAAGCTCTCTTAGAGTGGCCATTGGGTTCTTGGTCACCTCCTGACCATGTCCCTTCTTGCCCGGTTACTTAGTTTGGCCAGACGGCCAGCTCTAAGAAGAGTTGTGGTGGTTTCAAACTTATTCCATTTCACAATGATGGAGCCCACTGTTCTCCTGGGTGCTTTCAATGCTTTAGCAATGTTTTTATACCCTTCCCCAGATCTATGCCTCAACACAATTCTATCTCGGAGGTCTATGGAGAGTTCCTAGGACTTCATGGCTTGGTTTTTACTCTGACATGCACTGTCAACTGTGGGACCTTACATAGACAGGTGTGTGCCTTTCCAAATCAAGTCCAATCAATATAATTAAGCACAGCTGGACTCCAATGAAAGTGTAGGCCCATCTCAAGGATGATCAGAAGAATTGGACAGCACCTGAGTTAAATATACAAGTGTCACAGCAAAGGGTCTGAATACTTATGGCCATGTGATATTTCAGTGTTTATTTTGTAATAAATCTGCAAAAATTTCTACAAGTCTGTGTTTTTCTGACAATATTGGGTGCTGTGTGTGCATGAACGAGGAAAAAAAATGAAATTAATTGATTTTAGCAAATGGCTGCAATATGACAAAGAGTAAAAAATTTAAGGGGGTCTGAATACTTTCCGAACCCACTGTAGATGCATATTTTTTGTATCAAAATAGTTGGAGAACATACAATTCATAATACATTAAAATAAGGCCAGTGCACCAACTGTATAGACAGGCAGAAGCACAGTGAAAAAGTAGTTGAATTGATAGCCTATAGTGCAACCAAGCTTTGACCTTCAAAGCACACGTGATAGCCTATTAAATACAAGTACCCTTAAGGTTCTATCCCCAAAATATACACTGCAATTCATAAAGACAGAATTATTCCATACTCAATACACTGTACACGTGACATAAAATCACAATGTTGCATACCGTTTGCATACAGGGCATCTACGTATAACCCAAACAAGTTTAGTATGCAGGACAACAGGGTTCGAATCTACACAGTACAAATTTGAAAAACATGTTTAGCCACCGTACATAATTCCAATGTTCGCAATTAAATTACATAGCAGTGTGGCTACATACCACTTCTCAAACCGGATAACTACAACCGAGTCTCCATTAACTGCATGCTGGGCACGGGCAGCTGTGCTCCTCAGACTCCTCACATGACCATCCAATCTCTCCTGAACTTCAGCTGCTGTCCAAAACTCCACAGGCTTAAACTGAAAATGCACTGCTAGGCTGGGGTCAGGGCAGTGACAGATAAACATCATGACAACCTCAGCACTGGGATCCTCAACACCTTTGCCGCGCCTGCGGAGGCACTCATCTGCAACATCGATGGCTTTGTTCAGTCTAATCCAATAATCCATTGCACTCTCAGAGTCACGTGGCATAGTCCCATAAAAGTCCTTCATAGGCATGTTGGAGAATGTGATCTCACTGAAGTTGCGCTTGAGAATGTCGAATATGGTGGTGGGAAGCTTAGCTGGACTGATCCTAGGACAACTGCGGAGTGATACTTTCACCACATCTCTTGCTCTACCAGCCAGCCTACTCATTATTAGCTCAGATCTCTCACTATCAGAGCTGCAGGCCGCCCTGTTCATGTAGCTCTTCTTCATGTCTTCCCACTCATGAATGGAGAACGTCTCAGATTGGTCACCTCTGAAAGGAGGAGGGGGCCTGGATTCTGGTTGGACTACAACTTTAAGCTGTGTGGGATCAACAGTCACATTCTGGCTGCTTGGGGACTGGGGCTGGGGACTGCTGGGCAGGTGCATGGTGTGAAAAGTGGCAGCGATATTGTCGCTAATCTGCTTAGCTAAATCAGTAATAACACTGCCTAGTGTGTCTGTAGTAACAACCTGGGGGGATGTCTGTGGAATCAGGTGAGGCGGGTGTGCAATAGGTGTTGAACTGGCAGAGGGACCTGACATACATAACACTGACTCATCAGTCCCACGACCATAGGTAACCTCAACAGGGCACATGGGCCTACCCCTCCCATATCCAAATGACAAGACTGACTGTCCCCTCCCCACACCATAAATTACATTATGCCCACTAGAGGAAGGACTGGGAGCTGTGCTGAAAATATCCCCGCTAGACATGTCTCAACAATAACAGTGTAATCACAAAAACGAAATAAAAGTAATTAAATCAAAGCATCAAAACATCTATGGCTCTAAATTCCCTTTACCAAGATCACAGAAAGTAATACTTTTCTGAGAGCAGAACGTCTTTTTATTTTCTACATACAAATAAACAGTACAATTAGTAATTTCTCAAAACACCAAGAGTAGCTAAATAAAACCTTTCCCAAAATGAACTCCCTTCCCCCGCGCACACAATTGTCACCACAACTCAACGAGGTAAGCCAAGATTGTGCTTCCCTGTGTCTCACGCTTTATTATAATAAAGAAGAGCACTGTAATGGAAAAGCAAAGTCTCTCGACTCTTGATTCTGTGGTGTTCACCAATACACTGGTGAAAAGACATGTTAGAGGTAGGTCTGATTGTTTAGATAAGGATAGAGAAGGGTGAGAATATCCAGGATCGATTCCGACAGTAAGCGTCGCTGAATGTGTTAATCACTGGTGCCACAAACTATCTGGTCTCTAGTGGTGGGTGTTATAGTTCCTTTCAGGGACACGGATCCTTTGACTCAGTTCCCTAAAAGGATTCATTCACGGATTCGTTCACCAGTTCCTTCGCTGCTATCGTTCAGACTCCCGCGAATCAGAACGAGAGTTATGCAGTGACTGGGTCCGACTCCATCTGTAAATATTGTTTAACTGAGTCAATCATTCAATTTAAATTACAATTAATTTTAAGGGACCGTGTAACAATAGGATAAATAAAAACAATAAAAGTATAATGCTTAAAATGTATAATATCAACAACAATGATAATATGTAATTGGTAACATTGGTAACAACCTAAAAATAAAAGGGGAGGAGAGATGTAGAGCTGCAGCGACTACGCAGTAGGCTAGTCTCTCGTTCTGGACCCAGACCTGCCTCGTGGAATGAGGAAGGAGAGCAACAGCATGTCCAGTTTGAGTTCCTACATGGATTTGGTCCTCACCGCTTTCAGTTCAGGAAATGAAGTTACTGTTGCTTTCGGTCACCCCGACGTAAGGGGCTCAGAGAGCACACACCGCTCTAGCGCTTCAGTGCTGTCATTGGCTAATGGCTACTACAGACTAGAGCCCAATGGTGGAAATGGTTCAATAGGAGGAGTCGCTGCAGTTTCAACGAATGGCAGTTAACCAAATGAGAGATTAACCAAAGGAACGAATCCCACATGGAGGTGAGTCAGTTCCTTTCGTTCACCAAAAGGATTCGTTCAAAAAGAACGACTTGTAGGCCTCCCGTGTGGCCCAGTGGTTACAACACTGGCCACGGAGACCAGGGTTCAATTCCCCGTCTTGCCAGAGTCGGCTCTGGCCGGGAGCGCCACCAGGGGCGGCAATTGGCTGTCTGCCCCAGGGGGGGGGAGCCGACATGAGGTTCGCTGCGCATAAGAGTGGCCCTGCAGTACCGGGTTACGGTTGACACTTGGCAAGTGCCGTCTCGGAAGAGGCCTCAGGTCGCGTGCGTCGCTACTGGTTGACTACGGCAGCGAACTCACATTACTAGGGGGGGATTTACATAAAAATAGTGGGTCTAATTGGCTACCAAATTAGGAGAAAATGGGGACTCGTTCACAAACAACACACCACTACTGGTCTTTCAGTCGTTCCTTCAACGTGTAGTAACTGAGTCCATACTTAGTTCTAAGATGATTTTAATATAGAACTGCACAATGTGCACATTTCACATAGCCCCCGCCATCTTACCTAACTGAGACCCTGCCCCCAGCATTCCCATTCAACCTCTGGCCCGTTAACATCAGCCCCACTCCACATACAGTATAGTACAGTATGTCCGCCAGGACATTTGATGACTTGCTTCGTTGGGTGTCCCCACTCATTACACATCAAAACACGCACAGTGAGTCAGTGGGTGAAGCAGAGCAGCTTGCCTTCACCCTCCACTTTCTTGCCTGCCTCCACAATTTATGTTGGTATTGCACCTCGCGTACACGTAACGTTAATTATTGAGGACTTGCACAAGGTACGCACCTAACGACCGCAGGATACCCGTGGCAGCAATTTTACATACGCGTATTTAAAGTGAAGTATATTTAGGCCTTAAGTGGGTCTTGGCTAAAAATAAATCGGGGCTTCTTGTGCTTCTATTACAGTGGGGTCTTCCTTGACCTCCGACCGTAAAGCCCCTCTTGGTTCAGTGTCCGGCGTATGGTAGCCTACAGGCTGAAACCATTACCCGAGACCTTTCCGAGTCAGTTTTGAGATCTTTGGACGTCATACAAGATGTTTTTTCAATGGCTTGCACCAACCTTCAACAACATCTGAGATCAACTTTCCTCTTACCACTTGTCTTAGGAGATTCTTAACAGTTCCTCGAGCAGCAAACTTCTTGATAATATTGCGAACTGTGGAAACATGATTGCCAATGTCTCTAGAGATGGCCTTATAGCCTTGTGAACGCTTATGTTTGGTGATAATAGTTTTTCTGACATCCTCAGATAGCTCTTTCCTCTTCACCATTGTCACAGAGGAACAGGGTAACAGAACTGGCTGTTTCTTACTTTAAAATGTATAATTGCTTAATTTATACCATGTGGGCACTTGCAACCTGTCACAGGTGAGTTGAATTACACTGCAAACGAGAATCTATTTCCTCCAACCAAATTGATTTAAATGTACCTAAAGGGTGTCAATAATTATGTCATGGCCGCTTTTAAATTTTGAAGCCATAAAATATATATTATTAAATGTATTATTATTATTGTTTGATCGTTTGTTGTTGTAAATCAAACAGATAAATGTGTGAAGTCTTTTAAATTTCCAATTATTTCAAAAGATATATTCTACATAAAATGCAAGGGTGCAAGGGATGCGGTTCGAAACTCGCGTCTCTACCAGAACGGCAGTTGGCTGTCCGCCCGAGGGGGAAGGGGGAAGGGGGAAGGTTAGCCGGCTCAGGTTCGCCGTGAAGCACGGAAAAGTAGTCTCCTGAACTTGGGTGGGTGAAGTCTCGAAGGAAGCGGATTTCGCTGCCCGCGGAGAATTAGCTTGCCTCGTAAAGTCGAGCGGCGCACTCGTAAGGGGAGGTTAAATCGAAATAAATAGAGGGTACAATTGCTACTAAATTCGGAGAAAATCGGGAAAAATCTGTAACAAATAATACAAAATAATAATAATTTTAAAAAGTGCGAGGGTGCCAATAACGTTGGTCAGAACTCTATAAGCAAAGATGTAGAATGTAGACAATACGCTACGTGTGTTTCCTTTTCACTCCACAGACATGCAGCTCCCCCCGACGTCTCCGCCTTATGAGCAGATGCAGTTTTAACACATTTATCTTTACAGCTTTTGCTGTTGCTGTCTTCTTGCGTCTTGTAATCAATGCACAAATGTCGAGCAAATACATTTTTGACAAAATTGTGAATGGAGAGAAAATGTTTGTTAGAAAATTGAAGATCAATTTATCAGCGACGATCTGAAATGGCACACCAACACCAATAAGCTTATCGAAATGGCCCTGCGAAGGATGTACTTCCTCAGACAGCTGAGGAAGTGCAGAGTAAACCAACGACTTCTGGTCCATTTCTACACCGCTATCACCGATAGCATCCTGACATCATCAATCACTCTCTGGTATGGAAGTAGCGTAGGGGAGAGCGGGGTATGTTGTCACACTTTTCACTCTGTCTTACCTGTACTGGGCGCAATACATCACAATGGTATAAATGTCATACCAAATGAAAGGTGGAAGTCTTGGGCACATATTTTGTATAAATTACATATTCATATATTATTTCAGTATGGAGTTGTAGACAGTTAAATAGAGGGTGTGCACTTGTGACAACTTACCCCATCAGGGGGTAAGTTGTCACACTATGCCATAGTATGTGGGGTAAATTGTCACATTGGATTATCAACAAATAAGAATACAACAAAATAATTGTGAATATAATTTTTTTAACTTTCAAATTCAAAACCAAGTACATTTAATTACAGAACTCATTCATTAAAGAGCAAAATGCTTCGTCTTAACAAAACAGACGTGGTGTAATGCACAACGAAACACTTCTAATCAGACTCATCTTCAGAGTCACAGTTCTGGCACAAATAAATTGCCTGGCCTGGGGTGCAAGCATCATGGGCCCACTTCTTGCATCTCACACACTGCACCCAAGTCTCTTTTGGGCGGCTGTTAGAAAATGGCTCCATGCAGACTAAGCAGAAGCACTCCTCTTCATTTGATGATGACTCGTCTATTTTTCTTTTTACTCTTGCCTTTTTGTTCTCGGCAGATCCAGATTTTGCACATTGCTTGCCATCCTCCAGAAACAGCCTGTTTTTAGATTGTGATTTTTCCATTTGTAGTGCTTGCTTCATGGGTGTGTCTGTTAGAATTGCAGTTTTGCGCCGCTTTCTTCCATTATTAGTTTGTTTTCGGGGACCAGCTTTTGGAAATGGCCGGAGGTCCTCTGGAGTTGGTAGTCTGCTGCCAGCACTGGCATTGCTGGGTAAGGGTGAGCTGGCATGGGAACTGAACGGGTCTGTGTCTGTGCTTGTGCCTGGCAGGGCAGGGTTGGTACTGGGGCCTGGTGGGGCAGGGCGATCCGTAACATAGGATGGCGCAAACTCAGTTTCCAAAAATACATCCCTGTTGTAAGGCTGTACCCCAGCTACCCTAAAGCCAGCCTGAATGTTCAAGGGGGTTGCAGCCACAGGATAAGTGATTGCCACAATCCCAGGAATGTCATAAATTGTGTGTTGATGTGCCTTTTTAGCGGACCGTAGACAGACCTGCCTAAGGGTTGAAGCCAATGAGAGCAGTGGGGTGAGAATGGCACCATAATTATGTCATTTTCTTTGGCATAATTGAGTCCATCAATGGACATATGAGATACGTGGTTGTCCAAAAGGAGTAAACATGGTTTCTCCTTTGAGCATTTGGTATGCTCAGTGAAATGTTTCAGGAAGTAAAAAAAGTGCACATCTTTCATCCACCCCGAGGATTTGCCGCTCCCCTTCTGCCAGGTGGTCCGCTGTTTAAAAATGGTCGCGGAAGTTGACACGGGAAATATGAAATATGGAGGTATACTATTTCCTGTGGCTGACACAGCACAGGCCAGTGTGACAAGCGTCCCCCTTTCAGCGGAAGTCAGCGACCCTACTTGTTTGAATCCGCGTCTGGCCACTACTTTGTCAGGTTTATGGACCGTGGTCACGCCAGTTTCGTCGACATTCCATATGTCCCCTGGTCCAAATTGATGTCTGTCTAGCACATTTGCTAAATTGTCGAAGAAGGCATTGACATTTTCTTGGTTGAAGCTACTAGCTCTGGCAAGGCTAGTTGCCTCAGGCTTTCTTAGCGACAGCATTGGGTGCCGTTTTGAGAAGGCTGTAAACCACTCCGAGCTGGCCTTTTCTGTTTCTGCCCACATTGGTGTGAACTTCAGCCTGTGTGCCACAGCAAACTGGTAGGCAAGTCTTTTGATCTCACTTGGCGACAGACCAAAATAAATGTCAGCTGACCTAGCGATATAATGAACAAGCTGCATCTCCAAATCAGGTGGAAATACCTGCCGTGGCTTTCTATAGCCAACCACTGTTGTTGGCATGGCTACCTGACTGACAATTTCTTCGCTGGTAACCTTTTCACAATACCGAGTCAGAGTACAGTAATTTATATTAAAATCGTTTGCTGTGCTTCTGATTGATTTGTTCTCCAGCTTCACCTGTCTGACTGCCTTCAACATTATGTCAGGAGGTGTGCTGCCATTCTCTGTCTTTCTTTTATAATTTCTCACCATCATCTCACTTTATTTTGTTCCTTCGTTTGTTCATTCCTTTCTTCCTTCCCTCAATGCTTCTTTCCTTCAAAAACACATTTCAATTAGCCTCATGTGACAACTTGCCTCAAAGCCATTGAGACAACTTGCCCCAAACGGGCATGTGGGCTAATGTTTGTTAAATCTCAAGGCTAGTTCAACATAGGACTGCAGCTAACATATCAAGAAACACCTTATTGTTTCCTTTATTCGGTACACAAATATAATTTTGAACAATTTACTAGAGGCAAAAGAATTCTGGACAAATGCTATGGCAATGTTAAAGACGCCTACACAGCCAAAGCTAAACCCCCATTAGGCAACTCTGACCATAATGTTGTCCATTTAATTCCCACCTACAAGTCTCTGCTTAAAAGCAGTAAACCACAAGTAAAAACTGTACATGTTTGGAACAATGATGGCATTGAAACCCTAAAAGGCTGCTTTTCCTGTACCAATTGGGAGCTCTTTCATAGCCTGGACTTAGAAGAGGCAACAGATACCATTACAGACTATATTACATTTTGTAGAGATAATGTGTTAACCCAGAAGTCAATAACTATGTACCCAAACAATAAACCCTATATTTCCAAGGAAATTTAAAAGTGCATAGTTCAGAAAAAAATAGCATTTAAGAGCAGGGATCTTGTGGCTATGAGGAATATTCAGAAAGAACTCAACCACAAATTAAGGAAGGCTAGGAGGAAGGAGAAGGAGAAATTTGAAACCCACTGCTCTTCTAAGAACACCAAAAAACTGTGGGACTCCATGAAATTTATGACCAACATGGCTCCAGCTAAAAAGTGTCTTAGTGTTTTAAATGAGGGTGAGAAGGCCAATGAATTAAACAACTTTTATGTGAGGTTTGAAATAGCTGACTTCTCGCAGGAGCAAAAAGTGGCTCTAGATACATTACCTGCATCGAACTATCCAAAAATCACCATTGACCAGCATGTAGTACAGAGACTGTTCTCACGCACCTGCCCCAGGAAGGCCACTGGACCAGATGGCATTTCTGGGTTTCTGCTGAAATCATGCAGTGAAGAGCTGGCTGAGGCCTGGTGTCCTATCTACCAGAATTCTCTGGACTTACATGCTGTTCCTTCCACATGGAAAAACTCTATTATTATTCCTGTTCCCAAAAAAGCATGCTGTAAGGAAAAGAATGACTACCGTCCAATTGCTCTGACTTCAGTAGTTATGAAGTGTTTCGAGAAAATCATTATCAACCTATTGAAAACAGAAGTCAGCTGCTCACTAGATCCTTTTCAGTTCGCCTATAGGTGTAATAGAGGTACGGACGATGCGGCCATAGCCATGGTACATTTTATATCTAAGCACTTAGAGGATCCTACCTCATATGTACGTCTTTTATTTTTAGATTTTAGTTCAGCATTTAATACGGTACAGCCGCATCTATTAATTAAGAAGCTGAATGACCTTAATGTCCACCCTCTCATTATTAGATGGTACCACTCATTTTTAACCAATCGTAAACAACAGGTCAGTGTTAATGGTACTCTCTCAGAACCTAGGACCTTGAGTACGGGAGCCCCCCACTGTTGTGTCAGTTCACCTGTCCTTTTCACCCTATACACTAACGAGTATAGAAGCCATAATCCTAACAATCACATCATTACATTCTCAGATGATACTGCCATCTTAGCTTTAATGAAAAAGGATAGCGATCTATCTGACTATTATTCAGAGATACAAAGGTTTGTAAAATGGTGTAATGACAACCACCTTGTCTTGAATGTTAAAAAGACAGAGGAGATGGTGTTTGACCCCAGGGGTGTTGGCGACCACAGGCCTGTGGTCATCCACGATGAAACCATCTCACAGGTCTCCTCTTACAAATACCTTGGTGTTTTTATTGACAACTCATTAACCTGGAACACCCATGTCGACAGTCTCTGTAGCAGATTACAACAACGACTGCATTTCCTGCGTTGATTTAGAGTTCATGGTGTTGATCAAAAATGTATGTTAGTCTTTTATCAGGCAGTTTTAGAGAGCCTTATTAGATACGGCATCACAGCTTGGTTTGGTAATCTCTCCGTGCAACTAAAGTCCAAACTAATCCGATTGATGCAGACTGCATGGAAGATTATAGGGGTAAGACAGCACCCACCCTTGCAGTCTACTTATGAACAGGCTACCCTAAGGCAAGCCAATAGGATAGTTACTGACCCATCCCATGTTCTACACGCTGAGTATCAGCTACTGCCCTCTGGGAGGAGGTTCAGAGTCCCTCGTTGCAGATTAAATAGATTTTAAAATTCATTTATCCCTGTGTCAATAAAACTTTTAAATAGCTTTTAAAACTTTTAAACAGAGGCCAGGATGGACACTGGAGGATTTTTGTATTGTTTTATTAAAGGGATTTGTGCAGATCTTTGTATGTTTTTTGTATGTGGAATGACCAGCAGGTCATTTTTGTATGTTTTTTGTATGTGGAATGTCTGTCTTTTTATGGCTGCAGCATGGGTGAAAGCCCAAGCCAAATTTTCCACTTTGTGGGACAATAAAGTTAATCTTGAATCTTGATTTATACCTAACAGTTTTATTACATAAAATGTAAGGTGCCATTTACTTACTTTTGAAGGAGACAAACACAAAACTTGTGCTCACATGTAATTAAAGTGACCTTTGACCACCTGTGAAAAGGAATTTGAATCTGGCCCTAGTTGCAACAAAGTAGCTATTTGATTTTTGAGATAGCGCCCCTGTGGTTGGAGGTATGAACAGTGTGACAACTTACCCGTGTGACAACTTACCCCACCTCTCCACCCAGTGCTCCACCTCTCCCACCCAGCGCTCCACCTCTCCCACCCAGTGCTCCACCCAGCGCTCCACCTCTCCACCCAGCGCTCCACCTCTCCCACCCAGCGCTCCACCTCTCCCACCCAGTGCTCCACCTCTCCCACCCAGCGCTCCACCTCTCCACCCAGTGCTCCACCTCTCCCACCCTGCGCTCCACCTCTCCCACTCCAGCGCTCCACCTCTCCCACCCAGTGCTCCACCCAGCGCTCCACCTCTCCCACCCAGCGCTCCACCTCTCCCACCCAGTGCTCCACCTCTCCCACCCAGCGCTGCACCTCTCCACCCATTGCTTCACCCTCCACTCAGCGCTCCACCTCTCCCACCCAGCGCACCACCCAGTGCTCCACCTCTCCCACCCAGCGCACCACCCAGCGCTCCACCTCTCCACCCACCTCTCCGCCCAGTGCTCCACCTCTCCCACCCAGTGCTCCACCTCTCCACTCAGCGCTCCACCTCTCCCACCCAGTGCTCTACCTCTCCACCCAGTGCTCCACCTCTCCACTCAGCGCTGCACCTCTCCCACCCAGTGCTCCACCTCTCCCACCCAGTGCTCCACCTCTCCACTCAGCGCTCCACCTCTCCACCCAGTGCTCCACCTCTCCCACCCAGCGCACCACCCAGCGCTCCACCTCTCCGCCCAGTGCTCCATCTCTCCACCCAGCGCTCCACCTCTCCCACCCAGTGCTCCACCTCTCCCACCCAGCGCTCCACCTCTCCCACCCAGCGCTCCACCTCTCCGCCCAGTGCTCCATCTCTCCACCCAGCGCTCCACCTCTCCCACCCAGTGCTCCACCTCTCCACCCAGCGCTCCACCTCTCCCACCCAGTGCTCCACCTCTCTATTTTTTTGTGTGTGAATGAGAGCTCCCCAACAAGCTGTACTGAAAATTAACTCCACTAACCTTTGTTGTGGGGCAATTAAGTATCTATCTATCTACTGTGCGGACTGGATACACAGCCTGATGAGTGCATGAGTAAGCAGGAATGCGATCGACAAAGGGGCTATAACGAGTGGCATAGCCAGGAATTCATTTCGGGGTGGGAGGGTTAAGAAAGAATAACAGAGTATAGCCGCTTAAGGTAGGCTACATACGCGAACGATTTGTTTACGGGGGTTCGAAAGAATTGCGAATTGTTCGGCAATATATTAACATTTCCCATCCCCCCCCCGGCTACACTGGTGGCTATAACTATGGTTATAACAGCCATTGAAGTAGGTATAATCCACTGCACGTTTTATATCAGCCTATCATCTTTATGGCATATATAAGCGATTACGCATTTCGGGATAAGAATTTAACATTGCGACACTACATCCATTTTGTGCACCGGGGTTATCTCATTAATTAATCGCACGTTCGTTCAAAATTTTGATTCATTGAGCGATTGATCTCTCAGCGAAATAAAAAAAACCGCCTCATGCTCGTATAGAGGCTCTTATCGTGTGGAAGGCGTGGTGCAGCCAGACCAGCAGCGAATTCGAGTGCATGGAGATTAAACCATGCACGCGCTCACGACGGCCAACACCCAATAGAAGCAGGAATAAATCCCAGAGGGCGGGCGATATCATACATATTAATCACGTCTGAGACTCTTGGACCAATCGGATGAACAGAACGGCGGAATACAGTAATGAGTAGTTGACAGCTGCGACATGGAAAACTAAGCAGTGAAAGAGAAAAAGAGAGGGATGGGAAGACGAGCCGCGATGTTCGGACTACCACAACTGTACCGTTATTCTGAAATATATTTTCAAAGGAATGCGCGCACTTCAGTGAATGGCACTATAATAACACCCGAGACCAAAGTAGGGTTGAAAAAATAACGGGGGAATTTGGAAAAATATTGCAAGCTAAAGTGGAGAAAGTGTGACAGAGAGGGGATCTGTTTCGAAAGAAGGGGGGTAAGAGGTAACCATGCACCGCGCGTTCTCCTTTCCCATGACTGCGGAACGCAGTCGGAACAAGGAACGCTTGGAGGCCAGTCTTGCCGGACTTTGCGAGCTGGAGTTGCTCAAACAGAGGCAAGAGTGCCTGGTCCTTAGCGCTTTGTCCCTCGGGGACACCGTCCCGGGGCACCCCGCCTGGGGTGACCTCCAGCCACCCCTCTCCGCCCCCCAGGGCCCCAGCCGCATACAAGACGACTTGACTTTGAGACGCCAGCTGGTAAGAACGCGTTTGAATGATGGCAACTATAAAACAATGTTTTTCATGTGTTTGTGTGACTGCGCTGGACAGCACAGTTGCTCCTCATAAAGTCTAGTGTATTTTCAAGGGTGAGAGGGAGATCAAATTATGGAGAGTAGCTACGTTGTTTTTACTTGCACTTTTTACAGCGTGTTCAAGTTGGCGATGTGCCGAAGGAATAACATTATACATATAATGTATAATAATATATGATAACCGTTGACAAACCTGCAACTACCATAAATACGAAATAACAGAGTGCGGGTGTTCACACGGGGGCCAGAAAGGGTGCCTCGGGCGCTGCTTTGTGCAACCGGGACCATTTAAGACAAACATGGGGGATTTGGTGGTGATAGCCCTATTGTCCAGTGACGCCGAAGCGGAAAGATTACCCGTATCTTCAACCGAAATCACATCATCTGATTAATGATCTCTTTGTCTACGCTGGGATCGGATCGTGTCCGCGTTACGGGACGTGATTTATGTGCTGCGGGGGGAGAGACGGGGCGGAACACTCGCCATTTCATTTAACGCGCTCTGTTCCATTGTTCTCATCGTACGTATTTTTTTCTAGTTTGCGTTCACTCATCTTGTTGTGTTTCCTAAAACAAGACTATCCTTTCCCGGTAAAGTTTGTATTCGTCTATATACACTTTTATGGAAAATGTAGCACTATTTTCCATAATAATGCTTATGATGTTTTTAATGATTTGGGCGTTTTGGTGGGTTTTCATATTAATTGCACGTGATACAGTTTTATCCCCCAGCCTAATTGCACAGCCTATAACTGTCATGTTTAGGCTATTTTAAAAGCGTCTGGCTGGGGTTCCCTGCAAGAAAAGAAAGACAATGATTTATTCAACAGCTAAGTTCTAATGTGGGTGGCACTGCTCAATTGTTTTCTATGTCCCAGTGTTTCATAACACAGCCACAGCCAATATTAAAGTGTTCTGTGTCCTTGATCATTGAATAGACGGCCTATTTATCTTCTTTTGGTGATGTAACCTATGGGTATAAATCTTAGAAAATTGTTTCACACGGGATCAAGGGGGCGTGTGCTCGGGACAACAGATTTATAGCAAGGCTGCTGTCTATCCGGCCATGGACTATACCCAACTAGCCTAGCTATTGAAGAAATATCGCTGG
The DNA here is from genome assembly GCA_029706075.1 of Aldrovandia affinis. NCBI lineage: Eukaryota > Metazoa > Chordata > Actinopteri > Notacanthiformes > Halosauridae > Aldrovandia > Aldrovandia affinis. The sequence continues at coordinate 4,087,322 of JAINUG010000077.1, forward strand.
ATGATCCGAATTAATGCTAGATCCGTGGCATAACTACACATTGCTTCGTGTCCTATCCAGAAACTAAATCACACCGCATTTAATTATTGTCGTGTGCATGTTCTTCGTTTCTGAAGCTTACGACAGCAGCCGTGTTGAATCGTAGGCACCCCCTCTGTCTTTACCGCTGTCTGTAAAGAGGACGGGACGCTTGACTCGCGCACGGCCCCCAGTTTTGAATGGATTATCTGTTTAAAGGGGTGAGCGAAATTAAATGAGCACCCCCTTTCCCCTCCGCCCCTCCTCCCCCCAAGCGCCCCTCTTCGACGCGGTATACACAATGGCGGCGGGTGGAGTTGAATATCAATGAGCGCGAGCAACTGTCAGCAACTGTCTTGGGGCGCAGCGCGTGTCTTGGGCAGTTTGAAACCATAAGCGTAATTCGTCAGCGTCGAGATAAACTGGGTCTGATTCGATGGTCTTCTTTGTTTGTTTTTTTAAATTGTTGTCCCCGTGCGAGGAGTGACAACACTGGGCACAGCAAGTCGCTAGAGTGATGTATCTCAAGATCTTGTAGTCCCAAGGGCTCATTGAAAGATCTGTCAGTGGAGTGATGAATATTTGCAACGCTCTGGTTTTACTTGAGTTCATTTCAGCATACAGCGGCGTTCTTAGGGGATTCATTAAGAAATTAAACTGGGGAATTCGATCAATACCTATTTAAAAAGGGAAAAATCCACTTTCTCTCTCGATCTCTCTGCTCATACTAATCCAAACTGCGCACTTGCTTTCGATTTCCAAACCAAATTAACCCCGAACTCCAGCGACGCATAAAGGCGCGGGGGGCGCATTCCGTGGGTGAGCAGAGGAAGGCTCGCGCACTGCCAGTCTGCAGGCGAGGAGAGCTGGATGCTGAAGACCAGGGATCAGCGATCAGTCTCCAGTAATCCTGTTTCACCACAATTTCAATTGGAGGCTGCACTGCTGGGGAGGAAGAGGAGGAGTGAGGGAAGGGGGGGATGAGGGAGAGGGTGGGGGGATCCTTAGTGTGGGGAGGGCCAGGGGTGAGGTTGGCCCCCGGCAGAGAGGGATGTTCCCACCCTGGCCCCCCCTGACCCATGTGGGGGAGCAGCCGTCTGTCCCCGACACGGCGGGGCGATGCTGACGGATGAGCAAAGACACACAGCAGCTGAGAAAGCACACTGACTGAGAACACACACTGTGTTAGAGACAGAGTGTGTGTGTGTAAGGGGATATATGTGTGTGTGTGTGTGTGTGTGTGTGTGTGTGTGTGTGTGTGTGTGTGTGAGTATGTGTGTGTGTGTGTGTGTGTGTAAGAGTCTGTGGGAATATGTGTGTGTGGGGGGTGGGATATGTGTGTGTGTGTGTGTGTGTAAGAGTGTGTGGGAATATGTGTGTGGGGGTGGGATATGTGTGTGTGTGTGTAAGAGTGTGTGTGTGAGTGTATGTGTGGGAATATATGTTAGTGTGTGTGTAAGCATGTGTGTGTGCCTACCGGCCTGTGCCATCAAGCCACTGCAAATAGTCCAGAATGCTGCCACACGTCTGGTGTTTAATCAACCTAAGTTCACGCATGTCACCCCTCTACTCTCCTCTCTGCACTGGCAGTGGTAATGGAGTCTGAAAAGGTGGGCTTTGAGTCTCTTGCGGAAGATGGTAAGTGATTCCGAGGTCCTGACTGAGTGCGGAAGATTGTTCCACCACCGAGGGGTCAGGACAGAGAAGAGGCGAGATCGCGAGGAGCGACTGCCGGGCACCCGGAGGGATGGGACAGTAAGTTTGCCGGAAGAGGCTGAGCGGAGGGGTCTGGCTGGGGTGTAGGGTGTGATGAGTGTCTGGAAAGTAGGGGGGAGCAGTTCCTCTCGCCGCTTGATAAGCCAGCACCAGTGATTGTGTGCTGCGATGGGGAGCCAGTGCAGATAAGTGAGTAGAGGGGTGACATGTGTGAACTTGGGTTGATTGAACACCAGACGTACGGCAGCATTCTGGACCAGTTGCAGTGGCTTGATGACACAGGCCGGTAGGCCTGCCAGCAAAGAATTGCAGTAGTTCATACATTGCAGTAGGCCTGGACCAGGAGTTGTGTGGCCTCTTGGGTGAGGAATGATCACAATCTCCGGATGTAAAGCAGGTTCGGGTGATAGCTGCGATGTGGCCTGAGAAGTACAGCTGGTCGTCCAGGGTCACTCCAAGACTTCTGGCAGACTGGGACAGAGACACTATGGAGCCTTCCATGGTGATTGAAGCATCAATCATTGGGGAGCCCTTCGCTGGGAGGAAGAGCAGCTCTGTCTTCCCCAGGTACAGCTTCAGGTGGAATATGTGTGGGTGTGTGTGTGTGTGTGCATGTGCATGGTGTGTGTGTGTGCGTGTGTGAATGTTTGTGTGTGTGTGTGCATGGTGTGTGTGTGTGTGGGAATATGTGTGGGTGTGTGTGAGTGTGTGTGAATGTGTGTGTGTGTGTGCATGTGCATGGTGTGCGTGTGTGTGTATGTATGGGTGTGTGTGTGGGTGTGCCATAGGCGTAACAAGTGGGGGCAATGGGGAGGGGACATGTCCCCACAATATTCAAAACGTCATATCAGATATAAAGTCATATCTGTCTTTCCCAATATTTAATATGTGGTAACGCACTTTCTGTGCGCGTTAGTGAGTGCGTGTATATGTGTGTGTGTATTCGTTAGTGAGTGTGTGTATGTTTGTATATATATATTTTTAAAATATATATATATGTATATATACAGAAGAAGCTGTAAGCCTCTCTCTCTCTCTCTCTTTCCCTCCTCTCAGACCCCCAGCAGCTGTCTGACCATCAGTTTGCTGGGGGGGTGCACTGTAGGAGGTGGAGTGGGAGCCTGCAGTGTGATGTAGTTTCACGCCTGGCTGTGTTTTGTAAACACAGAGGACTCTCAGTCGCGTGTGCACATGGGGGGGGTATGTCTCTCTGGACCTCCCCGCCCCCCCTGCTCCTGCCCCTGGCCCTAGATCAAAGACCACAGAGCTGGGATCGTCAGCTTGTCACTTTAACTGCGGAGAGCCTATTTGCCTGGGTCTTTGATGCAGAGCCCTCCAACATGAGGTTCGAATACAGTTGATAATATAATGGCTCCTGCCTTTTCATTATAAGCTCATTTATAATATGTGTGCCAGGATGCTCAGTGTAATCATTTATCATTTATCACAACAAAAGATTTAATTGTTCAGTAATCCAACCTGGGAACTGAGAAGCAAATAGACGATACACTACGTCTGAGTGATCAGATCCAGTTCAAGTCCAGTGAATAACCTGAAATGGTACAAAGGTAAGCATTAAACTACCAGACGTTAAAAAAAAAAGTTTAGGTTACCAAAAACTGAAAAAGTTATTAAAAAAGGCCCTTTACTGGGAACAAGTAATGGGTTAACGTGGGTTAACAGTCACCCTGTGCAAGTCCCGACTCTGGATCCAGCAAAAGAGCCCCAGACCATCACGCTTCCTCCTCCATGTTTGACATTTGGTGTCACACACTGAGGAACCATCCTTTCACCTACTGGACGGCCTACAAAAACCCTGCGTGATGAACCGAAGATTTCAAATTTAGATTCAAATTGACCATTTGCCATATGGATGGACCAAGATGGTCTTGGGAGTCTTCTAAATTTCTGTCTACTGTGTCATATTATTCTATAGTCTTCTATTCCAGTTTTTACAATCAGGGCATTGCAAAAGGTTAAATAAACTTATGGTGTGGCCGTTTGCTCTTACTGACTCTAACCCTTAAATACATCTGTTCTGGAATTTGGGTTTGCTGATTTCCAGTTGAACCCCCTGCTGAGCAGGTCTCAAAATGAACCGCTAGCCCCTATCCAGCAATGGTGCTGGATATGGTGCAAAAACACATTCATGAATAAAGACATGAACACTCTGTTGCGAGCTGGGATAGGGAGCTGGGACAGGGGGTTGGGATAGGGAGCTGGGATAGGGGGTTAGGATAGGGAGCTGTGGGCTGGGATAGGGAGCTGTGAGTTGGGATAGGGGGCTGGGATAGGGGGCTGTGAGCTGGGATAGGGATGCAGGATGTCAGACCCCTGCTGTGTTTTCACACTCCACAGCCCCCTCCCATCCCTTTCTCCGAGCCACAGACAAAGGGTTCAGAATGATCTCCCAAATAAACATGCAATGTAATGGGTTTAGACTTTTCATCATTCTGAGATGTCATTACTGCTTTATGAATAAACCGCTGAGGAAACTAACCTGTGTGGGTTAAAGCCTTCTGAGTTTGCGCTGAGAGTATTATTTGCCATAACACTAAGACTGCATTAATTCTTTATGAACGCACCCCTGAGTTATAAGGTCGCTGGTGCTTGTTCATCCGCGCGGCGCACAACAGGAAAGCGTCCAGGCCTGGAAATCGTCCGAGCAGGCGTGTGATTGAACCCCACCTGGGGGCCCGTGAGCCCTCAGCATGCCTGTAAACATGGGAGAACATTGCAGCGGTGATCCGGCAAATCAGTTCCACACTGAATTATTCAGCTGCCATTAGCACAGTGCCCCAGCTGGGCGAGCGTGCCGGCTCTTCGTGCATGACCAGGCACGGCACTCTGAGAGCGTGTGAATTTGATGTCACACAGTGCCGGCCAATGCTGCATTTCACTTCCTCAGAGAACTGTCCCATCTCCATCAGCCCTCTTTCCGGCCTGCAAAGCTTTGGGGAGGACATGCCCTGAAATAACAACAAAAGGTTAATTGGCCTCACCATTTCAGCACTAATGTACACACACACACACACACACACACTGTGTGAACAGTGAGTGGCCTTGGAAAACAGGGTGTTTATAGCTCACTGCCTGCCTTGCCTTTGGGCTTGCTCAAACTGGATTTTTGTCTTTGTAATGTTGGAATGGTGGCTGCCTATCTCTGTCTGTCTGTCTGTCTGTCTGTCTCTCCTCTGCCGGCCTCTGATTAGTTCAGATGGAGGTCTGCTCTGTCCATTACTGCTACTTTGCCATGTTATATATCCCCTTGCTGCTGCTCAGCTGAGTGCTGTTGTCACACGCACACAAGGTCACACACATCATTTGTAAGGCCAGATGTTGAATCTGGTATTGACTCATAAATGACAAATAATTACTTGCAATGTATGTGTGCGTGTGTGTGCGACACTTCACATATCAGCTGCTTCTGTGTATGTGTATGTATATAGTGCATATCTAATCTCATCTCATCTTCAGCCACTTATTCCTAGTTAGGGTCGCGGGGGGGCTGGAGCCTATCCCAGCATGCATTGGGGCGAGAGGCTGGAATACACCCTGGACAGGTCGCCAATCCATCGCAGGGCACTACATACACCATTCACTCACACTCATACCTACGGGCAATTTAGACTCTCCAATTAGCCTAACGTGCATGTCTTTGGACTGTGGGAAGAAACCGGAGTACCCGGAGGAAACCCACGCGGACACAGGGAAAACATGCAAACTCCACACAGAAAGGCCCCCGGCCTGGATTCGAACCCGAGACCTTCTTGCTGTGAGGCGACAGTGCTATCCACTGCACCACCGTGTCCGCCTATATTGCTGTGTGTGTATGCACAGTGTATGTATATATATATATATGTGTGTGTGTGTGTGTGTGTGTGTAGTATTTAGTGTATTTATGTGTGTGATTGTATCCATGCCTGTGTTACAGAACAACCTGCAGACCGCCCCCTGGGGGCTGATGGCAGCACTGGCGCGGCTGGTGGGGGAGTTGAGAGTGGACACAGAGTCCAGGTGTGCGGAGCCCCAGGGAGACATGGGAGACAGCCGGTCCAGCTCAGGTACTCATCCCTGACCTTTGACCCTATCACCAGTCAGACGTGACCTTAGACAGTTATTGCACCCTCTGGTGTCTGTTTCATGCAGTCCCCCAGTCACTCAACCCAGACGTTCGACAATCAGTGACTTAATTTAAGATGAGTTTTGATCGATGATGAAGTTTGGGCCAGAGAAAAATCCACAGAAAACTGGATTGGCCTCTCTTGACCGAAACCAAAATATGATAAAATAGCAAACGTATGACGTTTACTAATGAAATTATGGGCCATGACAAACAAATATTTCATATGATTGGCATTTTGCATAAAATGTTGTCTAAATGTACCTGCCATGGCATCCATAGCTGAATGAGGTTATTTTCCCCTCTCATAATTACACTTCACTTACATTCTGTGTCTACATCATGTCTTTTATTTACAATTTCTAACCTTTTAAAAAACATTGACATTTGATACAAAAACTTGTGATACAAAAAGCAAACTGTGTGCATGGGTTCTGCATGTTTAATAGTTTTATGAAGAGGATTTTATTTGAGTTAAACTGATACAATTTTTATGCTTATTATTATTATGTACCATAAAGTGCCTTAGTAGGTTGTTGGGCCACCACGAGCTGCCAGAACAGAACAGCTTCAGTGTGCCTTGGCATAGATTCTACAAGTGTCTGGAACTCTATTGGAGGGATGCAACATCATTCTTCCATGAGAAATTATATTATTTGAATGCTGGCGCTGCTCCAGAATCTCCCATAAGTGTTCAATTGGGTTTAGATCTGGTGACTGAGACGGCCATGGCATATGGTTTATTAATGAAGTAGTTAAGTCAGTGATTAGCTTCACACCTTGTTTCAATGGTCTAAAATGGCTGCTGATCGAAAGGAAGCCACAAACTACTACAGGCACTGTGGCCCTCCAGGACTGGAGTTAAACCTGCAGACACTGCGGCCCTCCAGAACGTGAGTTTGACCCCCCAAGACTAAGGCTGGGGTCCCCTATGTCCCCAGGTTTTTATGAGCTGAGCGAGGGCCAGGGCCTGGTGTGCATGTCCAATCACACGAACGGGGCACTCTCCAGCTGTTTGGGGGAGATGCGAGCAGTCTGTGCAGGAGAGAGACCCAAATCTGTGGGTAAGTCCCCCTCCACTGCCCCCCCTCTGCTTGTACCACCTGCCAGAGCCAACACACAAGGGGGGATGCGTTTGGCTGGCAGGCTGGCCCCTGCAGTTCAGCTAAAGGAATCGCTCAACCTTAGAACAGCGAGGACAGGAAAGCCACAGTGCCACTGGGACAAAGCAAGTCCAGCTGTCACCGAGAGAGTTAAAGAGTTTGTACCCCTCTGACCAATCAATGAAAGAGTTAGATGTGAGTCTACCCCTCTGACCAATCAATGAAAGAGTTAGAGGTGAGGCTGTACCCCTCTAACTAATCAGTGAAAGACTTGAGGCACGTACCTCAGAGAGGCTCCTGGTCTGATTAGGGCCACGCCCTCTAGTTAGTTTATCTTCACAGAGACACACAGCAAATCCACAAAGAGAGAGAAGAGCCTTCTGTACCAGAAAAGACCCATACACTTATATACCAAGGGCATAACCACATATTAACTATTAGGGGGACATAATGAAAGGGAATGTTTTATATCTTCTGTATGGTTCTTTAGAACTTTATATGGTTCTATGTGGCTCAGTTGGTAGAGCATGGCATTGGCAACGCTTAGTTTGTGGGTTCAATCCCCACTGGGACCACATGTACTGAAAAATGTATGCATTGGTAACCTTTTTTTTTTAACCTCTGGAAGTTTACCGCTTACCTTTGTACCATTTCAATTTATTCACTGGACCTGAACTGCTTAAATTTCAGTAAAAACTGGAAAATGGGGGTGTTCTAAAACTGGTATTGTACACACACACACCGGTAGTGTACACACGCACACACACACACACACACACATGTATACACACACACACAAGTACACACAAACACTTATACACACACACACACACACACACACACACATTTATACACACTATAAACCAGATTGGGGCAGGCATTATGACAAGGTGATGATTTGCAATACAATGAGCCTGTCAATGAGTGGTGAATGACTGCAGTTGTGTTTTGCCCTCTGCAGGGGATCTCTTTGTGGCCAAACGGGAGGGGCTGATTGACCCTGGGCCCCATGCTACGGTGCCCCGCTCCCTGTCTGCCCCATACCCATCCCTGGAGGGCATCGCGGAGGGGGTGGGGGAGGAGGATGGCCCCTGGTACCCAGCGGTGCTGGATGAGGGCCCAACGGTCGAGGACTTCCAGGAGGCCCTGCGGGTGGAGAGCTACATCCTGGGCCTGATCCAGCGTCGCATCCCGCCTCCACGACCCTGCAAGCCCCGCACCGCCCTGGGTTCTGAGCCTCGTGCCACCGTGGCCCGCCAGAGCAGCCTATGCCGCAAGGAGTCTCCGTTCGTCCTCGAGCACCACGAAGCACCGCCCAACCTGGAGGGACAGGTCTGGGGTTTCCGCGGGCTGGAGGAGGGGCGGGGCAGGAGCGTGGAAGAGGGGCGGGGTAGGGGTGCAGAGGAGGGGGAGGAGGATGGCCTCACCCTGAGGTACACTGTCCCTACCTCCCCAGACCCCAGCAGCAGTGAGCCTGACTCCCCGCAGCACCTCCGGGACACGCCCCGTACCCCATCACCTGGCGACCAGCTGGTGAGCGCACAGTACATCCCTGCCCAGCCCTGCCATGGCCCCCTGTGTGGTCCCACCCACCAGCCCCCCGCCCCCACCAAGCCCCCCCGGACTCTGTACTCCCCGGAGCGTGGCCCCTCTAGGCCCAGGGCCGCGCCCAGGAAGTGTCGCGGCAGTGGGGAGGAGAGCCCTGCCCCCCGGAAGCCGGGGCGCCGGGCGGGGCGCTCGCAGTCGGAGAACAGCTTACTGGGACAGCGCGGTGTCGAGCGCAAGTACAGCACGGTGGAGCGGGACGGGGGGCGAGGCCAAGCCCGGCTCCGGAGGCCACAGCCGGGGAGTCTGGGATATCGGCGCTGGCGCTCCACGCAGGAACTCAGTCAGGACGAGGGGGAGCCAGTGGGAGACCAGACCGCCAGCCGACGCCTGCGCAAGCCCCGCCCGCCCCCGCCACCGTACCCCTACGCCTATGCCCAAGGCCCTGTTCACACTTACCGCCACATCAAGGGCCCCGAGCCGCCAGGGGAGGACGCCTGTGAATCCGAGTCAAGCCTGAGCGAGGCTGACTCGCCCGGCTCCAGCTCCCTCTCCACCGACTCAGACCAGAGCGGGGGGCTGGTCTGGCCTCAGCAGCTGCCCCCACAGCTGGCCATGCTCCCGGCCCGGCCCGGTGGCCCCGCCCAGCCCAAAGCCTTTGTGAAGATCAAGGCATCCCACGCCTTGAAGAAAAAGATCCTGAGGTTCCGAACCGGCTCCCTCAAGGTCATGACTACAGTCTGAGGCCTCGCCCCCTACAACTCCCACCAAACTCTGCTCATCTCCAGTAGGCAGAGGGGAAGGGGGGACAGTGGGGGTGTTATGTCAGGAGTATTCTGTGATTCATGGTTCAGGGTCCTCACTGTCTATTAAACTTTCCTTGTAATTCCAGTACAATGATTGCCATACATTGATGATTTACCATCAATCCTAGCAATGTCAGTATACTTGTGCATTAAACCCTCAAAAGGAATTTACCCCCACAATTCCATAATCAAAGAAGGCTCCAAATTCACATGAATTTGATTATTGTAGCAGTAAAATATAATCCCTGATATGTCTTACTCGCCCTAAAAACGCAGTGGAAAGTGTGGTTTGAGTGGGAACCCTGTGCTTTGAGTGACAGTCATAGCCAGATGAAGCTGCCTCAGCCTGCTCGAGCACTGCCAGCAAACACGACTGAGAGAACACTCTGCATTCTCCCTATCCCAGCATGCAGTATGAGGCCTTGTATTTGTGAATGACTGTAGTCTTTAAATAAAGAGCTGTCACTTGAGTTACCTGTCTGTGTATCGTGTGGAGAGTTACCCCATCCCATCTGTATCACCTGAAGAGTTACCCTGAGAGGGTAACTCAGTTACTGGGAGGGGTGGGGGGTGGAGCTTGGCAGGCGGTTGAGCTTTGGCTTTTTGCCATCTCATCCACCGCTATGGCGCTCAGGACATATATTATAGTCCAGTGGACGGTGTCCAGCAGGCGTCTTCAATGTCACTCAGTGCCCGAAACAGTGTGACCGTCCAGTGATTCCCACGCAGAGGTAAGCGCCCCCCAGACACACAGGTGGATAGAGGGCCCGCTCTGTGCCACGCGCAGAGCCAAGACATGTTGGGAGATGAAGTGTCCCCTGTTTTGGCCGGAGGCGCCAGCCTGGCATCTCTCTCTCGCCTTTTCTCCCTCTCCTCTCTCTCTTTTGCTCTCTCTCTCCCTCTCCCTCTCCTCTCCCTCTCGCTCCCTCTCCTCTCTCTCCCTTGTGTAAACACTTCATCAGAGAGCTAACGAGATAATTAGCCCCAGCTGGGCTGTAACGAAGCCCTCTGAGACGCTCTGGCCCCAGCAGCTGATCCTGGACCAGTGAAGTCAGCCATGATCAGTTCTTCAGATCAAAATGTCTCCACTGAGACTGAGACAACACACCACTGAGTGAGAGCAATGTGTCAGTGCGCAAACCCCATGCTACGCTCCCACACAGGAATGCATACACATGTACTCACACACAAACACAAAAACACACCCACATGCACATACAAAAACACGTACACAAAACAACACACACACACAGACACATGCACGTACACACAAAAACATGCACACATGCACACACAAAAACACATGCACGTATACACAAAAACACGCGCATGTACACATGAACGTACAACAAAAACACTCAAACACACGCATGTACACACAAAAACACCCACACAAACACACTCATGCGCACACAAACACACACATACAAAAACGCACACACACTCATGCACATACACACTCAAGCACACACATGCGCACACAAACAAACACTCGCACATACACGCATGTACACAAACACACACTCACGCACACACATGCACAAACACACACACATGCACTCATGTACGTACACACAAACACACACACACTTGTGCACACAAACATGCACATTCACAAACATGTTCTGTGTGGGACATGGGACAGCTGCACAGATGCAGTTGGACAGCCTGGGCATCAGAGCTGCAGAACTGCACAGATGGGTGAAAACTGAGAAGGCAGTGTGGCCTTTCTCCTGGAAAAGAAAGACGTTTATGTGCCCCCTCTTATAGAGAGCAGGAACCTGGAGTATTTCCTGTTGGTAAAGGGGGGTTGGGGGAGGGGGAGGGGTACATGAAAACCTAGAAACCGAGGGAAACAAACCCAGAAAGAGAAAAATAGCAGAGTGAAAAAAGAAAAGGATTATTCTGCCCTGCCCCTTCAACATCTGGCTTTCATTCGAGAAGGGGGGAGGAGGGAGGGGTGATTGTAAGAGGTAGAGTGGGAGAAAGGAGGAAATTATGTGGTTTAATTTGGTTGGTGCTCCTGTATGTGCGGGCTGGCTGCAGCCTCTTTGTCCTGCTCCTGACTCTGCAGCCTGCAGGGGCTCATGCTAATCCCAGGAGACAGGTCATTACCTTCACCCCCCACTCGCACACGAGCACTCCCTCTCCTCTCTCTTTCTCTCTCATGCTTCCCTCTCTCTCCCTCTCTCTTTCGCATATCCTTTCCACCTCTCTCTCTCTCTCTCTTCCCCTATTTATTCCCTCTCTCAGGATCTCTTCTTTCCTTTAAAAAAAAATTCAGAATCACATTGCCATGACTTTATATTATGCAGTATTGCCCAAACTAGGTTATAAATGTGAAATCCCCTCCCCCTCTTTCTCTCTCAAATTCAAATTGCTTTATTGGCATGACAAGAGACATCTAACATTGCCAAAGCACAGATATATATACAAACATAACACACAATACAAATTAAAACAATAAAATCATAAAACAGCAAAAATAGCAACACAATTTTAACCACTGAACAAGAGAAAATAGGTTTTTTTCAAACATAACAATTAATAGAAATATAATGTATAATTATGAATTAATTATGCATTATTTATATAATTATAATTTCAATGTATTAATGTAATATTAATTATATCTCTATAGAGATAGTCAGTGCTGGTTGTTGCTCACTGTCCTTCAGGTTGTGGCAGGCTAATACATATTGGCCCTTCCCCCAAAAGGACTCAAATCTTTTCCTCATTATTCAGGGAAAGTAATTTGGTTTTGATTTTAGAAAATGTACTGAAATATACTGTTAATTATTTCATAATGCTTCTCACAATGTTGGAGGAAGTGCTTCTCTGTCTCTACATCTCCTGTTTCACAGTGACCACAAATACATTCTTCTTTTGGCAACCATGATTTTTCTTGTCTACCTATTTCAACTGCTAAGGTGTGGTCACTGAACCTGTATTGGTCAGGATCTATCTCTGCTTTGCCAGTGTGTATTCTCTGTTTAGGGTCCGGTAACAATTCAGTTTATTTTGCTATTTTGTACTCTTGTTCCAATACTCCAGATAGGTGATTTTGGTTTGTTTAATAGTTTGGTTCACTCCAGTTGGTTGTGAAGCAGTGCTGACCTGAAGCTGGTTTGTGTTATGTTAATGTAGTGAATTTCAGGACCAGCTGACTGAGGGGACACTTTTCTGGGCTGAGCTCTTGGGTTTGTAGAGCCTTGTACTCTAAAGAATTGTTTGGGCTTATTTTTAGGTTTTCTATAAAATGTAGTGTTCTTTTATTATGGTTTGAATAAGAATTGTATATCTGCCCAATTCAGACCTGCATACATTGTTTGGGGTATTCCTATGTACTTTTGTAATATGCTTTTACAGATTCTGCAGAATTTCAACAGGATGTTTTTCCCATTTAGTGTAGTCTTGCTCAGTGAGCGGACCCCATATTTCACTACCATATAGCACAATAGGCTGGATGACACCATCATAGATTTTTGTCCAAATTCTAATGGGAACAGTTATTTTATGGAATCTTCTTTTGATTGCATAGAAAGCTGTATGGGCCTTAGGGTGGATTACACTCCATCTCCAAGGCAGGACAGTCAAAGGTCAAAGATGGCACTTTTCCATGGAGAGCACATGCAATTCTTCATGATATTTGTTTAAATGACGGTGTTTTTTCTTTGTGGCCTTGGTACCGAAATGTTGCCATAGTCACAGGCTCTTAGTGGCATTTGTGCTGTGAGCAAAAATACTGCTTTGCATATTTGGAATGGGTTTGAAATACACATTTAGTTTTGCAGAGAAACGTGGCACATTAGCCGCTTGGCTAGGTGCCCTTTGCTGTAATTGCATTTTCTTGGTATTGAACGTGACTTGAAATCTGACATAAACAAACAGTGAAAACAATTCAGGAAAAAAACCATTATGTAACAGTCCAGTAGAAGGGATAAAATACATGTAAATGACACAAAGCCAAGGCAGTTTAAAAACACAAGGGGTCGACTGCAATTTGTAAGTAGAAACCCTGAAGAAAACCCTGTGTAGGTTTTTCTCCAGACTCCGTATTTCTCGGATGTACAACAAGATCAAGACCAGCTGCTTTAGTGCCGATAGCAGTGTGCTCTTCATGAAGCATTCACATAAAACATTTTTTGATCCATTTAAAAAAAAGAATAAATATATTGTATGATGTACTTGTCCGTGTCACCAAAAGGATTCTCCTATCTTCAATTCCATTCATTACGAGTCACAATTGAAGTATATAATTGGCTGCTCAAACAAAATATTTCATCTTCATTTTATTTAACATATATATATTGTTTATATTAATAATAAATATAATTGTATATTCATTATTAATTCAAACGGTTGGCTGTGAGTTACACGCAGTGGCGTTATTACATAAAAACTTACTCTCATTATTTAATTTGAACGACTACGTTGTCATTTAAGAGTTTGAACAATAATGTTACATATTAATCAAATTGCCATTGCGGAACAGTTTATTTATTTTTCTATTGACTGACAAAGAAGTTACAGGTCTGATTTGTGAAGACAAACCATTAAATCAGCACGCTGTCATTGCTCTATAAAGATGTATGCCACTGTGTCAAACTCATTCAATCGAGGGCCGAGTGTATGCATGTTTCTTGCTGCAACCAATGGACTACAGTCGGTGATTTTTAATGAGTTCCCCTAATTAGTTGAAGAAATTAGCTAATTAGTGAATAAAATATAGGCAGCCCACGTCAATTATAACATCCCCATTCTCCGCTTTAACTCTGTCGTAACGACGCATGCGTACAACGACGGGCAAAACGTAAACAAATTTGACTGGATTATCAAGAAATTTGCAACGCCAAACTGCAGTCACTGCAGTCAATTTCCCCTAAATTTACAACGGTAATCCGCGTTAGTGATGTAGGCCTACTTTGTACTTGCCTTAATTTGATGCCGCTAGGAAACGAAGGTTCAGTGCAATCCAGCGTGTCCATTCCTGAATGTGGTATCAGGGGAAGTGGACATTCAATTCAATTCAATTCCGTTTATTTGTATAGCACTTGTAACCGGTGCATCGTCACAAAGCAGCTTTATAGAGTATGGAGCCTTAAACCCATCGAAGAGCACGCCAAGGGCAACGGGACAAGGAAAAACTCCCTGAAGGGCAGGGGAAGGAGGAAACCTTGAGAGGAACCAGACTCCTGAGGTACCTTGTACCTTTTAAAACTTGTAATATAACCTTTAAACTAAGCTTCCAGCTTGCCCCGAGATGTAGTAATACGGTGCGCGCATTCTGCATGGCTGTGATAACATTCTGCCCTCAACAACTGGTCCAAGATCAGGTGTATTGCCCCGCGTATGAACTTTAACCAATGAAGAAAACACAATAAAACAGACCCTGAGCCAGTTAATTGCAGCACAATATATGTACACCTCGAGCATGCGCATATCCCTCACAACTTCTTATATCGTTAAAATACCGAAGCTAAAATTCGGATTTAATATAGAGCTTAAATCCTGTGCCTGTGAGAAAACGTGGAGGAACAACACCATATTGGTCCGGATCCGGAACGAGAGACTAGCCTACATAGCCCACATCTCCCTCCCCATAATGTCTTCATATTGCAATGACGAACTTGCCTGAGACTGAGTGTAAAATTTAAAGTAACTGGTTTACACTAGCTGCTTAGCCCAGCAGTTACATCAGAGCAATGCTTACTCCCAATTATTTGCGCGAAGTAAATAAACGAAACGAAACGAAAGAGGCTATTTCCCAACTGAGACGTCGCAATATTTTTAAGGCATAGTCTCAACTCGAGAAATGAAACCACATCATTATATTCCTTTATTCAAACATAATATGCTAGGCTATATTAATTTGTCACCACTTTGTTTATAATTCTAGAGGTCAACATTGGTGCAGATAGCTTGATGACAAGTTACGATGCAGGAAACCGACGCAATGCAAGTCCGGAAGTAAAGGTACCAAAGCACTAGACTGCCGTTCAGAATTTTGAATTACAAAAAACCTAAAATGCTCAGCAATGGTGGTAGGAAGGCATGCCAATATTTGTATAGAGAAGCAAAATAAACCCATCTCACTCTTGTTGTAATTTAGGATTGTTAAAATTGCGCATTCCGCGCGGATTGCACAAATTGAAGATTCTGGGGTATATTCATGATCAATAGTGTTGCTGTCCTCAAAGATAAATTCTGTGAATTCACATTCCCTCCCTGCGGATTCTTCATCGCGCAAAACTGCCCTCTGCTGGATGTAGCTGCAGCTGCAGGCTCAGAGGAGCTGCCAGACATTTTGCAAAGTCAAGAGTCCACATTGACAACAGGCACCAGAAAGGCTGATATGTCCGAATCGCCAGTCTTGCCTAAGGAATTTAAGATGCAGATATGACACTCAGGATTAAAGTTAGGGGCAGGATTACATATGTTAACATTGGCCAGTGTGATTGCCTTCTTGTCCAGAATGGCCTTTAGACAGACACTTCACAGTTGCAGCCAACTCAGCATGTTACCGTGTGTGTATAGGCCTTCTATGTCTATAATCATTCAAACATACAATACAATACATTTAGCAACTGTGATGCTGCTGGGTACATTTATTTAGAGGGCCTTCAAATCACCAGTGAATACATGGCATACATAAATAGATTTTTTTTAATTACTTCATGCAAAAATTACTTCGTATCTTTTTCCAATGACGGTAACACAATAGATTTTTGCTGTCTCTGTGAGGTGAAGTTTAGTTGGTGAGCAGGCCTGTGGGTCTGGTATCCTTTCTATTGGTTTGTTTTTGGTCTGTCTGTGAACAGAGATGACTGGAAAAGGATGAATTTGTCAGTCTAGTTTATAAAAACTTTATTGAGTTTTAATAACATTTAAAACTATATTTGCCAGCTCAAATCGGTTCTTACTGTACAAACAAGAAGCAGTTTTACAATTCGTTATAACTCCATATTCACATTCGATAAAATACGGAAATATAGACATAACAGACACCTTCATCTGTGTAAGTGTAATCATTATTATCATTCATCATAATCATTATTATTATTAATAGTAATATCAATATTAATAATACTATTGATATTAGTATTTATAATATTGTGAAATGAACACAGATTGGAGGATTGCTGATGGAAAGGAAACCAGAGAAACCTGCAGACACTGTGGCCCTCCAGGACTTGTGCTAAACCTGCAGGCACTGTGGCCCTCCAGGACTAGAGTTAAACCTGCAGACACTGCGGCCCTCCAGGACTGGAATTAAACCTACAGACACTGCGGCCCTCCAGGACTGGAGTTAAACCTACAGACACTGCGGCCCTCCAGGACTGGAGTTAAACCTACAGACACTGCGGCCCTCCAGGACTGGAGTTAAACCTGCAGACACTGCAGCCCTCCAGGACTGGGGTTTGAGATCCCTGGTCTACAGGGATGATGTGCTGGTGATTCAGTCTGTTGTAGAAATCGAATGCAGGACAAATCAGGAGCAGAGCCTGACAGCCATAGATATCCAGACTTCATTCATTATGAGAATTCATTATAGTGATTTAGACTTGATTCATTATGAGAATTCATCATAGTGATTCATTACTTCTCAGCACTGAAAAGTAAGAGTGGTTTGCAGGTGAATGGCCGCAGTGGATTCAATACAGGTGTCCCTCCACAGCACCTCCTCTGACCCACCCCCTTTATTTACAGTTCCACCCATCCCCCACACGGCCCCACCCCCTCCTTACAACAGCCCCGCCCCTTATCCCCCACAGCCCCGCCTCCTCACACGGTTTTCTCCAAGGTGTTCTCAGTGGTGTTCTTGGAGTTGGACATGCTTTGTCCGTGGCTGTGGTCTTCGGCCATGAAGCTGAGCATGCCACGCAGGGACTGTCGCAGGCTGTCCTTGAAGCTGCGCCCCAGACACACATAGAGCAGTGGGTTCAGGCAGCTATTGAAGTAGGCCAGGCAGATTGCCAACACGTGGGCCAGGCTCAGTTTGTGCCGGTGTGGCGAGTCTTTGGCTATGACCAGGAACAGGAAGTCCAGGATGTGGACCGGGAGCCAGCACAGGAAGAAGCTGAGCACCACAGCGCAGATCACCCGCCGCATGCGCTGTGAGCGTGCACTGTCGTTCCCCGGGCCTGGGCCCTGCACTGCCCGGCCATACACCACCACATGACACACCACAATGGTCGCGAATGGCAGCAGGAATCCAAGAAGGAAGCGGAGGCTGACCGTCGCCCACGCGCTTAACGCGGAGCTGTGCTTCGGCTGGCACTGCACCTTTTCGTTCCCCTTTTGTTCCTCCTCTGAGTACAGGAACTGGGGCAAGCTGAGGAGCAGTGCCAGTGCCCAGGCAACCACACATGCCCACCTAGCCCGCTCTGGCCGCCGCTGGTTCTGGCACCACACAGGCCGGGTCACCAGCAGCCAGCGGTCCAGACTGATGAGCACCAGCAGCAGGACACTGTAGTGGGTGGTGAGGCCGAACAGGCCATTCAGCAGCTTGCAGCCCAATGGACCGTAGGGCCAGTGTTGGTCCTGGGCCAGCGGCACCATCAGCAGCGGCAGGGAGAGGCAGCACAGCAGGTCGGCCAGCGCCAGCTGCAGGAACCACTGCGAGTTCACAGAGCGTGGCATGTATCTCACCGTCACCCACACCACTATCGCATTGCCGGGGGCTCCCAGCAGGAACACCAGGCCGTACCACACCAGGGCAGTCAGCTGGGGAGTGCCCAACACCGGGGGCGGCTCCAAGTTCCAGTGGGGGCCGATGCTGAAGTTTGTGCCCAAAAAATCATCAAGGGTGAGAAAGCTGCCACTGTCCATGTCTTCTGTAAGCCAGAAGAGAGAGGACCGTTAGAGCAAGGTTCACCTAAACCCTGGACTTTCATTATCCACATCGCAGCAATCACCCGGACCTGCCGATTCTCCCTCCACAACATCCGGAGGATCCGACCGTTCCTCACCCAAGAGGCCACACAACTCCTAGTCCAGGCCCTGGTGATCTCGCATCTGGACTACTGCAATTCCTTGCTGGCCGGCCTACCGGCCTGTGCCATCAAGCCATTGCAACTAGTCCAGAATGCTGCCGCACGTCTGGTGTTCAATCAACCCAAGTTCACCCACGTCACCCCTCTCCTCTCCTCTCTGCACTGGCTCCCCATTGCAGTACACATCAGATTCAAATCACTGGTGCTTTCTTTTCAGGCGGCTTTTCAGGCGACCCTCGGTGGGTCAGGACACAGAAGAGGCGAGACCGCGAGGAGCGGCTGCCAGGTGCCCGGAGGGATGGGACAGTCAGTTTGTCAGAGGAGGCTGAGCAGAGGGGTCTGGCTGGGGTGTAGGGTGTGATGAGTGTCTGGAGGTAAGGGGGAGCAGTTCCTCTAGCCGCCTGAAAAGCAAGGGTTCCGCAATCGGTCAGGACCACGGAATCACTTGCGATCTTAAACCCACCTTTTCAGACTCCACAACCACTGAATTCTGTACATCTACCTAGTTGTCATCACCACTGCCTACTTGCTCAACACTTCTTGTATATGTATCCCTGCCTAATAATTTAAGGAAAAAATAATATATACAGTGGGGAAAATAAGTATTTCACCCCCTGCTGATTTTGTGAGTTTGCCCCCTTACAAAGAAAGGAACGGAACGGTCGGTCTATAAATTTCATGGTAGGTTCATCTTAACAGTGAGAGACAGAATATTTTTTTAAAAATCCCAGAAATATAACATTATATGAATTTTAAACATTTATTTGTGTTTTATTGAGGAAAATAAGTATTTCACCCCCTAGCAAAACAGCAAGAATTCTGGCTCCCACAGACCGGTTATGTGACCAGGAGGCACACAGATTAGTCCTCTTACTTAATTAGTACTCCTAATTAAGTACTCGTTACCTGTATAAAAGACAACTGTCCACAGAATCAATCAATGAATCAGATTCCAACCTCTCCACAATGGGCAAGACCAAAGAATTGTCTAAGGACATCAGGGACAAAATTGTAGACCTGCACAAGACTGGAATGGGCTACAAGACCATTGGCAAGCAGCTTGGTGAGAAGGAGTCAACTGTTGGTGCGATAATTAGAAAATGGAAGAAACACCAATTGACCATCAATCTCCCTCGGTCTGGGGCTCCACGCAAGATCTCACCTCGTGGAGTGAACCTGATCATGAGAAAGGTGAGGGAACAACCCAGAACTACACGGCTGGAGCTTGTTGATGATCTCAAGGCAGCTGGGACCACAGTCACCAAGATGACCATTGGTAACACACTACGCCGTAATTAGAGATGCACCGATTGCGATTTTCTTGGCGATTCCGATTTCCAATTTTTGATTAGTCTGACTTGCGATACTGATTTTGGCCGATTCGATTTTTTTCCTAAAAACAATAATTGACAACTTACACAAACATTTTGTAACTTTACTTTAATAGAAAATTAAGATTGACAATTCTGAGGTAGGTCAGAAGCATGAGGTAGGTCTCACTAAAACACATTTCAAAATAAAAAAAAGTGTTCCAGGTTACTGGACAGAGCTTTTCTTTTTTTTGTGCAAATTAAATTCAATGATGAATAAAAGAGAATCCAACAACAGTGGCATGTAGCCTTTAAGTAATAAATAAAAAGAAACAAGAGTAGTTTAAATGTACTGACATGGTGACAGACCATTAGTCCGGAAATATTTATTTAAAACACTAACGTTATATTCTGATGACAGATGACACAAGCCCTTTTTCCATTAAATAATTATATGGCTTCAACTTGATGTGCATCAGAAAGTTATTGCGACAATGCTAATGGAAAACAGGTTAGTTCGAACCTATGATGCGCTAGACTAATTTGTTTGCTAGAGGTGGATTAGAGTAGATCCCAATTCTATATAGTGCAATGGAAAACACTTGTAGCGATATAAGGGCGGATGTTTCAGTTGCGGAGCTTGTCAAAGGCATTGAAACAAGCCGCTCTTCAGCAGAATTTCGTTATTTGCGTGAGTCAGGTAGCCTAACGACTACGACTTTAACTAGCTTCAAAGCCTAGATAAAAATGTTTCAAACTACGAGTAATTGGAAAAGCGATGCTTGCTGTTTCTGAGTTTGTTTGATAGTGGAAACGCACAGCTGTGGTTTAGCTAGAAATCGTTTGAATTTATCATTAGGTCTAATAAGTTAGATTTGTATGAGTGAATATCACTGTTTCATAACGTCACTCATTAGCGAACATAATGATTTCAGTGCAATTCAGTGCTTCAGCAGGGCATTATTACGTCAAGTGTATGCACTACCACCATGTTCTATTAATGGAAAATGGTTCAGAGGAACCGAACTAGCGCAACGAAGTTCATTATTAATTAACCCGGTACCTACGGTACTGTAGAAAACGAGAGTTGGTCAACCTAAATGATTAGGTTGGTCGTTCGAACGTTTTCGAGGTTGTTCCTCCGCGGCTTATTTTCGATTGACATGTATGACAAACTGAAAGCTTTAAGTGTTCAGCGCTGCGCTCATCTGATCTGTCTGCATTGGCTCACGGGCACGCGCCACGTCACGTGAAAAGAGGGGGCGAGGAGCCAACCGGCGCACAGAATCGGCTATGTGGAGTGATCGGGATCAAGTCACCGATTGAGGCCGATCAGCTGAAAATCGGCCATTTCCGGTCAGAGGCCGATCGATCGGTGCATCTCTAGCCGTAATGGATTGAAATCCTGTAGTGCCCGCAAGGTCCCCCTGCTCAAGAAGGCACATGTACAGGCCCGTCTGAAGTTTGCCAATGAGCACCTGGATGATTCAGAGGAGGCTTGGGAAAAAGTGCTGTGGTCAGATGAGACTAAAATCGAGCTCTTTGGCATCAACTCGACTCGCCGTGTTTGGAGGAAGAAAAAAGCTGCCTTGGACCCCAAGAACACCATCCCCACCGTCAAGCATGGCGGTGGAAACATTATGCTTTGGGGCTGTTTCTCTGCTAAGGGCACAGGACGACTTCACCGGATCGAGGGGAGGATGAATGGGGCCATGTACCGGGAAATCTTGGGTGAGAACCTCCTTCCCTCAGCCAGGACACTGAAAATGGATTTCTAAGGATTTAGAGAGGATCTGCAAAGAGGAGTGGGCCAAAATCCCTCCTGGGATCTGCGCAAACTTGGTGACCAACTACAAGAAACGTCTGACCGCTGTGCTTGCCAACAAGGGTTTCTCCACCAAGTATTGAGTCATGTTTTGCTAGGGGTGAAATACTTATTTTCCTCAATAAAACACAAATAAATGTTTAAAATTCATATAATGTACTTTTCTGGGATTTTTTAAATATTCTGTCTCTCACTGTTAAGATGAACCTACCATGCAAATTATAGACCGTTCCTTTCTTTGTAAGGGGGCAAACTCACAAAATCAGCAGGGGGTGAAATACTTATTTTCCCCACTGTATATATACAGTGGGGAGAACAAGTATTTGATACACTGCTGATTTTGCAGGTTTTCCCACTTACAAAGCATGTAGAGGTCTGTAATTTTTATCATAGGTACACTTCAACTGTGAGAGACGGAATCTAAAAACAAAATCCAGAAAATCACATTGTATGATTTTTAAATAATTAATTTGCATTTTATTGCATGAAATAAGTATTTGATCACCTACCAACCAGTAAGAATTCCGGCTCTCACAGACCTGTTAGTTTTTCTTTAAGAAGCCCTCCTATTCTCCACTCATTACCTGTATTAACTGCACCTGTTTGAACTCGTTACCTGTATAAAAGACACCTCTCCACACACTCAATCAATCAGACTCCAACCTCTCCACAATGGGCAAGACCAAAGAGCTGTCTAAGGACATCAGGGACAAAATTGTAGACCTGCACAAGGCTGGGATGGGCTACAGGACAATAGGCAAGCAGCTTGGTGAGAAGGCAACAACTGTTGGCGCAATTATTAGAAAATGGAAGAAGTTTAAGATGACGGTCAATCTCCCTCGGTCTGGGGCTCCATGCAAGATCTCACCTCGTGGGGCATCAATGATCATGAGAAAGATGAGGGATCAGCCCAGAACTACACGGCAGGACCTGGTCAATGACCTGAAGAGAGCTGGGACCACAGTCTCAAACAAAACCATTAGTAACACACTACGCCGTCATGGATTAAAATCCTGCAGCGCACGCAAGGTCCCCCTGCTCAAGCCAGCGCATGTCCAGGCCCGTCTGAGGTTTGCCAATGACCATCTGGATGATCCAGAGGAGGAATGGGAGAAGGTCATGTGGTCTGATGAGACCAAAATAGAGCTTTTGGTATAAACTCCACTCGCCGTGTTTGGAGGAAGAAGAAGGATGAGTACAACCCCAAGAACACCATCCCAACCGTGAAGCATGGAGGTGGAAACATCATTCTTTGGGGATGCTTTTCTGCAAAGGGGACAGGACGAATACACCGTATTGAGGGGAGGATGGATGGGGCCATGTATCGCGAGATCTTGGCCAACAACCTCCTTCCCTCAATAAGAGCATTGAAGATGGGCGTGGCTGGGTCTTCCAGCATGACAACGACCGAAACACACAGCCAGGGCAACTAAGGAGTGGCTCCGTAAGAAGCATCTCAAGGTCCTGGAGTGGCCTAGCCAGTCTCCAGACCTGAACCCAATAGAAAATCTTTGGAGGGAGCTGAAAGTCCGTGTTGCCCAGCGACAGCCCCGAAAACCAGAAGGATCTGGAGAAGATCTGTATGGAGGAGTGGGCCAAAATCCCTGCTGCAGTGTGTGCAAACCTGGTCAAGAACTACAGGAAACGTCTGATCTCTGTAATTGCAAACAAAGGTTTCTGTACCAAATATTAAGTTCTGTTTTTCTGATGTATCAAATACTTATTTCATGCAATAAAATGCAAATTAATTACTTACAAATCATACAATGTGATTTTCTGGATTTTTGTTTTAGATTCTGTCTCTCACAGTTGAAGTGTACCTATGATAAAAATTACAGACCTCTACATTCTTTGTAAGTGGGAAAACCTGCAAAATCGGCAGTGTATCAAATACTTGTTCTCCCCACTGTATATATATATATATATTTTAATAACTAACCTTTTCCTTCCCAGTGTTATAGGTATGGTATGCAGCTGCCTACAACGGTGTATTACTGCACTGATCTTGTGCGCAAACTATGATTGTTCTACACACATAAACAATATATCCGTTATGTTATTATTTTATTAAATAATGCTCGCTCAATAATATCATCATCATTTTCTCTCGCTGATGTTTTAACTTTTACTGCATTTTACTCACCAGCAGAAATCAAAAACATTAATTTGGTTGGTTAATCAAATACAGTAAGCATTTTCAATGCAATTGTTAATTAAAACTTTACAAAATTGCTTGTATGGGTGAGATTAGGGCCAGAATTGGAAAATATCCCAACCTTACCTGGGGAAAAAAGAGCTGGTTCAGTTAAACCTTGCGTAAAAGGAGCACATGCACACCTGCACCACATACTGCTTTAAGTAGGCTACAGTATTGTTCCTCCTCTTGAAACTGGCACCATAACATGTACACACAGAATATTTTGTTGAAGATTTTATCATTTATACATACACAATGAGTATAGTTCACAGACTCATTACAGCAACCAGCAGTGTGCAATCAATTTACTGGTTGATTAATCAAGCAATGACATAAACAAATTACCCAAATCAGTTCTGACTTCTCACATTAGTAGATTTTACAAGTCTCTCATATATCAGATGTTATCTGTTATTTTAAGACATTAGAAAATTACCCCCCAAATACTGAGGGAAAAGAGTGATGGATCACTCTTATATTGGAATAGTTTAAAGTAATAATTTCATTTTACCTGTTCTCAGCACAGCTGTAACACAGCTGTAAGTCCTTTGAATGGTAATGAGTAATGGATAAGTTGTGCTTCTAAAATTGTGTTCCTAATATGGTCAAAAAAGAAGAAGTAAGAAGAAGAAGTAAGAGGCAGCAACTTTATTGTGAAACGGATGTGCTGTGAAATTGAGTGTTGTCCTGTATGTATATATGCTTGTGAGGTATGTGTGTGGGGCCGTACAGATGAGGCAAATGAGTGTGTATGCCTGTATGTGTGTGTATGCGCACGCACAGGCATTTGAGTGTGTGTGCGCACAGGCGTGTGCGCGTGTGTGAGTAAAACATTTTGTTTCATATCTGAAGTTCTCACTAAAATGACCTCACTAGATCAAGTCGATAAGAAAGAATGTCTCTTTCCTTTTTTCACACTATTTCAGCCTTTGTGAAATATTATTATTATTATTATTATTATTTTATTGTTATCACAGATTTATTACAATAGTGTGTGGTACAAAGCCAGATAGTTTGATGTCTACGTTACATATTTTATATGTACACATTGTGAAGAGAACACGTGCAGTCTTTATTTTTTTAGTGTAAGACGACATCTTGAATTGCATATTTAATCTTTAAATAAATATATCAAAGTGCACAGTTAATGACCTTTCAAGGACATTGCCACTGCAAGTGAAACAGTATTCTTTGAAGAGAGGAAGTGATAGCGGAAAGACAGAGAAATAGTAAGACTAAAAGCCACTCTTGAAAATATAAATTCTGATCCCCAAAGGCGATTTTTCCAACACGTACAGGTATATATATATATATATATATATATATATATATATATATATATATATATATTTGTACATACACACACGTGTACATAGAAATCCATTCAGATTACTCTCTCTATTCAAATGACCCTTGAGTCCATCCATGACCAGGTGATATCCATCTTATATTCAGGTGTGACATATAAATCCCTTCACCTCTACTTTTGATCACATGCAGGTCAGTAGTTGTA
The DNA here is from genome assembly GCA_029706075.1 of Aldrovandia affinis. Lineage (NCBI taxonomy): Eukaryota > Metazoa > Chordata > Actinopteri > Notacanthiformes > Halosauridae > Aldrovandia > Aldrovandia affinis. The sequence goes on from JAINUG010000077.1 coordinate 4,112,474, forward strand.
ATGAGCAGTATAGCTTGGTAGTAGTAATGATAAATATAGGTCAGTAGTATTAATGAGCAGTGTAGGTCAGTAGTATTAATGAGCAGTATAGGTTTGTATTATTAATGAGCAGTATAAAACAGCAGATAATATGATGGAAAAATCAGGGAAAGAGGCTTAAGTAAAGAAAGTCCATCAAACTGTAACCTTTGTTCACCAAAACTCAATGTGATACTATATTTGGCAGAGCAGTTCAGTGCGGGGGATGTATCTCATGCAAGGCAGAATTTCCCAATACTGCTTCCTGTTTCTCTGTATAGTGGAGAGTGTTTTGATAACTCTGCATTCTCTCTCTCTGTGTTTCCTGTGTATTTCCTCCACAGCAACACTTGCAACTCGCAAACAGCCCATTGGGGCTCAGCTGGGCAGCAATCCACTGCTTTGGCCAATGAAACGGCCTCCAGTTACTTTGCCTTTTGTTTGTTAGAGAGAATGTTGGACTTAAATCAGACATTAATGTCACCTGATATGAAATGATGCACGCATTTTGTCACAAAGGACAGTAACTGTTATCACAAGTGGAGGGCAGAAGAGGACTTCCTGACTTCCACATTAATGAGTGGTCCAGTGAACAGTGTCTTGTTTGATGCACCTTTATTGTGTGTTGATCCAGAATGTTGTTAAGAGCTGATCAGAGTGTTCTCTTTGTATGTCTGCCACATGCAGTACACATTTTGGGAAAGATGTAAAGCTAACATTGGAGTGTGTGTGGTGTTCATATTAAAGGTCAACTGTTCTCTGGAGTGTGTGTGAGCTGTTCTTTGTTGTGGACAGATATCCCAAGAGGACACCCCCATTGCGGGAGTTCTTTCCTGGGGTCTGTGTCTGTGGTATTCTGGGTTTCTTGTCCAACCGTTGCCTCTTCAGCTGGATGGGGGTTGGGGTGGGCAGCATTTTTGGGGGGAGGGAGTGATGAAGGCTAATTAGTTGAGAGCCGGTGCGCTGTCATGAAGTAAGGTGGGCGTGTCGTCCCTAAACTCTTCATCTGAGAGAGAGAGAAAGAGAGAGAGAGAGACAGAGAGACGGTGAGAAATGCATTATACGGCCTGGCGATTGGCGCAGTCTAACCCACCACGCTTCGGAGTGGTGTGCGCTGCCCATCAGGGACGCGGATTGAAACCCGCGTCTCTACCAGACCGGCCCTGGTCGTCAGCCCGATCGGAGGTGGCATTTGGCTGTCCGCCTGCGGGGGAGGGGGGAGGGAGAGCTGGCATGAGTTCATCGAGGAGAAGGTTAAGGAGTGCGTGGAAGATTTCCCGTCTCGAAAGAGGCAGGAACACTCAACCAGGAATGTATGTCTCGATCCCGGACGACGGGTGACGGCCTCGTGAGGGTGGGGAATTGAAGTAAATAGAGGGTTTAATTGGCAATCAAAAAAATCTGAAATAAATGTATAAATTTTTTTTTTTTTAAATGCATTATACAGCTGGCATGTTTCAGAATTATATTTTCAACAATGGCATCCCATTGAGCAATAATTCATAGCAGATTTAAAGGGCTGTGGCAGTGTGGTGTAGGCTGGGTAAATTCTCAGTCGGGAGCAGCTTGAGCTGCGGTACTGAACATGAACTGGATCACTCTGGACAAGCGTGCCAGTTAAATGATTTTAATATAATTTAATGTAACAAACTGCTCCAGTAAATATCCAGCTGTATAACCACGATGTAAGATAAAAAGTCCACTAAGCAGTTATATCACAGTCCCCTTCAGGTTTCCACCAAAGTCAGGAAAATGATGTGAACCTTTTAAACAAGGCTTTAAACTGCTTCCCCATCAAAGAGAAGTCACCTCATTCTGGATGCCTGAGTCCTGAGCTTTGTGCTGTTCAATCTTCATCCCTACTTCACAATGTCAGTGAGATTGAACTTGGAAACATAAATGTTTTTAATTGTTTTTTAAACTTATCAGCTGTCGTGTTTTTTATGAATTTGTGACTTTGGTCACATATAGTGGATTTGTAGCATTGGTGTTTTGAACTGGCTCATCTCCTTGCCACTGAAGCCACATTAAACACACATGGTTTTTCAGATATTAAATTGCTCAAACACATAAAATATTAGGTTCATATGAAATGAAGAGCCCCATCAGATCAAATCTAGCATGTACCAAGTACAAATCAAAGGAGATTATATTGATGTTATATAATGCCTTTCTCAGACCTCACTTAGAGTACTGTGTGCAGTTCTGGGCACTGTACAATAAGAAAGATATAGAAGCTCTTAGGCAACTAAATTGGTTCCTGGTATGAAAGTAAAAATACAATCTATTCAGACTTAGCAAACGTTTTACATCTTAAGCATTTTGCAGACACACTTTTCCAGAGCGGCTTACAAGATGTGCATTAATACATGATAAGAACAATCATAGTTTGCGCAGGAGACCAGTGCAGTAATACAGCGATAGACATCATTGTTGACAGCTGCATACCATACCTGTAACACTGGGAAGGAAAAGGTTAGTACATTTTTTGAGGAGTATACATATACAAAAAGTATTGAACAAATAGGTAGTGGTGATGAAAATTGGGTAGATGTACAGAGTTCAGTGGTAGTGGAGTCTGAAAAGGTGGGTTTTGAGTCTCTTGCGGAAGATCGCACGTGATTCCGCGGTCCTGAACGATTGCGGAAGATCATTCCACCACTGAGGGGTCAGGACAGAGAAGAGACGAGACCGCGAGGAGCGGCTGCCGGGTGCCTGGAGGAATGGGACAGACAGTTTGCCAGAGGAGGCGGAGCAGAGGGGGATTTGATCGAGGATTCATAAAAGGGATTAAGAAAGTGAACTACCAAATATTTTTCCGGTTGTTCTGTCAGCAGAACAAGAGGGCACCAGTGGAAATGAGTTAATGATGAATTCCACACGTATATTAGGAAGTTTACCTTTTTTACACAGAGAGTTGTCAATACCTGAAAAGGCTTGCCAGATCAGGTAGTTGAGGCAGAAACACATGGGCTATTCAAGTCCAGGCTACATGCAGTACTGGATATTTTTTGTCTTGAAATGATGAGCCTTAGATGGGCCTGTTCGTCATTAAATGTAAAAAAGTGTTTTTGTTTGTTTCCAATTTTTTCCAATTTTTTCCAATTTTTCTCATTATACCCTCTATGTATTTCGATTCGCCCTCCGCCACAAACTCGCCGCCCGTCTCTACAGGGCAAGTTAATTCCCCGAGGCCGGGGATGATCCTCCTCCTCCGAGATGGAACTCACCCACCTACTTTCTGGAGACACCTTTCGCGCTTCTGAGCGAGCTCGTGCTGGCTCACCCTCCCCCCTTCCCCTGGCAAAAGCACTGTACTCTCGGCCAGGGCCGGTCTGGCACAGTCAGGTTTCAAACCGCAGCTGTAATAGGCAGCTTGTACTCCAAATTGAGTGTTTTAGACCACTGCGCTATCTGAGGGCCACTGTCATTATGTATTCTTATGTTCCCATGCACACACAGACGTACACTCACACATACATTCTTCTTATTTTCTTCTGCATACTCATGCACACACATACTCGCTTTGGCTCCTCTATGGACAGACATTGTTTGGCGGGCCCTGTTTTTAATATCTGCAGAATTCCAAGGCCTCAGGAGGAAAGGGGGGTGATGCTGGGATATGCTTACCAATCAGGGAGGCATGGGTGTTGGTGATGATGGTGCCTTCATCCTTCTCCTCCTCCTCCTCGTCTTCCTCACTCCAGTCGGCAATGTTGGCAGGTGGGATGCACTGCTCTAGGAAGAGGTCCTCCTCGTCCTGGAAGTCCATGTCCTCTGGCGGCCACCGTAGCTCCCCGCTCTCCACCTCACTGACGTCCGTGGGCTCCACCACAATGGAAGGCAGCCGCTCCTTCTGCTGCAGGGAGCCCAAGGAGCCATCAGGCCCCAACAATGCCTCCACAGGGTCCGGGAAGATCTGCAGGAGAGGGAGGGAGAGAGGGAGGGGGAGGGGGAGAGAGGGGGAATATGTGTGAGAAACAGAAACAGGAAGGAGGGGGAGAACTTTTGGGTGAGTAAGAGAGAGGGAGAAGATGGGGAAATGATGTGGGAAGAAGGAGGGTAATGGGAATGGTTGAGTTGCTCTCTGATGAAGGGGCTACTCAGGAGTGTCTATACCTGGAAGGGAAGCCGCTCCCCTTTCCTGTTCTCTGCAGGTACCTCCTGTGGCATCATCACCTCCATCACCCTGCAGGAAGGAGAGATTCATTACACACACACACACTACACATACACACACACACACACACACACACACACACACACACACACACACACACACACACACACATACACACACACACACACACACACACACACACATACACACATACACACACACAGGGCCCTATTTTTGCAATTTTCGCATAACGCTAAGCTGCGAATTTCCAGTTTCGTCTGTCGTAAACAGAATTTCCCATCTCCGCCGAGTTTGGCAATTTCGTGGTGCGCAATGAAGGCGTTTGCGCAACTATGGGTCAGGCAGCGCAATAGGGGGTGTGGAAACAGTCGGCGCTATGCAAGTTTGGTGTCAAATAATGAGTTTGCGTTAACGTAAAACTAGACCACCTCTTGGCGCAAATGCAGGTGCTCTGTGCAATTTGGTGACTTTATTAATGCGCACATATGAACATAAGGTTATCTGAAATCACATGAGAATGTTTTGTGAATATTGTTAATTTCCCCCCACGTTGAGGCAAATCGTCCAATCCATGGGTAACTTGCAAGCGTAATCAATTAAGCTAAAAACTATTTCACCACAGCTTGTGGTTATTCAATGCACGGACATGAAAGACTGAAGCCAGCAGGCCATCCATCGCTCCGGTTCAGTAAGATACACCTGTTAAATAAATATATGTTTGTATGCACATCGTTTTTCTGACGTGAAAGGGTTTTATTCTTTCCATTTGCACTACAGAAAATGGAGTACATAATTGGATGCCGAAGGCGATACTGTGAGCGATACCCTGGGTTTGGTAGCCGGAGTTGGCCAGACAGCTATCAGTTCGGCTGTACATGCAGTTTCTTCCAGTCTTGTCCAACATGCAAATTAGTTTATTACTTTTTCTACACCCAACAGCCAGCAGAGAACTAAACAGGATTTTTATACCCAATGTGGATTCCCTGGGGTCTTGGGTGGCATTGACTGCACACATGTGCAGTTATGCGCATCATCTGATTACGGTATCATTTATGTGAATCGGAAGGGGGTCCACTCCATTAATATCCAGGTGGTTTGTGATGCACACTCCAGGGTGATGCATGTAGGCCTACTGCATGACGAACATAAATGAAACAGGCCTAGTTGCAGTTGCTAGTTTGTTATTTATTGCTTTACATTTAACAATTACATTAAGTTAGAAGAAAAGTTATTTAAGTTGGAAAGCCTACAAATAAGGAAAAAAAGAGATGGTAAAGAGATGGTAAAATAAAACACTTTCTTTTAACAATGTGGGTCACAAAATATAAACTCAAATCATGAATATAACAAATTAATGTGCGCCTTGTTTTCCCCCTCTGATTTGCGTGCCAAGTTTTCCGCACCTCCTCGCTCTCCTCTTTTAATAATATAATAATAATAAACGTTATTTATATAGCACCTTTCATACATGAAATGCAGCTCAAAGTGCTTCACAATTATAAAATCTAATTAAAAAGCAGAGATAAATTAAGATGGTGATCTTAATTGAAAATGCATAAATAGAGGCATTTAAGTGCATAGCTAAAAGCCTTTTAGGTACATGGAAAGAAAAAGTGCATAGATAAAAACCTTTCAGGTGCATAAAAGAAAAATACATCAAATGTACATAAAATAAAATAAAATAAAATCAATCATTTAAAAGCTTGTTTCCAAAAGATATGTTTTGAGCTGTTTTTGCAAAAAATGCCAGAATGATCCGAAATTGAGAATTGAAATTGTCTGCCATCCTAATGTCCTGCGGGAGCTAAAGTGTTCCAAAGTTTTGGGGCATAGAAAAGAGGTGTTCTGATTGGCACTGAAACTCACCCCATGTATTTTTTTTAATCCAACCTCTTTAACATGAGGTACAATGAGGAGGTTGGCTGTGGCAGATCTAATTCACCAAAAAAAACCATTTTCCAGTTTTTACTGAAATTTAAGCAGTTCAAGTTCCAGTGAATAACCTGAAATGGTACAAAGGTAAGCGGTAAACTGCGGTAAAAAAAAAAAAAGTTTAGGTTACCAAAAACTGAAAAATAATGTACATTTTTAGTAGTTTCCTACACCATCAAAAGGCACCTGGAAACTGGAGGAAACTGACAAGAAGAGGTCTGGCAGACCCAAAGCCACAACAAAATCAGAAGATAAGTTTCTGAGAGTCAACAGCTTGTGTGATAGGTGGCTCACAGGACAACAGCTACAAGCACAGCTTAACACTGGTAGAAGTAAGGAAGTCTCAGTTTCAACTGTGAAGAGAAGACTTCGAGCTGCAGGTTTGACAGGTCGAGTGGCAGTAAGAAAGCCATTGCTAAGATGGCAAAATAAGAAAAAGAGGCTTGCCTGGGTCATGAAGCACCGCCAGTGGACTACTGAAGACTGGAAGGTCTTATGGACCGATTAATCAAAATTTGAAATCTTCGCAGGGTTTTTGTATGCCGTTGAGTTGGCGAAAGGATGGTTCCTCAGTGTGTGACACCAACTGTCAAACATGGAGGAGGAAACATGATGGTCTGGAGCTCTTTTGCTGGATCCAGAGTCGGCGACTTGCACAGTGACTGTTAACCCACGTTAACCCATTACTTGTTCCCTGAAAAGGGCCTTTTTTTATAACTTAGAAATTGACATAATTTTTCTGTTTTTGGTAACATAAACATTAACCTCTGGCAGTTTACCGCTTACCTTTGTACCATTTCAGGTTATTCACTGGACTTGAACTGCTTAAATTTCAGTAAAAACTGGAAAATGGGGGTGTTCTAAAACTTTTAACCGATAGTGTACATACACACAGACATACATACACACACTTGCACATACACACACACACACACAGATACATACACACACTGCACATACACACACATGCGTGCGCAAACACACAGACACACACGCACACACACTGCACACACACACACTGCACATACACACAGACCTACACATACACACACACACACACACACACACAGCGTGTGCGTGTATGTGTGTGTATTCTCCCCACAGCCTTACCTTGAGTCCCAGATGAAATTGCATTCAGCAGTCAGAGAGAGTTCAATAATATAAAAAACGGATTATATCCAGATTAATCTTCATTAGCTTCAGATGGGACAAGAATCCTGCTAACTCTAGCGGGGGGGTTGTGGGGGGGTGTCTCTTCTTGACCCCTCACAATGTGGTCTGTCTCACCTTCCACAGGTAAAAGGCAACCTCACCCTGTCTCCAATTCGAACCCACGGCCCAGTCCCATGTGTCCCATGTAAATATGCCTGTGTGTGTGTGTGTGTGTATGCACAGTGTGTGTGTGTGTGTGTGTGTGTGTGTGTGTGTGTGTGTGTGTGTGTGTGTGTGTGTATGTGTGTGTGTTTTCCAAATCTGTTTATGTTCTCTGGGGGAAACAACAGGCCCAGCATGGATTATCAGCACTGAGGTTTGGTCTGATAATGGAATCCTCTCTCTGTCTGCAGGTGCTAACATTCGTTCCCATTTTCACATACAGTTCCCTCAATTCCATAAAAGACCTTGAAATGTGATGGAAAACGTGCCATGAGCCTGGCCTTTATCTCTCTGCCAGGGAAGATTACGGCCACATTTTTATTTTTTGTATTTGCTTATTTATTATGCGTTGCTGCGTAGATGTTATCCCATTTCTGCTACGTCAAAAACAACATAACAACTCAATGGAGCTCTGTACCAGTGTCAGCTGTGTTTTTAAAAGGCCACGTTAAGGACCAATTGAATTATGAAATGTGTCCTGAAGGGGTTTCTGGAACAGACGGGCACAGATTGGACAGACGGGCACAGATTGGACAGACGGGCACAGATTGGACAGACCCATTTCAGGGAAGTTACTCTAGGATGCCGGCTTCAAAGCACATGAAAACTGTCAGCTGTTACAGTGAAATTTCCTTTAGTGTTTCCGTGCCTTCACCTATCCCATAATCCCTTCCTGTAAGCTTCTTAAGTATGGAACCAGGTTGTTCGTGCCACAACCCACCAATGCACCCACACCAGCCCTGGAGCACACCACACCATTGCAACTTTTGACAATGTAGCTTAACAATGTAGATTTTTACGCATATATATAAAAAAATGTATGCTCCCAAACTGCATTGTAAATAATGTCAAATCACAATGCAACATTACAAAAATGGTTGTGCTTTGAGTGTTTTTGTTTGTTTGTTATTAGCAGTATTAGTAGTAGTATTAGTATTACTAAAACAATCAAAAGAACACATTTTCACAACTCTGCACAACCTAAACATTTTTTTAAAAACCATTTGGTGTCAGAGCCTCAGAGAGAAAGAGTGTGAGAGACCCAGAGTATACACACACACACACACATGTCAATGCACCCTCACTCACAGGCACACTCATACTCACACACATACACACTAATACTCATGCACACACACCAATGTACACTTTCTTTCTCCCACACACACACACACTAATATTCATGCACAAACTCACACACACGCCAATGCACACACACTCACACAGACAGTAGTATTTTGAGTTTTTTATCAATGGAAAAATGTGACAAATTTGTATGTAATGTTCACTCTTTTGTGCTTGATATTGATTATGCATAATTACGTATGCTACTTCCAGCTTGCTACCCTGTTCAGTTGAGCAGTCAGTCTGTAATTCTGAGGTTCTACTGTTCCCTTATTCAAATTCTTATTACATCAATGTCAAGGTTTTTAGTGATATCATTAAAAGAGTATTTGTTACAGTGAGAATTTGAAATATTTGTATCAATCTGTGTTTTCCCCTGCTCTGTAACAGGATGTTGTTCAACAAAACCACATTAGGCAACAAATAACTGTCATTGGCCCTCAAGACTAAACACAGTCCAAACACAATAACCATTTCATAGCTGGCAAGGACGATCCTCTTCAAAGACAGAAACGGACTCACATTTAATGGTGTAAGATGTTCACAGCTTTGTCACAATCAAGCACCCTGCTGCCTGTCCAGTCCGTTTGACTATATCAGTTTGGACGAGCAGGTTGCCATGACCACTTGAATACTTTTACTCCGCAAAGTTGGATTTTCATGGTTCATGTTTCATTTTCAAAGTCATTTTGTTGGGAATGTTTTTGTTTCATTTTGTATGATCAGGTCGTTACAGTTATGTGTAGGCTTAACAGTGCAGACTCAGTCGATAGGGTCACTGAGGTCTTCTCAGTGAAAGACAACAAGTTTGTGTTCTTTTCTGCAGCCCATTTCACTTTGAGAAGGGATGTCCTCTTTTCTTTTTTTCCTCCTACTGGAGTGATAGGCTTTTGTTTTGTTATTTTTATATTCAAGATTTCATGGGATTTCATCTCTGCATTTCAAAGGACCCGTGGCCCCTGTGATTATAGGATCTGTGGCCCCTGTGATTATAGGATCTGTGGCCCCTGTGATTATAGGATGTGTGGCCCCTGTGATTATAGGATGTGTGGCCCCTGTGATTATAGGATGTGTGGCCCTGTGATTATAGGATGTGTGGCCCCTGTGATTATAGGATGTGTGGTTCCTGTGATTATAGGATGTGTGGCCCCTGTGATTATGTGTGGCCCCTGTGATTATAGGATGTGTGGCCCCTGTGATTATAGGATCTGTGGCCCCTGTGATTATAGGATGTGTGGCCCCTGTGATTATAGGATGTGTGGCCCCTGTGATTATAGGATCTGTGGCCCCTGTGATTATAGGATGTGTGGTTCCTGTGATTATAGGATGTGTGGCCCCTGTGATTATAGGATGTGTGGCCCCTGTGATTATAGGATCTGTGGCCCCTGTGATTATAGGATGTGTGGTTCCTGTGATTATAGGATGTGTGGCCCCTGTGATTATAGGATGTGTGGCCCCTGTGATTATAGGATGTGTGGCCCCTGTGATTATAGGATGTGTGGCCCCTGTGATTATAGGATGTGTGGCCCCTGTGATTATAGGATGTGTGGCCCCTGTGATTATAGGATGTGTGGCCCCTGTGATTATAGGATGTGTGGCCCCTGTGATTATAGGATGTGTGGCCCCTGTGATTATAGGATGTGTGGCCCCTGTGATTATAGGATCTGTGGCCCCTGTGATTATAGGGTCCGTGGCCCCTGGGATCTCCCCCTAGATGGGAGCCATATAGTTTATTCCAAACCCTGACCAAAGACACACTCATGAGTGCACTATGCACTGGCACACACAGACAGTGCAGTGAGAGCAGTAGCCATGGTTACTGCATTGTACACAGAGAGCATGGATAGCCCCCTCTGCATTATGGGCAGCCACAGTCCCAGCAGTGAGCACTAGATGCACAGGGGTCACAAGGCTGAGCAATAACCTGAACCCCTTGTGAGCATCCTTGAGCACAGAGCCTGTCATGCATTGACTGGATGAAACAGCTTCATGCCATTGCCATTCAATTTGATGGGGTCGCGCTTTAGGTATGGGGTCGCGAATTTTCATTTATGTTTGGGGTCGCGATTTTTTTCGACCCATGAAATGGGGTCGTGGAGTAAAAAAGTTTGAGAAACCCTGAGCTAGATGGATAAATGGGTTATATGGAGAAATGAGGATGAAGCAGAGCAGTTGTAATGAATAAGGGTCTATGACAAGCTATTACTACTATTACTAATAATAATAATTAGTTGTTCTTCTGCATCTCACACCACTCTCTCCAGCAACCCCCCCGCCCCCAACCTCACCCCCCATCCCCTCAGGTGAGGTCTTACCGGTCGATGGCAGGACAGGTGTGCTCCTGGGCCACAGCAAGTATCGGGGCAGGTGGCAAGGGGGGTGCTGGAAGGGGGTGGCACCCATCACAGCAGTCCCCCTCTGTCGGCCCCACAGGGGGGCAGCTCGTCTCCAGGGTGATAACGATGCTGAAGGGGTCAGGGGGAGGAGGGGTCGGGCGGGTAAGGGTGTCCTCTCGGAAATCAGCGACAAACTTCCTTCGTCGACGAGGAAATGGGGCCCTGTGAGTCTGGAGCTCCTGGACGCTTCTCCGTGGTTATCCTGGCCGTCTCTCCTCTCTCCCTCCCAATCCCTCTCTCTCTCTCTCTCTGTCCCTATGTCTCCCCCTCTCTCTCTCTATCACTCTGTCTCCCTCCTCCCCTTTCCCTCTGTCTCTGTCCCTCTGTCTCCCCCTCTCTCTCTCTCTCTCTCTCTCTCTTTCTCTCTCTCTCCCCACACAGCTTTGCAGAGCAACAGGATTAAAGTCTCTTTCAATTACAGCGACCGGGGCATGTGACGTCTGCCGATCAGCCAGCGCGGACACCGGTTGGCACCGGGAAGTGGGGGGAGCTCGATTGGGGGAAGGGGGTGCCGGTCAGGTAAGGGGGTGCCGGCCAGGTAAGGGGGTGCCACACACATTTTTATACATTCCTCCTGACACTAGGGCCTTCCTTGTACACATTAGAGCCATCACTCACGTCACAGTGGATTTGGAAAAATCTGGGAATTAGCCCAGGGATAAGAGCCTCAGGACTTGGGGAGGAGTGCGGCGGGATATATATAGCAGCGACAGCAAGATGGGTATGTCCACAGAGACACAGCGCCCAGCGCGACACTAATCCCAACACCACCACGTTCTACTGCCACACCAACACCGCTACCTTCTACTGCCACACCAACCTCAACACCACCACTTTCTACTGCCACACCAACCCCAACACAGGGTTACAATGGCAGTGCCCCACTTGGGAATTGAACCTTTACATTAAAAGCCAAGTCTCCGAACCATTATACTACACGTTCTTGCATCTCAGGCAGCATAGAGGTGAAGTGGATGAAGAGTGTCATTGGCAATGACTTGTGCTTTTCGGTTTGACAATTTGCAATTAAAATGTTGTTATTTAGCATATGCTTTTACCCAAAGCCACTTGCAAGAGTGCATTTACAAAGCTAGACATTGCTAGAGCTATGGAACAGTAAGTTACAGTCTAAACGTTGACATTGCAACATTCATGCGTCAAAACTTGTTATACAAAGGCAAAAATAGGTTATAAATGTTATCATTTTTGCATGAATTGAGGTGAAGTCTCAAAAGGTGAGTTTTCAGTCTTTTACAGAAGATAGGAAGAGATTCTGCTGTCCTGACGAGTGAGGAAGGTCATTCCACCATCTAGGGACCAGGGCAGAGAAAAGGTGGGGCCGTAGGGAGCAGCTACCAGGTGTGTGGAGAGACGGGACAATTAGCAGGCCAGAGGAGGCTGATCGGAGGGATCTGGAGGGGGTGTAGGGTGTGATCACAGACTGAAGGTAGGAGGGGGCAGTCCCCCTCGTGGCCTGGTACACCAGCACCAAAGACTGAAATTGAATGCGAGCTGCACCCAGGAGCCAGTGAAGGGTGGTAAGGAGTGGAGTGACTTTACTGAAACTGGATTTTACACACTACCACCCCCAAACACTTCTGTGGCTCTTATCACTGAATCTGGACGGGCGTCTCCTTTCATTGCCAAACTGCCTTTTTCCGTTAACTTGGGTAGATGATTAACATGATTAACATCACCCCTGTCTTCAAATGTATGTTTCTCTCATTTTGTGGCTGCATTGTGTACTCAGGTGACCTCCAGACCTTGAGTCAAATACACATTTTAAATACTTTAAATCTTTAAATGAAGGTGATTCTGATTCTGATAACAGTTTGTTACCATTTAGCCCTAATCATGCATTTCTACACCGCTTCTGCAAAAATTGTTTTTGAAAGAGCGGGGGGTAAGGAGAGACATATCCGCACACAAGGCGGTTTCTCGCTCCATACCCTTATCTCCATCTGCATCTGTTTACATTTCCCTTCCTGCCACTGTTACTATGTACTCCATTCGTATTTTTTACATACGTAGACATTAATACTTGTTTTTGACCCAAATGATATGCTTCATGTGGCACTGCGCTTGTAAGACGGTTTTCCATGTGCTTATACGGTTTTCCATTGTTAAACATTAACACTTTGTTTTTGAAGCAAGTTATATGCGGTCCACCAAATAGCCACAGCAACTCAACAGGCTGCAGTCATGAAATCTTTCAATTTTCCTCCCGCAGAGGTTGGATAGGTGATGGAGGAACACTAAGCACTTAAAATTATCTCATCTCATCTCATTGTCTAAGCCGCTTATTCCTGGTCAGGGTCGCGGGGGGGCTGGAGCCTATCCCAGCATGCATAGGGGCGAGAGGCAGGAATAAACCCTGGACAGGTCGCCAATCCATCGCAGGGCACACACACCATTCACTCACACACTCATACCTACGGGCAATTTAGACTCTCCAATTAGGCTAACGTGCATGTCTTTGGACTGTGGGAGGAACCCGGAGTACCCGGAGGAAACCCACGCGGACACGGGGAGAACATGCAAACTCCACACAGATAGGCCCCCGGCCTGGATTCGAACCCGAGACCTTGTTGCTGTGAGGCGACAGTGCTATCCACTGCACCACCGTGCCGCCCACTTAAAATTATATTAACTGAAATTGCATTTCAAACATATAATTTCATGATGGAATGTGCAATCCCTACACCAGCTCATAGGTAGAATCCTGAAATTGTGATGTGTGACAGGCTTGTAAGTTTTGTGTGCTGAGGGCAGCAGTGTAGTGTAATGGTTATGGAATTGGACTTGTAATTCGGAGGTTACTGGTTCGATTCCCAGGTGGAACACTGCCATTGTACCCTTGAGCAAGGTACTTAACCTGAATTGCTTCAGTAAAATATCCAGCTGTATAAATGGATTGCATGTAAAGAAAAAAATGAAAAAAACTGTATGTCGCTCTGGATAAGAACATCTGCTAAATGCCCAAAATGTAAATGTAAATGATATAATATGGACTGCACTGGCTGCCAAAGCTACATACCTAAGTGCCCTGGTTTCACAGAGTAATAAACCTGTCCATGATGGCACCATGCAAGTTTATGAGCATTTAGGTTAGGCTGTTTGCCTGCACAGGATGACCAAAATACACCTTCTCGACACTGCCTTAACTAAAATCAAGGCATCCCATCAACAATTTGTTCTTTATATGTTTATTTTGCCTTTAGGCTGTCAAAAAACATTTTCCTTTTCCTTTCAATTGTTTTGAAAGTTGATATTTCAACATATCTTTAAAAGTTTCTTTGATATGTTAAAATGAGTAGGCGGATATTTCAGGACGGGCATGATATCTGGTGAAGAGATCCCATCCTCGCTGATCTCTTCAACCAGTCCCTGGTCCAGTGTGCTGTGCCTGCCTGTTTTAAAACCTCCATCATCATTCCGGTCCCCAAAAAACAAAAGATCTCCTGCCTGAATGATTACAGACCGGTTGCCCTAACCTCTGTTATCATGAAGTGCTTTGAGAGACTTATCCTACATCACCTCAAAGCCATGACTGATGCCCTCCAGGACCCCCAGAAGTTTGCATATAGCACCGAGCATTCGCTGTTACAGCCCCGAAACTGTGGAATAAGCTCCCTTTAAACATCAAGTCTGCAAACACCCTACAGACTTTTAAGGCCCTGCTTAAAACACACCTTTTCGCCAGAGACAATCCCTGAGTTAGTTTTTTGCGGTTGTGTGACAGATGTATTTATGTCTTTATGTTCTTTGTTTGTTTGGATGGCTGCCTGTACTTTGCATGTTCCTATTGTTCTTGTCTTTTGTTTTCCTCTCCCTCGGGCTGCGCCCCGGGCTGATGTAACTATGGGTTGGGGGGCGCAATATAAATGAAATATCATATCATATCATCATATCATATCATAGCACCCGGACAGCGCTCACACCTACGCCCGCATCCTGTTCGTGGATTTCAGTTCTGCTTTTAATACGATCATCCCTGACCTTCAGATAAACTTTTACTGCTCAATGTCCCATCCCCTCTCTGCCACTGGATCCATGACTTCTTAACCAACAGGAAACAGTGCGTCAAGGTGGGTGACCTCTTCTTCTCCTTCTCAGCACTGGTGCCACTCAGGGCTGTGTACTGTCTCCCTTACTCTATTCACTTTACACCAATGACTGTACTTCCAACAGTGAATCCGTTAAACTTCTTAAGTTCGCGGACGACACTACCCTGATCGGTCTCATCTCAGATGGTGATGAGTCCAGATACCGGGAGGAAGTAAGCCAGCTGGTGTCATGGTGTGGAGCCAACAACCTGGAGCTGAACACACAAAAGACTGTGGTATGGTCATTGATTTCAGAAGGAAGCCCACCCCACTCCCTCCCTTGGAAATACACGGCACCATGGTGAGCAGAGCAGAGTCGTACAAATTCCTAGGTACCACCATCAAACAGGACCTCAAATGGGACAGGAATATCAATACAATAACCAAGAAGGCCTAGCAGCGCATGTACTTTCTGCGACAACTTAAGAAATTCAAGCTGTCGCAAGTACTGCTGGTCCAATTCTACACAGCCATAATTGAATCAGTCATCACATCCTCCATCTCCGTGTGGTTCAGCTCTGCATCATCCCATTCTAAGCAGAAACTACAGCGCATAGTACGGTATGCAGAGAAAATCACTGGCTGCCAGCTCCCCCCCTCACAGATCTGTACACCTCAGGATGAGGAAGAGAGCAGGGAAAATCATGGCTGACCCCTCACACCCCGGTCACTCTCTCTTCCAGCGCTTCCCCTCTCAGCGGAGACCAAGAGTGAGAGCCCTAAAAACTAGGACTAAACGCCACCTAAACAACTTCTTTCCCCAAGCCATAATCCTCCTAAACAAAGACCCTCCCTCTATCCCCCCCTGTTCACTTGCACACTCTCACTTTAACTGTGCCGTTAACTGTGACTTTTACTCTGCACTTTTGCACACTCTTGCACCTTAACTGTGTACATAACCATTACATGTACTGCATTTGTATATTTGTATTTGTATTTGTATATTAGCACTGTACTGTATTGTATTGTATTATATTATATTGTATTGTATTTTTATTACACTATTTTTTTTCTAAGCTCTTGTTACTGTTTTGGTTGTATTTTGACACCCTTGCACTAAAGCAAATTCCTTGTACATCGTACTTGGCGAATAAATAATTCTGATTCTGATTCTGATGTCCTACAGAAGTGTCAACAGACATATTTTCACAATTGAAAGCAGTAGCCTGATTACAAATCAATCAGTATGATTACATGTGGGTGTGTGCAGCACCAACTGCTGACTAGTCTACTACACTGCAATATGCTCCTCATTTGTGATAATTGAATGATTACTTGAGATCGTAATACATTGATTGTTTAACAAGTAACTTCAGAAAGTCCTCCATTGTGAGTCAGTGTGTGTGTGTTCGTGTTAGTTTGTGTGTGTGTGTGCGAGAGAGAGAGATGGCTATTTGCATGCATGTTACAAGGCAAGGCAAGGCAAGGCAAGTTTATTTATATAGCACATTTCATACAACAATGGCAATTCAAAGTGCTTTACACAGAGCATATAAAATACAGAGCAAGGAGAATAGGTAAGAAAATACAAATAAGTGAATATATAATAAAAATAATAATAATAATAATAAAAATAAGATATAAAAAGTAATAAGAATAGATTTAAAAATATATATATAGAGAGTAAAACATACAAATAAATAAATCATTAAAAGAGTAGATCAAAGTGCTAGTGTTTAGTCATAAATATTGCAGAACATGAAGGTTTTTAGCCTAGTTTTGAATATATTTAAAGTGTGGGCGTGTTTGAGTTCTTCAGGAAGTTTATTCCAGATGCACAAGGCAGACTCCTTCCCTGTTTTGGACGGTTCCCTGTTTTGGATGGTTGTGTAAGACCATATTTTGTCAGTGCCCAGTGTTGCAGACAATTGTTGCAGAACAACTCGCCCCTAAATTCATGGTCTCTGGTCAGCTGTCTCAACCTCTGCTCATCTGGCCATCTGGAAAGTGTTGTGTACATAACAGGCCTTTAGCAGACGAAAGGACAGACATATGGACATAGGACACGGCTCTGGGTCGCAGGCAGTAGGCAAGGTCATGAAAGCCAACACTGCTGAAATCCCATGTGAGCTGCATGATATTTCTGTGAGTGTCAGTCCGTCAGTTACACAATGTCCTCCAGCACAGGGGGGGGGGGTTGGGTCACTGTGTGAGGGTCTGGATCTCTGCAGGTTCATAAATCAAATCAAATCACATTTATTTGTATAGTACCTTTCACAACTGCATTGTCACAAAACACTTGACAAAAGGGAGAAACCTTGGGAGGAACCAAGCAAAAAGGGGGGAGCTCCTCTTCTGGCCGGCACAGGGTGTCTCCAAAAAAGACTGTATCATTGTCAGTCCAAAGGTGACTGGGTGTAAATGGGGTAAAGGTGTAAATGGGGAGGAAACTGAAATCAGCAGAATGCAGATTGGCCACACATGCTGTAAGTCACTCTTACAAGATTTGAGGTGTTTGTTCAGCTGTCCATTTCCATGTTGGCATGTGGAGTGTTGTACATCCTTTGTGTGTGTGTGTGTGTATGAGTGTATGTGTGTATATGTGGGTGTTTGTATATGACTGGGTGTGTGTGAGTGTATATGTGTATATATCAATGTGTCTGTGTGTGTGTGTGTGCATTAATGTGCGTGTGTGTGTGAGAAAGAGCTTGTGTGTGTGTGTGTGTGTGTGTGTGTGTATGTACGAATGTGTCTGTGTGCGTGTATATGAATGTGTCTCTGTGTGGCTGTATGTGTGTATGAATGTGCATGTGTGTGTGTGAGAGAGATTGTGTGTGTGTGTGTTTGTATGTATGAATGTGTGTGTGTGTGTATGTGTCTCTTTGTGTGTGTCTCATTTAAAAAATATATATATATAATAATTACTAACCTTTTCCTTCCCAGTGTTACAGGTATGGTATGCAGCTGCCTAAACAATGTCTATCGCTGTATTACTGCACTGATCTTGTGCGCCAACTATGATTGTTCCTACCATGTATTAATGCACATCTTGTAAGTCACTCTGGATAAGAGCGTCTGCTAAATGCTTAAAATGTCAAATGTAATGTACACTTCCTCTGTGAGACAGGAAGCGCATGTTTGGCCCTGGCAGAGCACAGCTACAGCATCCACAGGGCCAGCTGTTCATCTATCATTTTGTTTTCACAAAAATGGGGAGATTATGTTTATTCATGTGTATTTTTGTAAAATATACATTTAATTTACAATAAATCTGTTTCCCCCTGTTTTCTCTCTCTTTCTACCACCACTTTTCTCACCCCCCCTCTTTATGTCTTCCTTCTTCTGTCTCTCCTTATCCCTTTTTCTCTGGTCTTGCATGTGTGTGTGTGTGTGGGTGTGTGTACGTGAGTGTATGTGCGTGTGCGTGTGTGTGTGTGTGTGTGTGTGTGTGTGTGTGTGTGTGTGGGTGTTTATGTGTGTTTCTGTCTTTGTGTGTGTGTGTGCATATATATGTGTGGGTATGTCTGTGTGTGTGTGTGTCTGTGAGTGTGTGTGTGTGTGTGTGTGTGTGTGTGCATGTATGTGTGTGTGTGTGTGTATGTGTGTGTGTGTGTGTGTGTGTGTATGTGTGTGTGTATGTGTGTCTGTGTGTGTGTATAAGTGTGTGTGTGTGTGTGTGTGTGTGTGTGTGTGTGTGTGTGTGTGTGTGTAAGGGTTTCTATTGAAATGTTTTCCCTGCATTTTGTGTGATGTGATGGACAGGGTGCCTGTGGGTTTCCACCTGGCCTTCATGGTCTTCTCCTCCTGCAAACAGATTATTTGGTGGTCCTCAACCCTGGTCCTGGAGGGCCGCAGGATCTGATGGTTTATTTTGTCACTCAGCACTTAATTGATCAATTAAAGCAGCTGATTACATAGTTAACAAACTTCACCTGGTTTTTAGGGTCTGAATTGGTTGCCGATATTATGGTTAAAATAAAAAGCAGTCGATCCCTGTGTGTGAGAGCGTTGAGGACCTTTGCACTGGTACAGGTGCAGTCATGCATATGGTATTGTATTAATATGTACACTGATATAATACACAATATATATCACCATAATATTACACCAGTGCATTGTGTCTACATATCACCTGTCTGTCTGTCTGGAATCCCACCCCCTTACCCGATAGGATGGACCGGAGCCATGACATTATGATGGAGATTGATAATCGGCCAATCAGAGATTGCGAACAGCTACTGTTCCAAGAGACTCTGGTAGGGGGTGCTGCATACTGTAGGATAGGTTAAATAGGTGTAACTGCATAGTAATTAATAAAGAACTACAGAGCTCACCAAAACAATATAGTACAATTATACAGGTAACTGCCTGGGGGAAAGGAAACACTAACATAAAATATCTTATTATGGCGTTGGGCCACCATGAGCAGCCAGAATAGCTTCGGTGTGCCTTTGTGTTTTGTTGATGGTGGTGGAAAACGCTGTCTCAGTTTGAAATCTGGAGATGGCCATGGCATAGGGTTTACATCGTTTTCATGCTCATTATCATGTGTGTGTGCATGTGTGTGTGTTTATATGTGTGTGATTGTGTATGTGTATGTGTGTGTATGTGTGTGCGTGTGTGAGAGAATGTCTGTGTGTGTGTGTGTGTGTGTATGTTGATAAGATATTTTATGTTGGTGTTTCCTTTCCCCCAGGCAGTTACCTGTATAATTGTACTCTATTGTTTTGGTGAGCTCTGTTCTTTATGAATAGTAGTACACACACATACACACACACACACACACACACACACACACACACACACACACACATACACACACACACACACACACACACACACACACACACACACACAGTGTTAGAGGTTTAAATCCTAACATTTGTGATTCATGGAGCAGAGCAGAGGAGTGGGGTTTGTCGGTCTACGGACCGGATCTTTATTTTTCATCTCTCTCCCACACCAGGAAGAGAGAAACAGCGGGAGAGCAGGTTAAATAAAACAAACACAAACACAAGGTCTTCACCCTACTCGCCGCGAAGCTTTCGGGCAAAAACAATTAACTAAAATAACGACCTAAAATAAATACATTTCAAAATATGAAAGCCCGCCTCCTCCGAGGGGGGAATCCCCTTTCGGGAACACACAACAAACAGACAGTCCGGCTTTCCACACCGCTCTCATACATCCACATTTAACACACATCAACACTTACCGGGACAGGGTAGAACTCTTCGCACTGTCCCTACGCACACTCAACACACATCTCAACAGTACACTGTGCCTCTTCAGTCTGGAGTTCCACTAGAACCTCACCAGGCACACACATGTTCAGTGACTTTTCAAGTGCTTCCCAAACCCATGCACACAGAGACACTCAAACTTTTCAGTCTGAGTTCTCTTTTGACCCACACACACACACAGAAACACTCTCCACTGCCCGAGTGCGAGTTCTCTTCCAATCACATCGCGGGAGAGAAGCTCTTCTTCCAGTGCACCCTCTCTTTCTCTATCCCAGACACATAGGAGGCACTCTACTCAGTCACTCTAGACAAACGCAAACAGAACTCAACACAGACTCCACAGACTCCACGTCCTCCGACACGGAAACCCCCTTGCGGGGAACCCACACAAACAACACTACGTCACACCTGACATTACACAATGCGATACAATACGATACGATACGATACACATGCATGCGCACATTCACACAAACGTGAACCAGACCACAACTCCCATGACATGCACACATGAATGACAAGACCAACAACTCTACGATATGCACACACATGAATGACAAGACAAGACTAACTCTATTGATACACATACATGAATGGCAAGACAAAACAAACTGCCCCCCCCACTCGCCCCACCTGCTAACTTTCTGCCTGGCTCAGGTGGGACTCGTGAGGCAATCACCCGTCTATCATTCACTCACCCAATCACAATTACTCAACATGAAACAATTCACATTTCTATACCCAAACCCAATCAGTCAAGTGAATTCCACACCAATTAACTGATTGAATAATAAATCATTGGGACCTTTGGAGCTAGAATTCCGAGCACCTGCCAACTGCGAGATTGCCAAACCTGACCCCGGAAAGTACAACTGTTCCAAAGGTCCTCCACAGCAACACTGCAGCAAAAGCGAGGCAACCCCGCAACTCCCCTGCCGCAGAGACCGATGTATTAATGCACATCTTGTAAGTCGCTCTGGATAAGAGTGTCTGCTAAATACTTAAAATGTAAAATGTAAAATGTAAAAGGTTTGGGGGACCCCAACAGTAAATCAGACCAGGTGAACACTAAGCTTTCTGGCTCCAGAGGAGCTCAGGATCTGGTTGGTGTGTTCAAATAAGCTCCATTGGACCATGTCTCTCCCAGAAGACTACAGGAGGCAGAGAGGAGCAACGGAAAGATGGAGGAAGAGATGGAGAAGCTGAGGGCAGAGATAAAGAGCTTGAGGGCCGTCGGGGAGACAGGCGAGTGTCCATCCACCGCCGTTTGTCTGATTAGTGACTCCAATGGGACTCCAATGGGAGCTGCAGAAAGATCCTGCCACATTTCAGCAATAGCACCCCCTTGGGGATAGAGAGTGACATGCCTCTGACTGCAATAGTTCCAAATCTTCTTTGACCTCTAGACCAGTGGTTCTTAACCTGGGTTCGATCAAACCCCAGGGGTTCGGTGAGTCAGTCTCAGGGGTTCGGCGGAGGTCAAGACACACACATACTGTGTGTGTGTCCGTTCCGTTCACCCCACTCATATGATTCGTGATGTCACGCTCTGCTTGGCCATCATTAGCTGCAGCTGATCACGCCACATCGCTTGGCCTTGATATCTGTGCTGCAGGGAACTTGGTGCGCTCAGTAGTCGACTTGTGACTGTTGTGATTGTACGTCATTTGTGATTTCCTGCCTAATCTTTCAATCCCTTCATACTAACTATGTCGAGCAAAAAAAGAAGGTGGTCGGACGAATACGTATATGGATTCACGTGTATAATGGAACGTGATGGGAGTCAGCGTCCTCAATGCATGATTTGCAATGCCAAGTTGAGCAATTCTAGTCTAGCACCAGCAAAACTAAGGGAACACTTCATAAAGCTGCATGGAGATGGGAAATACAAGAACACAACGCTCGCTGAATTCAAGGTGAAGAGAGTCAGATTCGATGAAAAGGCTACTCTGCCTGTTCTCGGCTTTGTACCCATCGACAAACCGATCCTCACAGCATCGTACGAAGTTGCGTACCTGATCGCAAAGCAGGGCAAACCACACACCATTGGTGAAACACTCGTAAAACCAGCTGCCTTGAAGATGGCAAATATCATGCTGGGAAAAGCTGCTGAAGATAAGTTATCCCAAATTCCTCTTTCAAATGACACCATCAGCAGCAGAATAGACGACATGAGCGATGACATCTTGGCTCAAGTAGTTGCAGATCTGATTTCAAGCCCAGCAAAATTCAGCCTCCAACTCGACGAGAGCACCGACGTTTCCAATCTAAGCCAGCTTGTTGTATTCGTGCGGTATGTGAAAGACTGATAGAGAAATTCTGTGTTTAAAAATTGTTTCTGAATAACTTCACATACTTGTACCGTTTTGTGGAACTGTTTTGCATGGGTAGCTGACCGACAGTCAAGGTCAGAGCAGTGTGCCTTGCCAAAAGATACGAGGTTCTCCCAGAGATGGGAAAATAGCTGTCTTGTGACTGGTGTGTGGGCGAGGCTAAAGCATCTCTCTAAGGGTAACTAATGTGTATAAGAAGTGTTCTCTCCGGAAATGATTTGTTCATTGCCTGGCAGGGAGGCAGTGAACCCCGAATGCATTTGGTTGAATAAACTGGTTGTATGTTCTGTTTTCTCATTTGGTGCAAGTGTTCTCTATTCACTTTGAAGGTCTTCTGAATTCGTGAACCGAACAAATTGGGGGCTCGTCCGGGATCACAATATCTCACCGCACTGGCGCAGAGAAAGGGCGTGACGTCTGAACCGTGCACGGGGCTTGTCTGAGACAAGTTTTTGAGAAAGGCCTCGGTCCGGATTGAGCAGGATCCTTGGATAATTAGCGAGGCCAGACAGAGCAACGTTCCTCTGGAAGCGCGGTGAGTGACGGGATTTTTCAGAATTCTATTTAAAGATAAAAGTGTGATATTGAACCTAGAGCCTTGCCATAAAAGTGAGAGTGACGGAACATAGGTGTGACCATGGGAAAGTGTAATAGCAAAGGTGGTTGTTGTTGTTGTTGTTGGAAGAAAGAAAGTGATGGTGAAGTTTACCTGTCTCGGGATTTAAGGGAAATGGAATTGAGGTTTACGGGGGCAGGAGATTGGATTGGCATGTGGAAAGAAAAGTTTGGGTTTGATGGGAAGTTGCAGGTCCAGCGATGTGGCAAGCTTGTGAATGCAATTAAAGTGAAAGCTAAAGGTGATAGAGCAAAGCAAAATAAATATGGACTGTTATTCGCTGAAATGTGGCTGAGAGAAGTACAGAATAAAAGTAAAAGAGGGGCAAAAGTGGCTGAAGCGGCCGCTGCTGCAGAAACAAAAGTATTCCTCCAAGAGGATGATGCTCGGGGGAGAGCAAATCCGCCGCCAGTAAATGTACCAAATGCGCTGCCAATAATTCACCGGGAAGAGACACTTCCAGGTAGACCCCTGAATGCCAACTACCCATCTAGAATATCAAATAAAGATGATGTTTACAAAAAATGGGTAAAAGAACACAGCATGCTGAGTCCAGCTGCTGAACAGATAAAAGAGGCTAAAGAAACGGGAAAAAGAACACGTGCGCATCAATGATTACAAACTGCGGAGGCTTCGGGTGAGGCAGAGGAATCATCATTTCCTTTGATAGAAGTAGTGGATGGGCAAGGTGATTCACGTCATGTGTACAGAGTGTGGACACAAACTGACTTAGCCGCCGCTATGGCAGAATGTCCTCACCTGACCAGGGGGCGACAGAATTTGTCCAACACCTGGACGGTATGATGAACAGTTACAGATTAAACACTGTAGAAGTAGAAAGGTGAGTGCGCTATGCATTAAAACAACAGTGGTGTCAGGTGGAGGGAGATTGGATTGCCCTAAACCAGGGGCAAGCCATTCCCTGGGTGGTGTCTCCAGCTCAGGCAGCGAGAGCACAAGATGCTTATCGGGGACCCATTGATCAATTATTAACAAGGGTTACTCTTCTTTTCCGAGGATGCTGTGATTACGTAAAGATTTCGGACTGTGTGCAAAATGAAAACGAAACGGTAATGGCGTACCTAACCCGTCTTAAAAAGTGTTTAATGCTAACAGTGGTCTTGAACCACCTGCAAATAATAACGATGGGGTTTATGAACAACAGCTGAAAAATGCGTTCCTGAACAGCCTCACTCCTGCATTAACAATGTTAATTAAAAGACATGTAATTACGTGGGCAACGTGCCGATTGCAAGTGATAATAGAACATGCTATTCACTTCGAGCGAATGGCTAGGGAAGACAAAAGAAAACATGAAACAAAAAAAATGACGCCTTCGCTGTAAACAGTGAAAAATCTGAAAAAGAAAAAAAACCTTATTACAAAAAAATTAAAAATAAACTGAGAAAAAAGAGGAATGTAAATAAAGCTGATAAAGATAAAAATGCATGCTTTGTCTGTGGAAAATATGGGCACTGGGCAAGAGAGTGTCCCGATAAAAAGGAACCGCAAACACCAAAACTGCAGGCGTGACTAATAAAGCAGAACTCTCCCGCTGTAGATGCAAAAATTGAGCTGACAGATACTGCACGCGGGGGGAGAGATATAATGCCCAGCTCATGGGAATCAAAAAACTCTGATGGGGGGGACTACTTAGAGGAAATAAGAATTTTTGCATTATTAGCATCACCAACTAGCGCTTGGATAACACTCCATGTGAATGGAGTACCAATTAACTTTCTAGCAGATCCTGGGGCATGTAGAACGGTGCTTACAAAAAAGGCAACAGGAAAAGTCTCATATCAATTGAGCAAAGATACTGTGACCATGCGAACTGCTAGCGGCGAAACAGAACAACATAAAATGACTGAACCATTAAAATTCTGGGACGGAGAGAGAGAGGCGTGGTGCCAGGTAATTGTTTCCAAAACTTGCCCAACAAACTTATTGGGAAGAGATCTCATGACATTGCTAGGGTTGGCACCCATCCCAGTGGATGACGATAGATGGGAGGTGGTTAGAATATCAGAAATCCAGGAACAGCACGTAGTGCTAGGACAGGGAGAGCCATACTAGATTAGATTAGATTAGATTCAAATTTATTGTCATTGTACAGTACAGGTACAGTACAGCGAAAATAAGTTTAGTATCTAACCAGAGTGCAAACATGACAGTAAGTGCTACAATACAGTACCATAAGCAGTAGGTATAATGCTAACAGGCACAGTATTAAATTATTACTATAAATAAGCTAGTGAAAAAGTACACTTGCTATATGTATATACAGGCTAGTGCAGTTATGTACAGGTAAGTATATGCAGGTATGTACATATGGCAATAAGGGTACAGGTGAGTATAAATATAAATATGAAGAGCAGGATATAAGTATAGTATGGGATAAATATAAGTATGTGATATATAAATAGGCTATAGGATGTGGACAGCAGTATTATACAGCAGTATAGTGCAGCACTATTATACAGCAAAATTATACAGAATAATACAAGGCTATATTATAGTATTGTACATGGATATGTGCAGAATGTAGGTATGACAGAGCTAGTGCGGGTAGTCAGGGGGGTATCCAGAGTCAATGAACAGAGTTACTACATGAAGAGTAATCCATAGTATCCAGAGTCAGAGTATCCAGAGTGATCCATAGTCTAAGGTCAAGATACAACGGAGAGGTGGAGAGGGGCAGTCACTGGAGGGGGATGAGGAGGGGATGGGGAGTTCAGGGAGATGACAGCGGAGGGGAAGAAGCTGTTCCTGAGTCTGCTGGACTTGGAACGTAGATTCCTGTAGCGCCTCCCGGAGGGGAGGAGGGCAAACAGTCCGTGGTTAGGGAGAGAGGAGTCTCTGATGATGCTATGAGCCTTCCTCAGGCACCGTCTGTCGTGGATGGACTTGATGGCAGGGAGAGATGAGCCAGTGATGCGTTGGGCAGTTTTCACCACCCTCTGCAGTGTCTTCCGGTCAGAGGCAGTGCAGTTGCCATACCAGACCGTGATGGAGTTGGTGAGGATGCTCTCAATGGCACACCGGTAGAAGTTCACCAGGATCTGAGGAGATAGGTGGGCTTTCCTCAGTCTCCTCAGAAAGAAGAGACGCTGGTGAGCCTTCTTAACCAGTGATGAGGTGTTGAAGGTCCAGGAGAGGTCCTCGGAGATGTGGACACCCAGGAATTTGAAGCTGGAGACACGTTCGACCTCCGCCCCATTGATGTGGACGGGGCCGTGAGCGACAGCCCTAGTCTTCCTGAAGTCCACGATGAGCTCCTTGGTCTTTTTGATGTTGAGTGCCAGGTTGTTGTCGGCGTACCACGTCGCCAGGTGCTGGATCTCCTCCCTGTAGACCGTCTCATCGTTGTTTTTGATGAGGCCCACCACCGTTGTGTCGTCTGCAAACTTGATGATGGTGTTGGTATCATGCATAGGAGTGCAGTCGTAGGTGAAGAGGGAGTAGAGAAGGGGGCTCAGCACGCAGCCTTGTGGGACGCCGGTGTTCAGGGTTAGGGTGGAGGAGGTGAGGTTGCCTATCGTAACAGACTGGGGTCTGTTGGTCAGGAAGTCGAGGATCCAGTTGCAGACGGAGGGGATGATGTCCAGGTCCTTGGTTACCACAAGGTCACCAAGCTTGGGGATGATGGTGTTGAATGCTGAGCTGAAGTCGATGAACAGCATTCGCACGCGAGTGTTGCTCTCGTCCAGGTGGGTGAGGGCCGAGTGTAGCGCGGAGGAGATGGCGTCGTCCGTGCTCCTGTTCTCACGGTAGGCAAATTGATGTTTGTCGAGAGATGGTGAGAGGCCAGATTTGAGGTGAGCCAGGACCAGCCTCTCGAAGCACTTCATGATGGTGGAGGTGAGTGCAACAGGGCGGAAGTCGTTGTGGCTGGTCGCGGAGGAGTGTTTCGGCACAGGCACGATGGAGGTGGTCTTGAAGCACGCTGGGACAGTTGCCTGGGCTAGAGACAGGTTGAAAATGTCAGTGAACCACCTCCGACAGCTGCTCAGCACAGTTCCTGAGCACCCGGCCGGGGATGCCATCAGGCCCAGCTGCCTTACGTGCATTAGTCCTGCTCAGTGCGGCGGACACATCCGTGGAGGAGAGAGTGAGGGGTTGGAGATCAGCAGGGAGAGCAGCCCTGGTGGGCGTCTCCCGGTTGTCTCTATCAAAGCGGGCATAGAAGTTATTGAGTTCATCAGGGTGGGAGGGGTCAGTTGCGGGGGGGGAGTTGTTGGAGGGTTTGTAGTCTGTCATGGCCTGGATGCCCTGCCACATGCGTCGGGGATCATTGGTGTTGAAGTGACCCTCAACCTTGAGCTTGTGGCTGTGCTTGGCCTGCTTGATTGCCCTGTTCAGGTCAGCCCTGGCTGAGCAGTAGGCCCGCTTGTCACCAGATCTAAAAGCGGTGTCATGTGCTTTCAGCTGTAAGTGGACCTCTCTGTTCATCCACGGCTTCTGATTGGGGAAAGTGGTAATCCGTTTAATGGTGGTGACACTGTCGATGTTGGAGCTGATATGGTCCAAAACAGAGGAGGTGTAGGAGTGAATGTCTATGTGGGCCTGGGTGGCAAACAGGCTCCAGTCCGTGGGTTGTAGCCGGCGCTGTAGCTCAGAGTCTGCCCCCTCAGGCCATATCTTCACAGATCTGGTCAGGGGCTTAATCCGTTTGATGAGTGGGGTGTACTTGGGTAGTAGGAACAAAGAGAGGTGATCAGACTGTCCCAGATGGGGGAGGGGAACAGCACTGTATGCCTCCTTTATGTTCGTGTAAACATGGTCTAAAGTTTTGTTGCCTCTTGTGGGACAAGAGACATGCTGATAAAACTTGGGGAGCACTATCTGTATATCTGTATATGTTAAGCATGAGTAAAACCGGGTACAGTGATCTGGCTGGAGATCTGGTAAAAATGGCTAAGGACAGATTAGAACCTAATAAAATTGACATCCATGACCCATCTGATCTGTACTGTACTATGTATTTCCGAGAGGCACCAGGACCAGGTGAAATGTATGAAAAAAAGATTAAATTAGAATCTCCCACTTCCTATTCTCTAGATACATTATACTGGCAGGATATGTGGATGGCAGCATCTGTGATTTTAAAATATCCAGATTACCAAGGGTTTAGAGGATTATGCCCGCACATATCAGTAGCAAAAAATTTGACATTGGAATGGAAGTCACTAGGGTATCAAGTAGAAGAAATTAAACGAATAAGAGATTGGAAAGAGACTGCGGAAAAGGGCATTTTCTATTCCGACAGTACGGATTCTTACTCTCAAAAACTGAATTGGACAGTGCACGGACAAAGAAAAAGGCAAATGCAGTCTCCCCCACAAAAACCTTGACATACATTTCTAACTGAGGAGCAGGAAGAGATATTGAAAGACTTACCGCCCACACTGTGGTCTGCAGGACCAGCTGATGTAGGGCTTATGAAAGGAGTGTTACCCATAACTATAACTCCCAAGGGGACTTACCGACCATACCAGAGACAATACCCTCTTAAACCTGAAGCAGTGAAAGGAATTAAGCCGATAATTATTAGTCTCCTGGAGAAAGGCGTTATTATACCATGTAATGATTCACCTTGTAACACTCCCCTGTTCCCAGTTAAAACCTTGTAACACTCCCCTGTTCCCAGTTAACACTCCCCTGTTCCCAGTTCACACTCCCCTGTTCCCAGTTAAAACCTTGTAACACTCCCCTGTTCCCAGTTAAAAAAGCTGCACCCTCTGTTGGATGGAGGTTGGCACAGGATCTGCAAATGGTAAATAACGCAGTTATACCGAGAGCACCTATAACACCTGATCCAAGCACATTGTTAAATGACATGAGAACAGATGCACAATTCTTTACTGTAATTGATTTGGCTAATGCATTTTTCTCTATTCCAGTGGCTAAAGAATCACAATTCTGCTTTGCATTCACTTATGAAGGGAAAAGGTACACGTACACCAGGTGTCCACAGGGATATGTAGAATCCCCTGCAATCTTCTCCCAGGCGATGGAAGCAAACCTAGCACAATTTGACCCACTAGAAGGCAGCCAACTTCTCCTGTATGTAGACGACATATTGATTTGCTCTCCTTCTCGGGAGCGCTGCGAAATAGACTCAAAGGCATGTTTGGCCTTTCTGGCCTCACAAGGCCACAAGGTAAGCAGGGGAAAATTGCAGTGGTGTCTACCAGAAGTAAAATATCTGGGACACGCTATCTCAGCTCGAGGCCGAGCCTTGTTACCGGATAGGAAACAGCGATACTGCAGGCCCCAAAGCCTAAAATAAAAAAATAAAAAGATGTCTTTCTTAGGAATGATACATTTCTGCCGAACCTGGATATGTAATTATGCACAATTGATGCAGCCACTGTTAGATTGTATTTACAGCGAACCAATGGAGGCTCGAGATCTAATCAAATGGATTCCTGAAGCCAACAAAGCCTTTGAATAGGTCAAACAGGTCATGGTGAGCTCTCAGGTGTTGGCACATCCTGACCCAGCTAAACCCTTCATACAGATGGTAGACAGCCGTGGGGGATTCATGTCGTCAGTCCTAGTGCAAACATTTGGAGGTAAGCAAAGACCAATTGCTTATTACTCCACAAAACTGGATCCTGTAGCACGAGGACTGCCATGCTGTCTACAAGCTGTAGAAGCAGCAGCATTAGCAGTAAAAGCCTTACAAACCATAGTGTTATACCAACCATTGACACTGATGGTACCACATGTAGTTTCTGTATTACTACTGCAAACAAAACATACATTTTTGTCACCAGCAAGACAGCTGAGCTGTATGGCGACTCTACTAACAGCTCCTAATCTAACAATTGTAAGTAAGTAAGTAAGTAAAATTATATTTATATAGCGCTTTTCATACATTTAAATGCAGCTCAAAGCGCTTTACAACAGGGAATTCATTACAACACTAGCATAGGCATCACACTGTTACATTACAATACTAACCATCTCCACACTGTTCATGAACCATCTTCACATTGTTACATTACAACACTAACCATCTTCACATTGTTACATTACAATACTACCATCACTAATCATTACAACACTAGCATAAGCATCACACTGTTATATTTCAACACTAACCATCTCCACACTGTACCATCTTCACATTGTTACATTACAACACTAACCATCTTCACACTGTTACAATTACAATACTACCATCTTCACACTGTTACATTTCAGCACTAATCATCTTCATTACACACTAACCATCTCCACACTGTTAATTACAGAAAGTGTGGGGGCAACGTACATACACGAAACACAACGCCGACAAGAACAAGGCACAACAGATAAAAACGGGGACATTACAATCAAAGGAGGAAATAGGGGAAGGGGGGGGGTTGCGAGGTGGGGGTGCGGAGGCGGGGTGATTGCTGGTGTGCATGAAGTGCGTGTGTGTGTGTTAATCGGTTAGTCCTTGTCGAGTGTATATGTGAGTGTCTGTGTGTAATTCTGTAGAGTTCTTCTGGTCTGAGACAGATCTCAGGCGCACGCGCACGCAGAATGTTCCAACAATAACAGGTTGCTACGGAAACGCCCTCGGTCGGCCTCGTCCGAAAGTCATCAACAGAGTTGTTTGGGTTGGGATGATGGGGGTGTAGGGAAAGTTTCTCATCCGTCCGTAGAATTTCCAGGGGACGATGACGCAACGGCCTTGCCAGACCGATAGTAGGGGAGCCAGATTAGAATGTTATGGGTTAGGATGTAGGGCAGCAAGTTTAATGCTACTCCTCATTTTTCCCCAGAGAATTTTTCTTGGTTTTCAATGGTTGCACGTCGCTGTTGTAGAATGTTAAGTTTTCCAGAGATCTTGTCCAATTTCCGACCCAGTTCAGCCACCACCGCCATCTGAGAACCTAGCGCTCTACCCATCTCGTTTAACATGACAGGCACCTTTTGGGCATTTTGAGACGATGCCATCTTTCCAATTTCCCGATAGATCAGTGCCAATGCTAATCCTAGCAACAACTGTCCTGCTATCATGAAGCCGAATAGGTACAAATCCTCGACGTCCTCAACGGAAAGCACCGCCAGGCACACCGGTCGCCAGCTGTTCCACGCGTCCATGGCATATCCCGCAGCGAAAGTCCCGTCAGGACAGACAGGCTCCCCCGAGCCTGCTTTCCTTGTTGACATTTTTTTTATCAATTGTGTTGAGAGACCAGCTTATTAACTCCATTATTAGAATTTAGTTTCAAAAAACCACAGAGAGAGAGAGACTCCAGAAACTCCAGAACACAGTGACACGAGAGACGAGAGACGAGAGACAGTGAGGAGAGAAGGAAAAAATGCGACCGCCCCCGCGGAGAGATAGAGAGAAGATGTAAGATGCACCACACTTAATCCGGCTACCTTGCTGACAACTGCTGAGGATGGAGATCCTCACGATTGTGTAGCTGAAACATCTAGGTCTGTGGCAGCACGCCCGGGTTAATGGACACACCCATTCATGACGCAGAAGTAACATTCTATGTGGATGGATCCTGAAAAAAGAATGACTTCAACAGGTAAACCAATAACGCATGCACCAGTGATACTGGAACTGATTGCAATAGTACAGAAACCCAAAACACTGACTAGATGTAAATGTGCAGCACATACGAAAGGAACAGATGAGGTGTCCCTGGGGAATGCATTCGCAGACTCTGCTGCAAAAGAAGCAGCTGCAGACACTCTCTTGAGAGACATGCAACACGAAGCGGGGGTACCAGATAAAAGGATGTGGGGCAACCAAAAATGTACTGAGAACGAAACTGGCCTGTGGGTGGGCCCAGAAAAGAAACCTGTATTACCGAGATCTTTGTTTACCATAGCTGCAGAGTTGAGTCATGGCATATGCCATGTCTCAAGAGGAGGGAGGGTAGATATGATAAACAAACGTTATACAACGTTTGGATTTACAACAAACACAATATTTTTTTGTAAAAGGTGTTTAACATGTTTTGACCATTTGAATCTTGGATGATGGAAAAAGATCTTAGTGAGGGGAACCAAGTGAGGGGAAAAAGAGCTGCTTAGTAATGATTGACCCATTCTCAGGTTGGGTAGAAGCATACCCTACCTCAAAAATTGATGCACAAACTGTGGCAAAAATAATTTGTAGAGAAATAATACCTAGATGGGAAAAGCCTATCACCTACCGCAATTTGGAGATAGAATATCAGAGGATAATCCCACATTGGCAGAGTATATGAAGAAAATGTTATCTAATAAACAAGAAATGTGTAAACTCTTACAGCTGGAATACTAGAAGAAAAGCTGCAGGTCGGGGACTGGGTACTGATTAAAGATCCAAGGCACAAGGCGTGGCATCAACCAAAGTGGAAAGGGCCGTATCAGGTGCTACTAACAACTCCAATAGCAGTAAAGATTGCTGAGCGATCCACCTGGGTGCATCTGTCCCACTGTAAAAAGGTAACAAAAGGTGAGTAGGTACCTAAAAGAGTTGTGCTCAGAAGGGAGAAGTCCGGCTACAAAGGGAGGTGTGAAATATAGAACACACCTGTCTCAAAACCGGTGAAGCAAACAACCCTCTTACTGGGATTTAGACACAGCTATGGCGAACCTCCAGTGGCGGGCAGTGGGGTCTTTGACCATATTGATGATAATCACGGTAGTCGGAACACCGATAAGAGGGAAGAGATTTGTAAAAGCACACGAATATTAAGAGGTTAATGACAACCCACCACATGCATATGCAACTACTGCATGGTGGCGGTATGCTAATCGCACAGCACATAGCGTAAACAAGACCAACTGCTACGTATGCACACATCTACCGGCATCATCCGTAGCACCAAGGGTGACTGTGGACCAACCACCGGGAATTGGATTAAATGTGTCCTGGACTATAAAATGTGCCATAGGGCTCTCAACTCATTCAGGAAAACTTAACTACTTTGACCCGACCCACGAATTCACAACCAGGCGAGCTTCTACGAATATAGTGAGGGGAATAAATTGCACTGATCGACAAGGTTTATTACAAACCTCACCACAAAATTTGATTACGCCCATTATGGTAGTACCATATACGCCGCATAAGACCTTTGTAAATTGTGTACGAGGGAATGGAACAGTTCCGGTGGGGGACACATCCCAATGCAATGGGACAGTGTACTCCTACTGTAAGTATAGAATCACCAGAACGCCTTTAAATGGGACAAGGTGTTCCACGTTAGCGCCTACAGAAAACGGCACTAGGGCAGTGGATGGGTGGTACTGGCTTTGCGGACACAATGTGTACATAGCTCTGCCTAAGAAGTGGCATGGAACTTGTGCATATGTGATGCTGACTGACCATACATGGGTAATAAGTGCTGAAACACAGCGTCGTGCAAAAAAGTCCTTAGAGGATAAGCATGATGCCATATGGGGAAGTAATGTTCCAAAAGATCACAAACTTTGGAGCAGGGAACAAAGCGGTTCTTCGTTTTTTTCTCCCCAAATGGGGGTTGGAAAATTAATGTTAAGGGTAGAGACAATAAACTACCTCCTGAGTGCATTGATCAATTTTACACTGAATGCAACCGACAGTATAAAAAACGAGTTAACTGCACTTAGATTAATGACAATTCAAAATCGTATGGTCCTGGACCTCATGACTGCCTCCAATGGAGGAGTATGCCACATAATTGGAACTGCGTGTTGTACCTACATACCTGATAATGATGCGGATGGTAAAACCATAGATCAAGCTATGGAAGGTCTTAAGAAATTAGTCCTGGCCCAACAAAAAGACCTGATGACTGATGATGATCACCCAAATGATGCAAAGTACCCCAGCGTATCAGGCTTTGGTCCTGGAGGAGAGGGAAACTGATGAGTATGACAACCTAGATTCTGAAGAAGGACAATCTGACTCTGGGAATGAAGAAATAATTGATCCTCCAGACTATGACGATACTGCCATGGCCTTGCAAAACTTGTTTAAAGATGTTTAAGTTTCTGCATTGAAATAAACTTTCTACGCGCTGTTCAAAATGTGAAAGTATTTTATGACTATATGGGATAAAATCATAAAAAGGAGAGATTGATAGAGAAATTCTGTGTTTAAAAATTGTTACTGAATAACTTCACATACCGTTTTGCAGAACTGTTTTGCATGGGTAGCTGACCGACAGTCAAGGTCAGAGCAGTGTGCCTTGCCAAAAGATACGAGGTTCTCCCAGAGATGGGAAAATAGCTGTCTTGTGACTGGTGTGTGGGCGAGGCTAAAGCATCTGTCTAAGGGTAACTAATGTGTATAAGAAGTGTCCTCTCCGGAAATGATTTGTTCATTGCCTGGCAGGGAGGCAGTGAACCCCGAATGCATTTGGTTGAATAAACTGGTTGTATGTTCTGTTTTCTCATTTGGTGCAAGTGTTCTCTATTCACTTTGAAGGTCTTCTGAATTCGTGAACCTAACAAGACGACGTGATAAAGGAAGATTTTTTATTTTGTAAGCCTCTTACAACAACAACCAAGGCAGCCGACGTGAAGAAACTTGTGGATGACTTCTTCAGAGACAACAATCTTTCGTGGAATATGGTTTCTGCAGTTTGTTTGGACGGAGCTCCAGTCATGCTGGGACGAAACTCTGGATTTGGAGTACTGGTGAAAGCCGATGCACCACACATCATTGTTACGCACTGTGTTCTGCACAGGCATGCGTTGGCAACAAAAACCTTGCCTCCAAAACTGGCAGAAGTATTAAAAATTGTAGTGGAATGTGTGAACTACATGCAAAATAGTGCTCTGAAGCATCGCATCTTCAAAGAGCTGTGTAATGAAATGGGCTCTGAATTCGAGGTACTTCTGTACCATTCTAACGTTCGGTGGTTATCCCGGGGAAAGATGCTGAATCGTGTTTTTGCCATGCGTGTGGAATTAGCCCTGTTTTTGCGAGAGCACCAACATTGTCATGCAGATTGCTTAGAAAATTCTGAGTTCATTCTCATTTTGGCGTACATGGGCGATATCTTCGATGCTCTCAATCATCTCAATCGACAGATGCAGGGCGGTGGAGTCAACATCATCGAAGCGGAAGAAAACCTGAAGGCTTTTCAAAAAAAGCTACCGTTATGGAAACGATTTAACAGAGAATGATAACTTCGCAAACTTTCCCCTGCTGGACGACTGTGTAAGTAAGATCGAAGACGTGTCTGGAATCGGAGACATTTCTGTACCCGGGGAACTGAAGCAAGCAATTGCCATGCACTTAGATGAGCTCGCAAAGTCTCTCGACGGATACTTCCCCACCAGAGAGTCATATCCAGCATGGGTGAGACAGCCGTTCACGTTTAGTGTTGCGACAGCAGATGTCAATGATGAATACCTCGACGAAATCATTGAACTTCAGCAGAGCCAGGTTCAACAGCAACTCTTCAGAACAACAAAGCTCTCAACGTTTTGGTGTCACCAAATCGTAGCGTACTCTTATTGCTAAGAAAGCCCTTGAGATACTCACACCGTTTGTTACAACGTATCTTTGCAAGCAATCCTTTTCGAGGATGGTAGACATGAAAACGAAGAAAAGGAACAGACTGTTGCGAAAATGATATGAGAGTGGCACTTGCCAAGATGAAGCCGCGCATTTCTGAACTTGTCTCTGAAAGGCAACAGCAAAAGTCACATTGATTTGCAGTAAATATACATTGAGTTATGTTTTTGTTTTTGTGTGAAATTCATGTTTTGTTGGTTTTGTTCTTTGAACACAGTGATTTTGTGTGCAACTGATGCATGGTTCATTTTGTGCACTAATAAAATATATACCTATGTTTTGAAGAAATCATATTTTATTTTTCCAATTACGAAGGGTTCGGTGAATGCACGGATGAAACTTGCGGGGTTCAGTACCTCCAACAAGGTTAAGAACCACTGCTCTAGACCTAAAAACAGTAAGGTCCCAAAGTACCACAAAGTAATATTTCAGATAGCCCGGAGGGATGGGGCAGAAGACTCTCCATTTTCAGTGACTTGAATCTGATGCGTTCAGCCCAAACACCAAACATC
Organism: Aldrovandia affinis; assembly: GCA_029706075.1. NCBI lineage: Eukaryota > Metazoa > Chordata > Actinopteri > Notacanthiformes > Halosauridae > Aldrovandia > Aldrovandia affinis. The sequence goes on from JAINUG010000077.1 coordinate 4,148,724, forward strand.
TGTAATAAATAACGGATGTTTTGGGATTGTTTTTAGTCAGAGGTCAAAGAAGATTTGGAACTATTGCAGTCAGAGGCATGTCACTCTCTATCCCCCAGGGGGTGCTATTGCTGAAGTGTGGCAGGATCTTTCTGCAGCTCCCATTGGAGTGGCTGCAGGACTCGTCTCTTCTACGCCATTGTGGCAAAATAAACGTTTTAAAGATGCTGGGAGAGACACACACATGCTCACATACTTACTCACACACCCTTGCAGACAGACACAGAGAAACACACACACGCAGGTAGCTTACACACACTAGGGACAGAGGGGAGGGGGAGGGAGAAAGACAGAAAGGAATGGTCAGACACACACTCACACATATCCGTTTCTTATGATTTTACTGGATGTGTGGTTAGTTTCTGTCCTTTTTTTTTTTTTTTTTAAACATATATTTATTGATTTTACAAATTTAACACCACACAATTTACAATTTACATACTTAAGTATAACCTCCCCCAAATTGAACTGTACCCTCCCCCAAATTGAACCTATGGCAGGAAAAAAAGAAAAGACAAAAAAAGAGAAAAATTCACTTAATAATTAAATCGATGATAATATGTACTATGAAAAGACTAAATTAAGTAAATAAATAAATGAATTAAAATTGAATAAAAATAAATACAATAAAATACAATCACAGACATATAACAGCATACAACACACATTTCTCACAATAGAGTAGTCATTCCCACCACAGCTTTACACTTCCAATGCCTCTTCAATGTCACCATTTTTAACAAATTCCAAAAACATCTCCCAGATATTATAAAACTCAGAGGCTTTCTTCCTAACTATATACGTAAGTTTCTCAAGAGCCAAACTTGTTGTTAAGTTTTTCAGCCAATAGCCAAGAGAGGGGCAACTAACATTCTTCCAACACAGGGCAATCGAGCGCCTGGCTTGTAGTAGACATAGGTCAGCCATTTTTCTTTCTCTAGTAGATAGAGAACAATTGTCTGGGTAAATACTTAAAATACACAATTTAGGACTTAGAGGCACAGGAGAAGAGGTAATTTGAGAGATATAACGTATCACAGAACTCCAGAACTTTTGAATCTCCCCACATTCCCACAAGCAGTGATATAACGTACCTTGGTGACTATTGCATTTATAGCATTGGTCAGGAATATTGGGATCAAATTTATTTAACTTCACCGGGGTGATATACGTTCTCATTATCCAATTATACTGTATTAATCTCAGTCGAGTGTTAATGGTTTGAGTTTGTGCCTTTGAACATATTAACCCCCATTCATCCTCTAAAATGTCCTCTTGTAAGTTTTGTATCCACTCTTGTCTCTTACTTTCAGAGTTGTCTTTATGGTTTACCACCATTAAATTATATAACTGAGTAACCCGTCCTTTGCTAAAACAATCTTGTGTGGAAAATATCTCCAAAGTGGACATTGGAGGTTGTTGCACTGAATTCTTTAAGCGTGCCCTAATAAAACTTCTAAATTGTAAATACTTAAAGAAGTGTTTCTATGAACATCATACTTCGATTTCAGCTCATCAAATGACATTAGATTGTTATCCTCGTAGAGATCTACTAGTTTAACTATGCCCTTACTTAACCACTTTTTAAATCCCATGTCATTCTTAGCTGGGCTGAAGTGTTCATTGCCCCAAATTGGTGAAAAACAAGACAACACTGGAAAGTCGCCCAGATATCTATGTACTTCATGCCAGACTACAATAGTGTTTTTCACAAAAGGATTAACTGTGTTTTTTCTTAATGTCTTCAAGGGAGCTGAGTACAAAAAGCTATCCAGCGCCAAACCCCTTGAGGATAACGACTCAATTCGCAGCCAGGGCAGAGTTACCTCACCAGAAAACCAAAACATTGCTGCCCTCAACTGGGCAGCCCAGTAATACCACTGTAAATTTGGTAGTTGTAACCCTCCCCTATCGTAAGGCAAATATAACAGAGAAAGTCTAAGTCTCGGCTTTCTGTTATTCCAAATAAAGTTTGAAAACAGCTTCCTAATTTTGGGGAAAAACGAAGTTGGAGGAGCCAAAGGAATTGATTGGAAAAGATATAAAAATTTAGGTAATATATTCATCTTGATTATATTTATTCTTCCCATTATAGAAATAGGCAACGTTGTCCATCTTGTGACATCCTCCGACACTTTAGCTAACAAGGGATCATAGTTAGTTGAACTAAGAGTGATTATCACTGGAGTTATTCTAATACCCAGATCGTTAAAACCTTCTACAGCATTTACAAATGGGTGGGGTATTGTTGGAATTCTTCTCTCTTGTTCATTTAGAAACATAATAGATGATTTATCTTTGTTCACCTTAAAACCAGAAAAGCTACCAAATTGACTGATCAACCCCAAAAGGGATGGTATTGATTTCCCAAGATTTGAAACAAACACTATGGTATCATCTGCGTATAATGCGATATGATGCTCTTGGTCCCCTGTCCTGATACCACAAATTGCAGGATGTGATCTTATTGCTATTGCCAACGGTTCCATGGCTATTACAAATAGTAATGGTGAAATTGGTGAGCCTTGCCTCGAGCCGCGAGAGAGCTTAAACGGCTGTGAAATCAAATTATTAGTAAATATTTCTGCAGATGAATCAATAAACAGAAGTTCAACCCATCTACAAAAGTGGACACCAAATCCAAAGCGCCTAAGAACCTCTAATAGATAGGGCCATTCGACTCTGTCGAACGCCTTCTCCGCATCAAGTGCCACAATGGCAGAATCGGGCGACCCCTCACACACATGTACTATATTGAGTACCCTTCTCACATTGTGGAATCCCTGTCGATTTCTAACAAAGCTATTTTGATCTGTATGTATAATGGTTGGCAGGACCTTCTCCAGTCTCATAGCCAAGGCTTTAGCAATGATCTTTGCATCAGAGTTCAAAAGTGAGATCGGTCTATAGGAACCACATTCTGTTGCCGATTTACCTGGCTTTAAAATAAGAGTGATCAGGGCACTTTGTAATGAAGGGGAAGGTAACCTTGTTTGAAGGATTCCGTATACATATCTAACAAAGGGGCTATTAGTTTTTTCTCTAAATAATTTATAAATGTCTATTGGGAGCCCATCGGGTCCTGATGCCTTACTGCCTTTCATGCTGAGAATGGCGTTGGAAACATCCTCTAAATCCAGTGCCTTATCGAGCTCAAGTTTTGTATCTTCGGGTATACAAGGGATATCTAGTCCATCTAGAAAAATGTTCTGGTTTACTGAATTCATTGGATATTCCGATTGATAGAGGGCCTCATAGAACGAGATGAAAGCCTGGTTAATTTCCAAAGGATCTGTAGTTATTTCCCCTGTTCATTCCAAATTGCATTTATGGCTCTTTCGGAGTTAAGTTTCTTAATTTGCCAGGCAAGTAATTTACCGGGTTTTTCACCCTGGTCATAAAAAGTTTGCTTAAGCCTAATTAGACCATCTTCAGCTTTTAGTGTGGAAAGCTCCTCATACTCAGCTTTAAGGGAAAATAGTTCTTGTTTTATTTGTACAGAATTATCAAGGCTAGCCATTCTCTCCAAATTTCTGATTTCTGAGTCCAATTCGTTCATTTTCTGTTTGAATTTATTAGATTTGGAACAGGTGAAACTAATCATTTGCCCTCTAATATACGCTTTAAAAGCCTCCCACCTAATGGCCGCAGTAGTCTGATCTGTATTAATTGTAAAGTAAACATCTATATGTTCACCCACAAATTTTATGAACTCAGAGTCCTGTAACCATCTAGGGTGTAAACGCCATCTAGAGGAACCTGTAGGTAATTGAGAATCCTTGTACAATAGTGAGGTAGGGGAATGATCTGACAAAACAATACTATCATATATGCAGTTAGTTACATTGGGCAGCAGAGAAGAGGAAATTAAAAAATAATCTATAGGAGAATAGGTTTTAAATGTTGATGAATAACATGAGAATTCCCTTTTAACTGGGTTGTGAATCCTCCAGGGGTCACAAAGGTTCAGGTCTTTCATGAACTGATGTATTTTCTTTCTACTTTGCGAATGAGAGGTGTCTAGCTTCGATGAGCGATCAAGCACCGGGTCAAGAGTACAGTTAAAATCGCCAGCTATTATTACTTTACCAGGAAGGAGGCAATCAGTAAAAATAGATTCTCAAAAATGAGGGATTGTCATCATTTGGGCCATAGACATGAACCAAATTGATATTTTCTCTCAAAAGAGTGCCCTGTACCACCAAATACCTGCCAGCTGTATCAAAAATAGTATTATTCACTTGAAATGGCACAGACCTGTGAACCAATATCATAACCCCTCTAGAGTGAGAAGAGAAACATGAAGTCAGTACCTGGCCCGGCCATCTCCTTCGTACCTTCAGTAAGTCATCACGAAGTAAGTGAGTCTCTTGGATAAAGACAATAGATGAATCAAGCTGTTTAAGCCTAGTAATAACCTGTTTCAGCTTAGTCAATTTAACCATCCCCCTCACATTCCAAGAGGTGAATTTTAGTTTCTTATTTGAAGTCATCAGCACTATACTGTAAATAAACCTGTTCCTTCGTTATGAGATTAAAAGTGTGTCGTCGAACAGAGTAATATTGTGAGAAATACAGACAAACATACACAATAACTAAAATCTGCCATAAACATATCCCCTTAGCTGTCATCCCGAACAGGACAGCCTCTCGTACCCTCCCACCCTCCCCTTTACCTTGGGGTGTGAATACGTGCACCAACTGATCCAGTGCAAGCAAGGGAGCAGTCAAACCAAACTAAGCTATCCGTGTAATAATACACTAGCACTAAAACAAAATATGTGTCTCTCCTGGCACTAAATTCACGGACAAGAATTAATTAAAGAAATACTCAAGGTAGTCTCTTTTGCAGTATAGGTCTGTTCCAGGGATCTCAGTCACCTGTCCACTTCCAGAAAATATAGGCAACAGTGAATGACGAGACGCACCTCTCTCTGATAATCTAACAGAAAATATCAGCCTTCATACGACAAGCTAATGCCATAATAAAGCGGTTTAAGTGAAAAGAAAATAGGAAAACAACAATAAGATATGCTAATAGTGCAAACAATACCCTTTACATTTGTAGGTTCATCCAATAGTCAACAGCTCGAACAGTGTCACTTCTTGCATGTCGCTAATTAGCAATATTCTTAAGAGTTCCAAATCATCTCCGCTGTGTGTCAGCGTCTGCGGTGCGTTGAATGCCCTGGACAAACTTCTCAGCGTCTGCTGGGGACTCAAACTCACGTGTTTGTCCATCAATCGTCAGGCGAAGCTTGGCTGGGTACACAATTCCATGGCGAATGTTCAGGGATCTCAGTTGTTGCTTTACCCTATCGAAACGCCTCCTCCGTCGGTGCAGCTCCGCTGACAGGTCTGGGAAGAACATGACCTCTTGTTCGCCGCAGAGTACCTTGCCTTTGGCCCTGGCTGCTCGCATCACTCGGACTTTGTCTTGGAAGTTCATGAACTTCATAATGAGGACTCTTGATTGAGGAGTGCGGGTGGATTGTGCCCGACCGGGGAGCCTGTGTGCTCTCTCGATGATAGGTGGTGTAGGAAAGATTGCAGGTCCCAATGCTTCAGGTAGCCATTTCTCGAGAAAAGCGATTGCGTTGTCTTTTTCCACTTTTTCCGGCAAGTTAACCAGTCTAAGGTTGGATCTCCGCGAGCGGTTTTCAAGCTCGTCAAGCTTGTTTGTAAGGAGAGCCACTTGTTTAACTAGCGTTTCAGTCTTGCCTTTCTCTGAGTTAACTGTGTCCTCAACGTTGCTAATCCACTCTTCTGCCTCATCCATGCGACCGGAAAAGTCTCGCACATCTCTCTTAACATCCTGAATTGCATTCAGGACTCCATCAAACTTTGTGACAAAGTCACTTCTCATCAAGTCTAGTTTTTGAATAACATCCAAGTTGTGAGCCGTTTCAAGAACCGTCACTTCTGGCTGGGGGGAAGAGCTAGCGATAGCAGCACTGCCTGTTGAGCTAGCTAGGCTACTAGCATCCATCTCGTCGTCGTCCTCGACCGGGAAAGAATTAGATTTTGACTTATTCTTTGCCTTTTTCCGCGACATAATAACGATTGTATACACTGCAAAGTTACCACCAACAATTGGTGTTTATGTCCATACACTTAAAGGATGTTGTACAGGAATTTAATCAAATTTCGCCAGGAGCTCACAAAAAGACGTGTGCCTAGATCAGCGCCATAACCACGCCCCCCAGTTTCTGTCCTTTTTAGATACACAGGAATGTGTGGCTGTGATTTGACAGAGGGGTTAGTGGTCTGACTGTGAAAGCTCTGAAAGAGAATGGATCTATATCCGTGATCGCGTAATCTACAGTGCTGTTGCCAAGAGGTGAGCTGTAGGTGTATCTCCCATAGGAGTCCCCTCACACGTTAACCTACCATGGACGATGTACAGACCCAGTCCTCGACAGAGCTTCAAGACTTGTTTTCCATTTTTGTACACCTGGCAAAAATATTCCTATGGGAATAAATGGGATAGTTTGGGCCAATGATGTGGTTGTCTCCATATGTGCTGATGAAGTCTGGTTCCTCTCCAGTCCTGGAGTTCAGGGCCCGTATTCACAAAGCATTTTAAGGGTAAAAGTTGGTCCTATCTCCGCAATTTAGGAGCAAGTCCGAAAAATAATGGGCGTGTCACTCATACATTTTGGACTCCTAAATTTGGGGGATAAGAGTATTTCACAAAGGGTTTGAGAGCTAAAAACAGCTAGAAGTTAGAAGCAGGCAAGAGGACTTCTAAGTCGCTAAAGACCTACTCACGGCGATCCGAAAATCTGCTGTTGTCACAATCGCGTCAACACTGGAGATATTGAATGATACAGAGCTCATAAAAAGGTACCGCCTCAATCGCGAGGGTATTATATATATAATATTATATATATTATATATAGATACCCGCTGATTGTTTACGAGATGCAGACATGTAACCAATTGACTAGTCAGTATTCTTGGTTTCATGTTAAATCAGTGACACGTAGCCTACATTTGTATTTTAGAATCTTTATTAGAATATAATAGGGGTGCATCGGATCATTTTTCGGATCAGCAAAAAATAATAATAACGGCGACCAAAGGCGCGTTTCCACCAAAAATTGCCAGGAACTATTCTCAAGGAATTGAATGAATGATCATTTCAGTTTTTCAATTTAAGTTATTTCACTAAATCTTTATTAGAAAATTTCACAAAATACATTTTTAGATTCAGTACGCCTTAGGCGATGTAACTAGGGTGGTCTTATGCCTGAATTAATTTAATAAAAAAATAAAAGATCGCTAATGTTTCAATTCAAACATGCCTCCCAGAAAGGCATTTAGTATGAAAAACAAAGCAAACCAAAACATACATGGTTGTCTATCTCTTCACTGTAACTCTGCATCGAGATTTAGGGAATTGTTACTGTAAAAACAGCGGCAGAAAAACTACCATATTGACCCGAATATAAGACGATGCGACTTTTTCAGACTTTTTTCTAGGAAAAAAACCCCGTCTTATATTCGGGTCAATATGGTATTTCTCTATGATGACCCATCCCCTATATCAGCCAATCACTGTGGGCATTCTGAGTAAGCTCGTTCATGAGAAACAACTTCATCCCTAGCAACGACGTCAACCCCGCCCTCACTCTTAGTTTCACAATTCTAGGAATTCCTTAGTAAGAGTTTGACTTAGGGGCTTTGTAAATAGGTTTTAAGGTGGGACTCCTAACTAAAAGGTTTTAGTGCGATTTAGAAGTACTCCTAGTGGTAAGATAAAATTATTTGTGAATACGGGCCCAGGACCTTACATTTGACACTCATATTAAAAACACTTCCAGAGTAGCTTTCTTTCACCTAAGAAACGTAGCTAAAATTCGGCACATTCTGTCATTAGAGGATGCAAAAACTTGATGCATGCTTTTGTCGCATCGAGGCTAGACTATTGTAATGCCTTACTATCCGGCTCCTCTAGTAGTTCGCTAAAGAGTCTTCAACTAGTACAGAATACAGCGGCACGTATTTTGACTAGATCCAAGAAGTATGAGCACATTACTCCAGTGTTAGCATCACTACATTGGCTTCCTATTAAATATCGGGCTGATTATAAAGTACTGTTGCTAACTTTTAAAGCAGTGAACAGACTTGCACCTTTATATCTGACTGAAATGATTGCCCCCTATAAGCCGACACGACTGCTTCGTTCACAAGAAGCCGGCCATCTATTACTCCATAGAATTTTGAAAAGCACAGCTGGTGGTAGAGCCTTCTCTTTTAGAGCTCCTCTGTTGTGGAACGGTTTACCAAGGCATGTTAGGGATTCGGACACAGTTTCAATTTGTGTAGATTAAAAACATATTTTCAGCCTAGCCTACTGCCAAACATAGTCTAGGTGGAGAGATGGAGAGGGCCATGCCTTAGTGTCTTATGGAGTGAGAAACTTTCCATACTGTCACCTCCTTAATGTGTTACCACCACTGTTATGCTGGCTATCCTTGATCAGGTGTGGATTGTTTGGAACTCTCTCATGGCTGAGTGTTTTCTCTGTCCCTCTCCTAATAGGTATGCTGCCATAGCTTACACCTGTTGGGGCTATCTGTATATTTCCTATGCTTGTGCTCCCCTGCTCTTACATAATGCTACTGGCTATAGCTCTGCTTTTTTTTCTGACTGCATGTTCTCTTCTCTGCCTTGGCCTCTGACTCGGGGGCACCTGCCCCCAAGCCCTAGATCCTGCGAGAAGTGTGAGCTGCCCCCATCAACCCTTACCCCCACGCCAACCCCAGTTCCTGGATCTGGATCCTCTCCGCGTGGTTTAGCCCCCCCGCTGACTACCTAACTCAGGAGGGGCAAAGTCTTTCAGCCCTGAGCCACCTTGGACTGACCATGACATGGTCTTTTTGGACATACCCTGTGCCGGCCAGAAGAGGATGGGCTCCCCCTTTAGTCTGGTCTGGTTTCTCCTACCAAGGAGTTTTCCTTGCCACTGTTGCCTTTAAGCTTGCTTTTGGGGGGGTCTAGGCCTGGGTTCCCCCTCTGTTAAGCGTTTTGTGACAATTCTATTGTGAAAAGCTCTATACAAATACATTTGATTTGAAAGAGAGGGGTGGTCTAGATCCCATCTCAGTCAGCTGTTGTTAAAACAATTCATTAGGGGCTGTTGGGACAACCTGCTCCTAGACCATTTAAATGTGAAAGCTAGGCTTGATCCAGAACATGGCGATTGTCCCACTCATTCAGACTTCCTTCTGGAAGTGAGAAGATATCAGAGTGAACTCTGAATGCAACTCAAAGCAGTAAGTAAGACAAACATAGTGAGTGAAGTTGCATCTGAAATGTCCTGCTGCAGGGAAAGAATGCTCAGTGTCCAAAAGTCAATGTGTGGTCATGATAAGGCCTTGTGGGTCACACACGCATGCCAGTGCACACTGCAGCTCACTCTCTGAGAGAGGTCCTAGGAAAAAGACAGACATTAAGAGGAAGACAAACAGGACAAACAGGATATCTGCCTTCTGGTATAACTGGAGAGGACATGCATACTTTGGGCAATTGCACCAGCGATGGAAATGCTCAACTTGTTCAGCAAAAGCTGAGACAGAGATGGGAGAATGAAAATGCTCAGCAAAAAATAGCTCACGACAACCCAGATGATTTAAACTAACTCTGTGTCTTTGTGCGGGACAAACAGGCACATACTTTCGGCAGTTATAGTCCCAGATCTAAGCAAAAGCAGTCATCCCAAACTTTGCATGCTAAGTGCCATTCAGAAATACCTATGCGTTTAATTGGAGAGCCATGTTATGCAGTTGCAAAATTGAGTGGGGTTAAATGTGCTTGTTTGGTAGGTACAGGATCACAAGTGACATGCATGTCTGAGACATTTTATAGAAAACATTTGTCAAATTTAGAGCTATTCTAGTACATGATCTATTGAATGATGTAGGTGCTGGAGGGCAGTCTGTTTCCTATCTGGGGTTTGTTGAAGTGGACATAAGTTTCCCCAAAGAAGTCTGTGGGACTGACACCAATTTACCACTGTAAGCTGTAATCTGCCCTGATAATACTTCCAGTGATTCTGCACCACTTCTTGTGGGCACCAATGTACTCTTATGTGTGACTGTGAAGAGAAAGCTAGAAGACAGTACCTTAAGAAATGTATGATTGCTATTCCAAAGGGTAACTCCAGAGAACTACATTGCATGTCCAGCAAACTGTTGAGCAAAGAGGGGTCAACTATACTCATTTCTGCACCGGAGGACACCCCACTCCCAGCTGGAGTGTTCATTTATAGTCAGGTGCTTGAATTGACCAAGTGTCTCAATCTCAAAGTGTTAGAGCATAATATGTGAGAGCTGTAGTGTGGATCGAAGGTGGAAGAGCCACACGCAGATCTCACGAGTATCTAAAAGCTGAACGCAAGCGATCAGCCACTAAATCTGCGAACAGACTAGGGAGCGGGGAAAACAGATAGAAAAAGAAAAGAAATAAGGAAACCATGGGACAAAACTCCACAGGAATAAAACCAACAGAAACAACCCTAATAGGGCGAACTTACTTATTATTATTTGGACTTACTGATTACTTATTTGGAACCGAATTCAGAGTAGCTACTGACAACAACCCCTTACCATACATCCTGACCACTGCAAAATTGGTTGCAGCAAGCCATAGGTGGCTGTCTGCACTCTCCATTTACAACTTTACCCTCTGTTGTAGAACTGGAAAAACGAATATTGATGTAGACGGCTTATCTCGAAAACTACAGGGATCCATTGAGGTAGATGAAGAGTCGCTAAACACAAGGAGCGAATTGCTGAGTTTCTGACCCGAACTCAGGAGGTCACGGATGCTGAGTCCATGGGGCCTCAAGCTATACAAGCTATTTGTTTGAATTTGAATTTCTTTTCTTTTCCCATCTTTGGTATAGCTTTATTTTTTCTTCTATCTATCTTTCAGGGTTAAACACGGGGATGGACATTATATGGTCTATGCCAGTTCTGGCAGCATGAAGTGTTTTGAGTGTGGTGACGTGGGTCATAAACGCTTTGCGTTTGAGAACAACAGTGGGGAAGGGATTGTGGAGAAGGCTGTCAAAGTTATGTCACAGCCAGAGGAGTCACAAACTCCTCTGGTTGTAGGGGGGAAATGCGCCTCTCCGTCATCAGTGTCACGATTTGCCCAGTGTGAAATCGGAGCTGTACCTGTGGATGATGATGCGTTGGCATCCACCAGTTCTGTGGGTTTAGGGAAGCCTGTGCCCGCTAACAGTGTAGTAGGTAGCAGAGGAAGTGCTGTGGCTGAGCCAGTTGTCCCTAGCAGTCAGGCTTACAGTGATGGTAAGGAAATGGACTATGATTCTGAGGCAGAGAGTGTATCTTTGTTTGATATTGGTAAGAATGGTGATCTGTACTCATTAGAGGAAATAAATGATTTTTGTGGATGAGACTTTTGGCAAGTCAGCATTCTGCAAAAACTTGTTGGATTTGATGTGTTGGATGAAAAGAAAAGATTCAGTCCAAAAAAGCATGTCACTGTATTGAGGAAGGCTATAAAAGCAAATAAAGGAAAAAAGTTGAAGAAGGTCAAGTAGTAATCTTGTCAATGAAAATGATCACAAAGTGTTTTACTCTTTCTACCTGCTTTTTTTCTTCTTCTCTATTTCCAATCTAATGAAAGGGCTAAGGGTTGGTTCTTTAAATATAAATTGTGGGAGAGATAGACTGAAAACAGCTCTGTTTGTTAAAGTTGGATGTAATTTTACTTCAGGAAACACATAATGGCCAAGATAATGAAATAGATAGGTGGGAGGGTTCACACATCCTAAGCCATGGAACTAACTTCAGTGGGGGGGGTAGCTATACTCTTTGCTGCTGGCTTGGATGTAAATTTTTCCTTTATTCATGTACACCGCCCTTCCAAAATAAAAGTCACACACTCTAATATTTCGTTGGACCGCCTTTAGCTTTGATTACGGCACGCATTCGCCGTGGCATCGTTTCAATAAGCTTCTGCAATGTCACAACATTAATTTCCGTCCAGAGTTGCATTAATTTTTTGCCAAGATCTTGTATTGATGATGGGAGAGTCGGACCGCTACGCAAAGTCGTCTCCAGCACATCCCAAAGATTCTCAATGGGGTTAAGGTCTGGACTCTGTGGTGGCCAATCCATGTGTGAAAATGATGTCTCATGCTCCCTGAACCACTCTTTCACAATTTGAGCCTTGTCATCTTGGAATATGCCCGTGCCATCAGGGAAGAAAAAATCCATTGATGGAAAAACCTGGTCATTCAGTATATTCAGTTAGTCAGCTGACCTCATTCTTTGGGCATATAACGTTGCTGAGCCTAGACCTGACCAACTGCAGCAACCCCAGATCATAACACTGCCCCCACAGGCTTGTACGGTAGGCACTAGGCATGATGGGTGCATCACTTCATCCGCCTCTCTTCTTACCCTGATGCGCCCATCACTCTGGAACAGGGTAAATCTGGACTCATCAGACCACATGACCTTCTTCCATTGCTCCAGAGTACAATCTTTATGCTCCCTAGCAAATTGAAGCCTTTTTGTCCGATTAGCCTCACTGACAAGTGGTTTTCTTAAGGCTACACAGCTGTTTAGTCCCAATCCCTTGACTTCCCTTCGCATTGTGCGTGTGGAAATGCTCTTACTTTCACTATTAAACATAGCCGTGAGTTCTACTGTAGTTTTTTTACGTAATGATTTCACCAACCGTTTAAGTGATCGCCGATCACGATCATTCAATATTTTTTTCCGACAACATTTCTTCCTCGAAGATGATGGTTCACCACTATCCTTCCAGGTTTTAATAATGCATTGGACAGTTCTTAACCCAATTTGAGTAGTTTCAGCAATCTCCTTAGTTGTTTTCTTTGCTTGATGCAGGCCAATAATTTGACCCTTCTGAAACAGATTAACATCTTTTCCACGACCACAGGATATGTCTTCCAACATGGTTGTTTAAGAAATGAGAAGCTACTCACTGCATCAGTTAGGGTTAAATAACTTGTTGCCAGCTAAAACATATTAATCACTGCAGTAATTATCCAATGGAAGGCTCTTACCTATTTGCTTAGTTAAATCCAGGTGATTACCTTTTTTTTTTTTGGCCAGGCAGTGTATATGCCTCCAATGAGGGCTCTGATAGATCATTTTTTTGGAAATAAAGGGAGGAGTTGGTGCTTCTTAACCTAGACTATGTAGTAATGGGTGGGGATTGGAACTGTATGCTCCAGTTTACCCTTGATAGGATGAATGAGGAGCCTCACCCACAATCATCCAGCACATTGGGAAAGTTAATTACTCATTTAGATTTAATAGATGCATGGAGGGTCAAGCATCCTGATGTTAAGCAATACACTTGGGTTAGGGTGAGTGATAATACGATTAGGGCTGCCAGGTTAGATAGTATTTATATTTATCAGTGCCCTAGGTCACGATTGATTAGTAGTACAATTAGTCCAGTAGGTTTCACTGATCACCATCTTACTACAATCAATTTATGCATCTCTCCTGATGAGAGAGTAAAATCATACTGGCATCTCAATGCTAAATTATTCCCAGACAATGCTTTTTGTCAGAGTTTTGATTTCTTTTGGAAAAATGGCAAAGTAAAAACGGTGAATTTGAGTCTTTAAGTGAATGTTGAGAGGTGGGAAAAGGTCAGGTTACATTACATTCTACAGCCAAGGTCAAAGCAGCAGTTCAGGACCTAAAGGATGAAATAAAGAACATTGAGTGTGGATAGGGTACCAATACAAGTCCTGGCAATGCCAAAATGTTGGGGAGGAAGAAACAGGAGCTTGGTGCCTTCATGCAGGAGAGGGTGAAGGGGGCGCTAATAAGATCCATCGCAACCTCCGCTCTCTCTCCCCCGCTGCCCTGTCAGCTACTGTTCTATCCTCCCTTCCCCCTACTAATGCCTTCTCTCAGCTACCTGTTGAGGTTGCCTCATCTACCCTACTCTCCTCCCTCTCCTCATCCTTTGATTCACTCTGTCCTCTCTCCTCTAAACCTGCTCGTCTCCGACCCCCCACCCCCTGGCTAACAGACTCCATTCGGACTGACTGACTCAAACTGCGAGCAGCAGAAAGGAAATTGAGAAAATCCAAATTCCCTGTGGCTCTGACTGACTTCCACACACTCCTGGCTACCTTTTCTACCTTTTCTAACCTCTCCTCTGCTAAATCTGCATTTTTCCTTTCCAAAATTAAATCCTCTGCTTTTAATCCTTGAAAACTCTACTCTACGTTCTCCTCTCTTCTCACCCCTCCTCCTCCACCACCCCCTCCTCTCTAACCACAGATGACTTCGCATCCTCCTTTCACGAGAAGGTCGATGACATTCGCAACTTCTTCCCCCCATCCCCCTCATCCAACCCTCCCTCACCTATCTCGCTACCTACACCTCTCACCCCTCTGTCCTCCTTCTCGCCCCTCCCTGACTCGGACATCCTTCAACTTGTTCACTCCCACCGGTCCACCACCTGCCCTCTCGATCCCATTCCTTCCCCCCTCTTCCAGTCCCTTGCTATGGACATCCTCCCCTTTGTCTCCAATGTTATCAACTTCTCTCTTTCCTCTGGCTCTGTCCCCTCTTCCCTCAAATGCACCCATGTCGTCCCCGTCCTCAAAAAACCCTCTCTGAATCCTACTGTCATTTCCAACTACCGACCTCTCTCTCCTCCCATTCTTCTCCAAAACACTAGAGTGGGCTGTCTATAACCAACTGTCTGCTCATCTCCTACAGAATTACCTGCTTGATCCTAACCAATCTGGGTTCAAGGCAGGCCACTCCACAGAGACTGCTCTCCTTGCGGCCACTGAAGTCCCAATCCCTTTGCTCCGTCCTCCTTCTCCTCGACCTGTCAGCTGCATTTGACACCATGGACCACCAGATCGTGCTCTCATCTCTCGTCGAGATGGGAATCTCTGGATCTGCACTGACATGGTTCAAGTCCTACCTAGCTGACCGGTCCTACCAGGTGGCCTGCTGAGGATCCCTCTCCTCTCCCCACACCCTCTCTACCAGAGTCCTGCAGGGCTCAGTGCTAGGCCCAGTCCTATTTTCCCTGTACACTACGTCACTTGATTCTGTTATCTCTGCTCATGGTTTTTCTTACCACTGTTATGCTGACGGCACACAACTCTTTCTCTCCTTCTCTCCATCTGAGACGCAGGTCTCGGCACGGATCTCTGCCTGGATGTCCACCCACCACCTGAAGCAGAACCTGGGGAAGACTGAGCTGCTCTTCCTCCCAGTGAAGGGCTCACCGATGATTGATGCTTCAATCACCGTGGAAGGCTCCATAGTGTCTCCGTCTCAGTCTGGTAGGAGTCTTGGAGTGACCCTGGATGACCAGCTGTGCTTCTCGGGCCACATCGCAGCGATCACCCGGACCTGCCGATTCTCCCTCCACTATATCCGGAGGATCCGACCGTTCCTCACCCCCAAGAGGCCACACAACTCCTGGTCCAGGCCCTGGTGATCTTGCGTCTGGACTACTGCAGTTCCTTGCTGGCAGGCTTACCAACCTGTACCATCTGGTGTTCAATCACCCAAAGTTCACCCACGTCACCCCTCTACTCTTCTCTCTGCACTGGCTCCCCATTGCAGCACGCATCAGATTCAAATCACTGGTGCTTGCTTTTCAGGCGGCTAGAGGAACTGCTCCCCCTTACCTCCAGACACTCATCACACCCTACACCCCAGCCAGACCCCTCCGCTTAGCCTCCTCTGGCAAACTGACTGTCCCATCCCTCTGGGCGCCCGGCAGCTGCTTCTCGTGGTCTAGCCTCTTCTCTGTCCTGACCCCTCGGTGGTGGAATGACTTTCCGCAATCAGTCAGGACCACGGAATCACTTGCAATCTTCCGCAAGAGACTCAAAACCCACCTTTTCAGACTCAAAACCCACCTTTTCAGATACTACAACTGAATCCTGTACATTTACCCAATTGTCATCACCACTGCCTACTTGCTCAACCATTCTTGTATATGTATCCCTGTCTACTCATTTAATATATATATTTTTTTTAATTAAAAAATGACTAACCTTTTCCTTTCCAGTGTTACAGGTATGGTATGCAGCTGCCGACAAAGATGTCTATCGCTGTATTACTGCACTGATCTGGTGCGCAAACTATGATTCCTACCATGTATTAATGCACATCTTGTAAGTCGCTCTGGATAAGAGCGTCTGCTAAATGCTTAAAATATAAATGTAAATATAGAGAGAAAGAACCTGTACTGTACAAAAATGGAAAAAAAACGCTTCGGCCATCCCCTTCACAGTCTTCAGCTAAAAACAATAAAGCAAAATAACAAGCTAAATATAAAGTGCCTTTCGGCAAACATTGTAAATTAAATACACACAGACAGTCTTTTGCTAACTTTCAGAGTGTTGTTTGGTGGGGTTCTCGGTTCTCGGTTACCTCTCAGCCGGCATTCATCTTCCGGGTTTCAGCCACTACTAAGAAAATAAAGCCACTTTTAAGCACACAGGTATCATTCGTTAATTCTGCACACTTGTGTGTTCTAGCTGCCCTGTTAATCACCCCAACCCCAACCAGCTCTTGAAAAAGTCCAAAGAAGGGCAACTAAACTGATACCTGGTATGAAAGGTAAAAGTTATGATGATAGACTCAATCTATTTAAACTTAGCAAACGCAGACTTAGGGGGGATTTGATTGAGGTTTTTAAATTCCTAAAAGGGATTAACAAAGTAAAATACCAAAGATTTTTTAAGATAAGTGGGGTCAGCAGAACAAGAGGCCACAGGTGGAAATTAGTTAAAGGCAAATTCCGCACAGATATTAGGAAGTTTTTCTTTACACAGAGAGTTGTCAATGCCTGGAACAGCTTGCCAGGTCAGGTAGTAGAGGCAGAAATGCTCGGGCTATTCAAGGCCAGGCTAGATGTAGTACTAGATGTTCTTTAGATTAGGACATGATGAGCCAAGATGGGCCGAACGGCCCGTTCTCATCATTATGTATTCTTATGTTCTTATGTTCTTATCTGTTTTATTTACAACAACACACTGTCTCTTTCAAAAATATTTCCACCTTTATTTACAGATTTTACCCTACAACTTCCAAGTAAAAAAAACACTTTAAAGGGTCACTGTAGGTATTCTCATGTTTATGAAATAGTCTGTGGCCCTTACTTTGAACTGGGATATACAGCTTTAAGCACTATGGGATTTAGACACAATGATATTACTTTGCATGTTTCATTTGGATTTGGGATTTCATCAATTTATAACAAGGTATAACAATTACAATTTGCACAAATGTAACCTTCTATATTATTTGATATTTTCTTGGGAAATAGTGCTGACTGTATGTAAAATCACCTTACAGATTTTACTCAGTTTCAACAGTTAGTCAATTTTAAATGATTCTGTGTCCCTAGATGTTTTCATAGAGTTATTGAAATGGTGGTAGTTTACTTGTTGATTCTAGAAAACCATTTGCTGGTGATCACCATTGTAACTTTGTCCTTACCAAACTAAAAAGGTTTAGTTAAGAATATGGATTAAATCATATTTTTCGTTACCCAAATCCCAAATACATTTGAGCTGGCTCACTGGCATTTACAACGCTATGTAAACACTACAGGTAAGTGTAGTAGTGTCACAGGCAGAGCATTTAAGGAACTTTACCAATATTCAACAGTAAATTGTAAAACATAGGTTTAACTGTCAATTTGGTCAATAAAAGTACTTAAAATATTTGAGACATTTTAGAATTTTAACGTTTTAGAATGTTCTCACATTGAATTTAACAATTTGTTACATGCAATATTAAAGTCTGTCTACAAGCTTTGTAAACTTATCTGCTCAGTTTTAAGTTTCTAGGTACACTTTCTATTTGTAGGGTAGAAAAAAAGTAGTACTAAATATAGTGTGTAATCCTCCTGTTTTTTTGGCGTCTGACTGATTTGTTCTGCGACTTGCAAAGAAAAGAGCTGGGCTTGCTCAACCCAGTCAGCTGTCAGAACAAAAATTATATAATTATTTTTGTCAGAGTGAAGTTGTTTAGTCATCCGCCGCTTGGGGAGCTATGGCCATAGTAACTTCGTTTTATACCAGTTATGTCCGGTTTGTATCCCCGGGTTTTCGGTGTGTCGCCGTTCGTCAGTGAATCAGCGAGAAGAGCAACTGGAGAAATTGTATTCTAAATTGATATATTCTAGAGATGGACTTGGAGGGTGGAACTTACGAGCCTGGGTTCGTGGGGATTCGTTTCTGTCAAGAGTGGTGAGTTTAGATTACGTATATGGCGCTTACGTGTGTGCGAATGGTGTTACTCTACTGGCTAACTGGCGGGACTAACGTTTGTATAGTATAGTTCTGTACTAATGTTACCTAGCTAGCTAGCTAGCTAGCTAGCTGTGTGTGTGTGTGTGTGTGTGTGTGTGTGTGTGTGTGTGTGTGTGTGTGTGTGTGTGTGTGTGTGTGTGTGTGTGTGTGTGTGTGTGTGTGTGTGTGTGTGTGTGTGTGTGTGTGTGTGTGTGTGTGTGTGTGTGTGTGTGTGTGTGTGTGTGTGTGTGTGTGTGTGTGTGTGTGTGTGTGTGTGTGTGTGTGTGTGTGTGTGTGTGTGTGTGTGTGTGTGTGTGTGTGTGTGTGTGTGTTCCTCTGGTAATATCACGTTGCTAGCTAGCGCCATTCTATCAGTGTCAAGGAGAACAGCAGCACGCTCAACATCATTTCCCAACATGTAATAACGTTAGACTGCTAACGTTGCTGTGAGTCCAGTACCGTCCTATTCTGTTTAAATTAGGTAGCTGTGTGTAATAGCTGTAAAGTTACCTGTTTGTTTTTCAGTAACAACATGTTGTACCCTAAAGAGGACAAAGAGAACCGCATTCTGCTGTACGCCGTGAGTTCTTGCCAATCAGTACCAATTACATAGAAATGTTGTGTTTATAAGATTGTATTTTAAAAAGGCAGTGCTAATCATTAGTATTACATTTATAGCTAACGTTAGCTACCATACTTCCAGGAAAAGCAAATCTATAAGGAAATGACTGTTGTTTATTTGATGCATTTTAATAAACCTTTTAATTAAAAAGAATTTAAAAACAGTGAGATACTAATACGTAATGGAATATGAATTCTTGCTGTTTTATATATTTGTAATTGCTTGGCTACTGTCCAGTTAGTTAATGAACGTGCATGCATGCAGTGCCCATTTTTCACTGCTTGGCTCAATATTTGATGTTTTTTTTTAGTGTAGGAACTGTGACTATCAACAGGAAGCTGACAATAGCTGCATCTACGTCAACAAGATCACCCACGAGGTTGAGTAAGTGGATTCTTGTCCTGACCTATATGCAATCATCTCTTGCGTTAGTGCAAAATGGACTACAGCATTTTGTGTGCATTCGCCCTCTCTCTCTCTCTGTCTCTCTCTCTCTCTCTCTAGCGAGCTGACTCAAATAATTGCTGATGTGTCCCAGGACCCCACATTGCCCCGTACAGAAGACCACCCCTGTCCCAAGTGAGTGGTGTCCCCTTTCTGCTCCCCACTGTCGTACTCTTTCCATCTCACTCCTGCTGACTCGGGATGGGACTAAATATTCACATATAGCACTGTGTCTGCTTCAGCTGAAAAAGTGCAGCCAGTGTCTGTCTCTTTTCACTCTGCCATCCACCACCTGAGTGGTGCAGTCATTATGCCGGAGTACTGCTCTATTTATGCAGCTGATGAACTAGTGCTTAGATCAGGGGTGTCAAACTCATTATGCGAGTGTAGCTGCAACCAGTGCCCAGCACCAGGTGATTTCTAGCTCCCCTCCTTGGTTGAAGAAGGAAGATGTGAAATCACCTGGTGTAGGGCACTGGTTGCAATGAAGGAATGAGTGACACCCCTGGCTTAGATGGACACATGTAATTTCACCATGAAGCAGTGCTTTAGATGGACACATGTAATTTCACCATGAAGCAGTGCTTTAGATGGACACATGTAATTTCACCATGAACCAGTGCTTTAGATGGAAACTTTCTTCAGGACTGTTTTCCCAGTATGAAAAAGAAATCAAACCACTAATTCCAAATTGAAAAGGCTGATGATTTAACTCTAATTCGAATTCATGGTCTAACAGTGGTGCTTAATGGGGCCAGTATGAGATAATAATTGCACATTTGTCATTTGTAATTACCAGCCACATCTCTTCCTGTCAGACAGAAATTGACCATATGCTTGTGGCAGGGGTGTCCAACCTTATCGGGGAAAGGCACCTGTGGGTGCAGGCTTTTGTTCTAGCCCAGTACTAAAGCACCTGATTCAACTAATCACGGTATTCAATTAAGACCTTAATTTGCACCAGTTATTGTCTGTCTTACGTTGCCTCCTCTTCCTCATGCCTTTCACAGATGTGGCCACAAGGAGGCAGTGTTTTTCCAGTCTCACAGCATGAAAGCCGAGGTACTGTATTCCAGACAGTTTGAATATACATTTTACATTTACATTACATTTTGACATTTAGCAGACGCTCTTATCCAGAGCAACTTACAAGATGTGCATTAATACATGGTAGGAACAATATAGGGATAAAAAGTTGGCAGTGTAGTGTAATGGTTACGGAGCTGGGCTTGTAACTCAGAGGTTGCCTGTTCAATTCCCAGGTGGGGCACTGCTGTTGTACCCTTGAGCAAGGTACTTAACCTGAATTGCTTCAGTAAAATATCCAGCTGTATAAATGGACTGTATGTAAGGAAATCTGTGTAAGTCGCTCTGGATAAGAGCGTCTGCTAAATGGCTAAAAAATGTAAATGCAAATGTAAAGCATACAGTATTGTTGGGCTGGTGGATAGCATAGCAGTCTAACGCACCCGTTTATTACTGGTCCTGTACGAGTGTGAGCTGCCTATCAGGGATGCGGTTCGAAACCCGTCTCTGCCAGACTGGCCCTGGCCATTAGCCCCAATCGGGGGCAGCATTTGGCTGTCCGCTCCTGAGGGAGGGAGGGGGGGGAGGATGGTCTGCACGAACTTGCTGTTAAGCACGTAAGGGTGTCTCCCAAAAGGGGGTCGGTGAGTTCCGTCTTGAAGGAGGCGGATCATCACCGGCCTCAGAGAGAAGCTTGCCCCATAGAGACAGGCGGTGAGTTCAGGGGGGGAGGGTTAATCAAAATAAATAGAGGGTATAAATTGGCTTCCAAATTGGCTTCCAAAATAAATTTGGCTTCCAAATTGGGGGAAAAAAATGAGGAAAAATCTGAAACAAAATGAATAAGGAGCTGGCGGATGGCGTAGCAGTCTAACGCACTACACTTTGGCTGGTCCGGTGTGGTGTGCGCTGCCTGTCAGGGACGCGGTTCGAAACCCGTGTCTCTACCAGACCGGCCCTGGTCGTCAGTCCGATCGGAGGCAGCATTTGACTGTCCGCCTCCGGGGGTGGGTGAGCTGGCACGAGTCCGTCGAGGT
Source organism: Aldrovandia affinis (assembly GCA_029706075.1). NCBI lineage: Eukaryota > Metazoa > Chordata > Actinopteri > Notacanthiformes > Halosauridae > Aldrovandia > Aldrovandia affinis. The sequence goes on from JAINUG010000077.1 coordinate 4,170,199, forward strand.
GCAGGAAAAAGGCGTCCGTGGGGTAGAATTCCTTCTCGGAAGAGGCGGATAAATCAGCCCGGAAATAGTGTCTCGACCCGGAGGATGGGCGGCGGACTCGTGGGGGAGCGTGAATTGAGATAAATAGAGGGTATAATTGGCAACCAAATTGGGAGGAAAAACTGGAAAAAAATTCAAAAAAAAATTCAAAAAAAAAGCATACAGTATTGTGGATGTGAACACATTAGTGCCTGCCATGGCTGAAGATGCTTTATTGTAGTGTAGGTCTGCAGCTTCAGCATTCAGAGCCTTGGAAACGTAGCGTGGGTTTCTCAGCTGAAATTGAGTGCTATGCCCTTGTTCTGCAGGACGCCATGAGACTGTACTATGTCTGCACTGCCCCGCACTGCGGACACCGCTGGACAGAGTGAGGTGGAGGAGGACGATCAAGGGGAAGAGACGCTAAAGGCCATGGAAACTGCTGGGACTCAGGTCCTCTGGTTCAGCCTAATCCAGATCAGGCGTTCCTCCAGACCCTGTTGATCTGTGCGGCGCCTTGTTTATGTACTGATCTACATTCTGAGACATTCTGTGTGTTTTGTTCTCCAGTTGAATTAGGTGGCCTGGGAAGGCCTCTGAACATGTAGACCTGATTGAGCTAGATGGAGTTATGTCGTACCAACACTGACCACAAGGGGGAGTAGTGTCACAGATTACCGCTCATCCTTTTATATTTAAAGTGATTTATACCTGGGGCTTTTTATTTTGAAGAGACAGTATTATTTTTTAGAATTAAAAAAATAGAAAAAGGAATTGTGTTTGCACCTTTTATCCTCGATACAAAAGTGTTTTAAGAGGGATACAGGAATATGGTCCAGTGAGAACAACACGGTTTATTAATTTATTCACGTAATGTCACTTCCTCTATTTTCTGCCATGTGAGGTCCTATTAGGAGAAGTTGTGGGGGGAAGGGGAGAGGGGGAGGGGTGCAGATTTCATCAAGTTGAACCCCAAGTGAGCGGTCCCGTTCCAGTAGGGTGTGGCAGTGGTGTAGACATGATCATGCCTGCATCTGGACCAGGAGGGGAAGAGAGTAGGAGGTGGGGTTCAGGATGAACCTGCTGGACAAGGCTCCTGGTCCTAAGAGCTCACCCTCCCTCATCAGTCCCACCACAACAGGGAACAAACAATGTGACATCATATAAATCATCGTGCATTTACATCAATAACACTTTAATCGTTAATGTACACACGTTAATTTTAAAAGATAAAATTGACTAAAAGATCAAATTGACTACAGTGATGATAAAAAGCCAAACTTTGCGATTGATCTGCTAAGCCATTACACAGCCCAAGCCAACAAACATTTCGGATTTGGGAGACACGTCATTGCTGTCGCATTCATCTATCCTCTCTACAACCGGGTAACAAAACACACCAAGACCGTGTCCAAACTACAACAAAGCCACACGCTAATAATTACCATCTGCCTCTTACTATCCGGAGACATCCATCAGTGTCCCGGCCCAGTCAACAAACCAGCAGAGGATGGACCCCGCACCGCATTTACAACCAGGAGGAGCAAAACCACCTTCTCTCAGAGCACCGTGGAGGGTCCGGAGTCTGCCCGGGACGTGGCGGCCAACTTGACGGGTGCATCGGTGAGCGGGGACGGCATGCTTTCGTGGGCCGGACCCGGTGTGCTAGTGTCGGCGCGTTGCCCGGGAGCGCCGCGAGGACACCGTCTCATCGTGGTTGTCCAGTCGCACAGAACATCAAGGGGGTCAATCCGCCTGCACAACTATTGAAAACTAAACCTAGCTGATTGTAGCACTGATCCAAGGAACAATCCACGTGTAGCCGGAAGGCTACGGAAGGCTGATTCAAACACGAAACGAATCATTAATCGGGCGATTACTAAAAGGAGGAAGTGGAAAGTCTTTCAAACTGTCAATCACTCCAGAATAATATGGGACAACAAAGTAAAACCCAAGGGTATATTTGGTGGGCATCTCAACATACGCAGTCTCAAATCGAAAAGTGACCAAATTCAGCATTTACTAATGGACTCAAATCTAGATTTTCTCTGCTTTTCTGAGACTTGGCTTCATGAAAACTCACCCACCCTCTTCAAATAATGATTTTTATGAAAAGCTCCAAAACATATTTAGAGAATGTAATTTTAAGAAAGAGGTGATAATAATGGGAAATTTGAAAGTTAATTGGGAAGATAGATCAATCAGAAAGAACCTCAAGCAAATAACTGATGGTTTAGATCTCTCACAGCTGATTAAAGGTCCAACAAGGATAACCCAATCCACCAGAACTCAGATTGACTTAGTGTTCAGTAACAGACCTGAGAGAATTTCAAAATCTTTCAATATGATTACTGGGCTATCTGACCACAATCTAATTTTGATGGCTAGAAAACTAACAAAGAAGAGATTTATCCCCTATATTGCCAAAGACCATGAATCCCGTAGGATCCCCAAGAACGAGCAGGAGCGTTTTAAAAGCACTATTCAAAATTTTAACTGGAATGATTTGCTACTAGGAAAAGACCTGAATGAGGGCAGTCAGACATTCTCAAGTAAAGTACAAAGTATTATCACAGAATTTTCTCATAAGTTTAAGTATAGGAATAAAAAAAACAGTCTTCCCTGGATAAATGTAGACATTTTGAAACTAATGAAAGAATGGGATCTTGCATTAAAAATGGCCATTAGGACAAAACTGTCTCATGACAAATACCACTTTGCCATGTTAAGAAACAAGGTGATAATGGGGCTGAGGAAAGCTAGGGCTGATTTTTTTCATGACTATAATTAGTGAGGCGAGGGGTAATTCAAAAATAATATGGAATCAGTTAAAAAAGCTCACGGGTCAACAACACAAAGCAGGAAATCCAATCGAACTTAACCTGGATGGAAACCTAACAAAGGACCCAGCTGAAGTAGCAATGGCTCTTAATCCGCTTAATTTGTTGACTCTGTTGCGGCTATCGCACGGAGCTTCTCTGCTGAGCATGTTAATGTGTGTTCAGCAAACACATTGGAGCCAGCCTTCAGTATTAACAATGTCCCTGAATCAAAGATAACGGAAATGATTAGATCGCTCAAACCATCAAAAGCAAAAGATATATTTGGGATGGACACAAACATGCTTAAAGATCTTGGTTCATCACTAGCCAAACCCATCACCAAAATCATTAATCTCTCGATATCCCGAGGAGAGTTTACAAGTGCATGGAAATCTGCAGTTATCACACCAATTTTTAAATCTGGTGATCCCCATTCCACCTGTAATTATAGGCCCATTAGCATCCTACCTATAATGTCTAAAGTTGCAGAGAAATGGGTAGCTGAGCAAATCATACACCACCTCAATAACAGTTATTTTCCGCTGCATCCAATGCAATTTGGCTTCAGATCCAACCACTCAAACGAGACAGCTAATTGCTTCTTCATTGAAAAAATAAAATCACTGCTAGATAAACGTGGCATTGTCGGTGCTGTCTTTCTGGATCTCAGAAAAGCATTTGACACTGTGAATCACAGGGTTCTTCTTTCCAAGTTACCCACCTTTAATTTTTCTGCTGATGCCCTTAAATGGATAGAATCATATCTCTCCAACCGATCTCAAACTGTGCGAATACATAACCATCAATCTGACACCCTCTGCTTGTCCACTGGTGTCCCGCAGGGATCTATACTGGGCCCACTTTTATTTTGTTTGTATATTAATTACTTGCCATCTGTGTGTCCTGAGGTTCACATCCAAATGTATGCCGACGACACTGTTGTGTATGTACATGGTTTGACAAAAGCAGAAGTTACTGCCAAACTCACAAACGCTATGGTCAAAATTACAGCATAGCTTAATCAGTGCTGTCTCCAACTTAACATGTCTAAAACTGCCAGTATGTTCTTCACTAAAACATATGACTCTACTGAAGACCCAGATATTCTTGTGTCAGGAGAAAAGTTACAGACTGTAAAATAATTTAAATACCTTGGCATTCTTCTTGACTCCAACCTTAAATTCAGGGCACATGTAAAAAAAAAAGTCTGTAAACTGATTAAACTAAATCTTGCCAACTTCAGATTTATCAGAAACTCCATGTCCACCGAAGCAGCCAAGATGTACATGCATTCAATGATTTTTTCTCACATGACCTACTGTTTGACGAGCTGGTCTCAGCCTAACCACATTACATTGAAACCAGTACAGTCCTTGTATAAACAGACACTTAAAGTTTTAGACAAAAAACCAAAGCAATTCCACCATTGTGCAATTCTAAGAAAGTACAACCTCCTAAGCTGTGAAAACTTGATTCAGCATATAAATGCATGTCTCCTCTACAAAATCATACATGGCATGCCCCCCCCACTCAGAGATTTTGTTAACATAAGAACAAGTCTATCGGATCGGAGTCACGGGAGGGGACTGCACTATTCCTTTTAGGAAAAGTGCTTTTAGTCAGTCAGCCTTTTCTGTCAGAGCCTCACGTGAATGGAACAATATCCCAACACATATCCGACAGCTTAACACATACCGGTCATTTAGTTTTCATTTGAAACAGTGGCTCATTAGTAACCAAATCTGTCAGCACTAAAACCGATTCCCCCTGCTGCTGCCACCTTGTGTCAGGTTGTCTGTAAATCTGCCTTGTATTCTACAGCTTACTGTGCTTACATGTGTTGTCCATTGTGGTGTGCTTCTGGGGTAGCTCTCTCAATGTGTTTCATGTGTTGCTTCACATGTATTGTATGTATTGCTTGTTTTATGATTGATACGCTTATGTACTGCCTGCTTGATGCAAAAATTTGTACAATGCTGTTAAATGTTGTCCTGTTGTGTGCATGTAATATGTACTTTAGGCTACTGCCTGCATGTTTTAACTAATACCTGTTTAATGCTGCTTAATGTGCTGCTGCATGCTTTACAAGCTGTTGTTTTATTCTTTTTTTTAGGGGAGCCTATTGTAACATCTGGCCAGGGACTACGGATGGAAACTAGCCTTTTGGCTAACTCCGGCATATTTACAGTAATGTTAATTAATATGCATTGTCCCTGCAAAATAAAAAAATTTAAAAAATGGACTTGATACCTGACAATAACTGTAACTGTTTAACTTGTCACATAGACTTTCTATTCCTCTCCTGGGCCGGTCGTGATCTGCCCAGGATTGTGGAGAGGAGAGTGCTTAGTCTACAGGTACAGGTCTGTCTGAGAGAGCTTTAGTTTCAGGTGGTGAGTTGTCATCCATGCAGTGATATTACAGTAATGTGTTGTTCCTGTGTGCCTTTTGGCGATTCCCTAACTCTGTTCAAACGTGTAATCCTGTCTGCTGCCGTCAGGGAAATTCCCTGAAAGCTGTGTGAGAGCAAGGAACGCCACAACCTTCTCAAAAAGCAAATGTGATCAAATTCCATGGCTGAACCATGATGGGATAACAATAACCTGAAACCTCCAGCAGAGATAGAGCGGTGGTTCTGGATTGTGTGTGTATACTAAAAAGTTCAACATAAAGCTCCTATTGTATTTTCAATCGAAATTGAATTTACAACACAGGACAGCACACTCTTTGAAAATGTCACTTAGCACTGAAAAGCAGCCTATTTGAGTTTTTTTCTCCAGTTTTTTATACATAATAAACCAGCACACATACACACTGCATCTGATTTGCATAAATCATAGGGCAATTACTGGCACGAGACGGAAATGAGCGTGATTGCTAAACCTAATGCCATGCGGGATTATACCAGGATAGGTAACTGGTTTGTTTCTATGTTTGCGAAACCGGCACAACTGTACCAGTAGCGTCTCTGTCAGTGGTAGGCTACTTTAAATCTTTCCCCCCTTAATTTACCAATCTGTTCGTCTTTACCACTGGATCGTAATCCTGCAAGGTCTATGTGCGGTTTCGTATTATCTTTCTCACGTTCTTTAATCATCTCATTTCCAGTTTAAGCTTGGGACTCGGCCACATCCTCCAGCCTCACTTCCCGTTGTTATGAAATACTTTCCTGTCACCAGCTAGCTGTCGTGAGCCGTTAGTGATTTACAGTGCTTTAGAGTTTAGAGTGCTGCTTTCAGTCGAAGAGGAACGAAACTCGTAGATTATGGAAAGCACGCGCGAGGCGGAAAGCCCGTCGGAGAGTCCTGTGTTCCGCATCTCACGGTCTAGTGTAAAAGCAGCAACGTCACTGGTCTTTGAGCGTTTAGGGAACAGCACCGCGTTGCTATAGATAGTGCTGGCACTTTACGAGCCCGCTTCATAACCTCGATTGCCTCTTCAGAAATGGACGGACTCATCCGCGCCAACGTATCGGAGGAATCGAGAGTACCGGTCGGTACCAATACGGGTAAGAAAAACACCTTTGTTTCCGCAAACTTCAGTCCAGCCAAGAACAATAAAACCTGTTTGCTCATTACGCAGAGGAAACTTTTCCTGATCTGCAGCGTAAATGTCAATTGAAATTCGTCGACGTTTTGAGATAGTTTAACTACAATAAATATATGAATGAATTAAACTTTCGGATGAACGTCAATGCGACCATTTATATTTTGCGTACTTTGAATGTACGGAGGAGGATTTATCCCCCACCCCCACCCCCACTTACAGCGGCGGTATGTCCGAAGGTAGTGGCCCGGGGTCAGTGGGGAGCAGTGCCCCCCTTGAGTGAGGAGAGACTGCAGGGCCCTGCCTGTAGGGCCGTCATCCATCACACTGCACTGTGGCCCTGCACGGCCCCCCCGGACTGCCTGGCACAGCTGACACACATCCAGAAGCTGCACATGCAGGACCGACACTTCCAGGACATTGGATATAAGTGAGCATCCCTAATTCTTTCAAGCTGATATAACATAACGTGCCATTTAGCACACGGTTTTATCCAAAGCGACTTACAATAGTGAATGCATACATTTTTCAGTATATGTGGTCCCAATGGGAATTGGAAACCCCCAACCTAAGCGTTGCCAACACCATGCTCGACTTATTGAGCCACGTAGAACCAATTTTTTTACATTTTAATATTGACATTGATGAATTTTAACATTTACCTGTTAAGGTTTCATGTGTTTTTCTGCATTTATTTTAATTGAGTGAACATGACAAATACCATTTTAATTTACATTTGATTAACAATAAAGCATTTTTAATTCAATTTAATTAAATTATGGCCGTTATAAACAAAAAAACTACACCTTAACATTATACGTATATGTAAGCTTGTTAACCAGTCAGGACTCCAACAACAATGACCCGCATGTACTGTTAGCATTACACCGCCACACATGGTGAGTCAGGGCCCAATCACGCCTCTGCGGTGAATTATGTGGATTTGGATAAAGCTTGTTGTTATGCAACCCTTTGTTACATATTTGATGACTCAGACTTGGCTTGCAGCTTTTCATAATTCGTTAGCTTCTTTTACAGGTTTTAAACTGATGTATTTGGATGTTTATCACCCAGATGGCAATTCTGTTCTTGAATTTCATGTACATTGTGCTGTGTGGTGTGTCTGTTCACACATCAACACTGTTTGTGTTTCCTTTTCTGAATGCATAATCGTGTCATCAATCACATTGCTCTCCTTCTGTCTTTCTCACATTTGCAGCTTTCTGATTGGTGGAGATGGCATGATATACGAGGGGCGGGGCTGGGGCGTTGTAGGAGCTCACTCAAAAGGCAACAACCATGACTCTGTGGGAATCGCCTTTATGGGCAACTTCAACCGTAAGAAATGCTGCTTTTAATTGTAGCCCTCTCTCTGCAGTGCTCTGACTCTAGGTGTCGGTAAGACATACTGCAACGTCTTCTGTCATGCTGACCCATGTAAATGGCCAATGGGCCTAAATCTTTTAGGGAAGACATTTTATTAGCCATTATGGATTTTACTCTGCATGCTTTGTGCTTTGTTTACGACACCACAGATTCAGCTACACCTTGGCATGGCCGTGTTTTATTAGGTTATAAGTTCGCTTGTGACTGATCCTTTTCATACTAAAGATTGCAAACGCTGTACGTACCTAGATGTGGTGTTTGAAAACATAATTACTGTCAGAAATCAGCTGTGCCTTTGCTTTTTTTAAATAAAGCAAACACTTGAGTAAATGAAGGGTTCTGGCAGCTCTGTTATGTTGTGGGGTGCATTTGCCAAACCTGGCATGGTTTAGGTTCACGATCCCTTCGAGGCCAAGGTACATGCCAGTGAATACAAACCCATTCTGAGTGATTTCTATCCTGATGGGAGTGGTCTCTTCCAGGATGGTAATACCCCATCCACAGGGCACGAGTGGTCACTCTGGTTTGATGAACAGGAAAAATATGTAAACCATATGCCATGGCCGTCGCCGTCACCAGATCTCAACCCAGCTAAACATTTATGGGAGATTCTGGAGCAGCAACCAAAAGTGTTTTCCACCACTGTCGGAACAGTGAAATTTGAATTAAAATGGTCTATTCCCTGAATCCAGTAGCCTTAACGGTCAAATGCCCTTGTTCAAAGTTCAGCACTGAATACTGAACACAAGTGGTATTACGTATTAAAACCCCTCACTTATCCTACATGTAAAATATATTTATTTGATTTAATATAATAATTACTACACATATACCAATTAAATCACTAACTTTGTTGATAGGCTGAGCAACCTGGTGGATCAACCTTCATCAAAATATACAACTCACAATTCAATTAAAATTAACAGCTGGTTTATTAAGTTGCCAGAGTTAGACAAAATATTCAACATCCAATCTACAGACGTAGAATTCAACAACCTTAACAAATACTAAATACTAGACATAAAAATGAAATGTAACAATCACAAAAGCGATGAAATGGAAGAAAATTATTCCAAACCAAGTTTTTCTCTCTTTCCAATAAAGTTAAACAGACCCTCATTATAAAATATGTCTTGTTGGCTAATGTTAGGCTAAGCAAAATGGATTTAAAAAGAAAACCAAATTGGACTGTAGAGGAGACAGACTCGAAAAAGGAAATAATTAAGGGAAAGTTTAGCCCCACACTTACAAGTCGTCATAAAAAAGAGGCATGGAGGCAGATTGCAGACAACATTAATGCAAGCTTCGCTCTGCCATTCAGAGCCCGAAGGAAAGTGATGTTTTATCCAAAGCGCGTCAGGAAAATCTTCGCTTTCAAGAAGGCAACATCTGGCACTGGTTCGTAGTCTTATTTATTTACATTTACATTTTATATTTTAAGCATTTAGCAGACACTCTTATCCAGAGCGACTTACAAGATGTGCATTAATACATAGTAGGAACAATCATAGTTTGTGCAAGAGATCAGTGCAGTAATTCAGCGATAGACATCGTTGTTGCCAACTGCATACCATACTTGTAGCACTGGGAAGGAAACGGTTAGTACATTTTTTTTTTTTTTTTTGGAGTAAACAAGTATACATATACAAAAGGTATTAATCAAATAGGCAGTGGTGATGACAATTGGCTAAATGTACAGAATTCAGTGGCAGTGGAGTCTAAACAGGTGGGTTTTGAGTCTCTTGTGGAAGATCGCAAGTGATTCTGTGGTCCTGACTGATTGCGGAAGATCATTCCAGCACCGAGAGGTCAGGACAGAGAAGAGACGAGTGGCTGCCAGGCACCCGGCGGGATGGGACAGTCAGTTTGCCAGAGGAGGCGGAGCGGAGGCTGACCAGGAATTGTGTCGCCTCTTGGGTGAGGAACGGTTGGATCCTCCGGATGTTATGGAGGGAGAATCAGCAGGTCCGGATGATCACTGCGATGTGGCCCGAGAAGCACAGCTGGTTGGCCAGGGTCACTCCAAGACTCCTGGCAGACTGGGACGGAGAGACTATGGAGCCTTCCACAGTGATTGAAGCATCAATCATCGGGGAGCCCTTCGCTGGGAGGAACAGCAGCTCCGTCCTCCCTGGGTTCAGCTTCAGGTGGTGGCTGGACATCTAGGCAGAGATGTCAGCTAGGCATGCAGAGATCCGCGTCGGGACCTGGGTCTCAGAAGGAGAAGAGGAGAGAAAGAGTTGAGTGTCGTCGGCATAACAGTGATAAGAAAAACCATCAGCAGAGATGACAGAACCAAGTGACTTGGTATACAGGGAGAATAGGACGGGGCCTAGCACCGAGCCCTGTGGGACTCCGGTGGAGAGGGTGTGGGGAGAGGAGAGGAATCCTCTCCAGGCCACCTGGTAAGACCGGTCAGCCAGGTATGACTTGAACCATGTCAGTGCAGATCCAGAGATTCCCATCTCAACAAGAGATAAGAGCAGGATCTGGTGGTCCACGGTATTTATTTATGAGACACATTTGTTTCATATTGCAATATTTCTGATGAACAACAACAGTTATTACAATTATTTTGTCCATTGAGCTACAATTATTTTATTGTAAACTACCGGTCAGAGGTTTTAGAACATTCCCATTTTCCCAGTTTTTACTGAAATGTAAGCAGTTCAAGTCCGATGAAGAACCTGAAATGGTATAAAGGTAAGCAGTAAACTGCCAGATGTTTAGGTTACCAAAAACTGAAAAATAATGTACATTTCAGAGTTATAAAAGTTTCCTGCACCATCAAAAGGCAGTTGGAAACTGACAGGAAGAGGTCTGGCAAACCCAAAGCCACAACAAAATCAGAAGACAAGTTTCTGAGAGTCAACAGCTTGCGTGATAGACGGCCCACAGGACAACAGCTACAAGCACAGCTAAACACTTGTCGAAGTAAGGAAGTCTCAGTTTCAACTGTGAAGAGAAGACTTCGAGCTGCAGGTTTGACAGATCGAGTGGCAGTAAGAAAGCCATTGCTAAGATGGAAAAATAGAAAAAGAGGCTTGCCTGGGCCATGAAGCACCACCAGTGGACTACTGAAGACTGGAAGAAGGTCCTATGGACCGATGAATCAAAATCTTCGGTTCATCACGCAGGGTTTTTGTACGCCGTCGAGTAGGTAAAAGGATGGTTCCTCAGTGTGACACCAACTGTCAAACATGGAGGAGGAAGCGTGATGGTCTGGGGCTCTTTTACTGGATCCAGAGTCGGCGACTTGACTGGCACCCTGAACCAAAAGGGCTACCACATACCTCCAGGCTATGTCAGAAATGCCTTACAAGAAAAGAACAAGACGGTAGGCTTCAAATCATGGAATGGCCAGCACAGTCTCCAGACTTAAACCCTATCGAACTGGTTTGGGATGAACTGGACAGAAGTGTGAAAGCAAAGCAACCTACAAGTGCAACACATTTGTGGGAACTTCTGCAACAGTGTTGGGAAGAACTTATATTCGATTTCCATTGTAGAAACAATGCCAGGAGTGTGTTCGGCTGTTATATCTGCAAAAGGTGGCTACTTTTATGAGTCAAAGATTTAGATAAAATTTTGTTAAACAAAATGATTCCATGAGTTATTTTTTATCTCCAATTGTTTATTTGTCCTATGCTTTAATTTCAGAGTACATTGAAACATTAAACTGCGTAAATTTCAATAAAAACTGGAAAAATGGAGGTGTTCTAAAACCTTTGACCGGTAGTGTAGCTAAACCTTTAAGTGCTCCACATCCTCTAAGAAAATAATGATACATACGGCCCCTGGTCTCCTAAGAAAGTAGGAAAGTTGAAAAGTCATCCTTGTATGGGTTCTCTAAAACTACCAAAAAAGTGAACTCAAGCCATCCACAAGTCAGGGATTAGCTCCCTACCTCCTTAGTCCATGCATGCTTAATTTACCCCAGCGAAAGCCAGGTTCAGACCCCTTTTTATATTTTTGTTTTGGGTCACTTACTACCACAAGATATCTTTGCAAGGTCGCCATTGATGTGCTCCTCTCATGTTGAGAGTTGAGAGCCTGGGGAAGTTATACAGAGATGTTGGTTGAGCTGACATTTAGAGAAAAAATATGCTTATGCAAATAAAATTGCTACCAGGTGACAAGGCCAATCATACCATGATGACCTCCACTTTCAATCTGGTGGGCTATAATTATTTTCTCCATTATCCATAATGTCCAGCTCATAGGTAGAACCCTGAAATTGTGGTGTGTGGCATAGGCTTGTACGTTTGCTGTGTGCTGATCTAATATGGACTGCACTGGCTGCCAAAGCTACATACCTTAGTGAAAGAGAGCAGAAAGAGAAGGAAACACAACCCTTCAGTTGCTGTGCTCTTGCCAATAGACCATTTTATTCCTGACAGGCAGGTAGATTATTGACAAAGACCAGCTGACCTGTAATTTTAGGGCCATTTCTGATGTCAGCTTCAGATGCAAAAGAGACCAGTAAATTAAAGCCAACACGCAAACAGTGTTAATTTTGGCAGCCAGATTTGATTTAGTTTTAGCCTTAGTCTTTTGACTAAAATGCAAATCAGTTTTAGTCACATTTTAGTCATCTGATTATTGTTAGTTTTAGTCTAGTTTTAGTCAACTAAACCTATAGCAGTTTTTGTCTAATTGTAGTCAAATGCATTTTGGTCAATTTGAGATTTTTTCCTTAGGGTTTCTTCTGAGGGACTTTCAACCATAGCCTTAGTGATGATACAGTAATATCCAAAAAGGTTGAAACATGCACTATATGCAGGCACATGAAGATGCAGTGTATGGCTGTTGCAATATGGAAGGAATTTTACAATTTTCTTCAGCTGTTCTTCAAATACATTTGCCATTTATTATCTTAAAATCATGGGCTGTCACAGTTGTTCAATATAGTGGTGCAAATGAAATACAAACATTTGTCACATTAGGTACCATGCAGTCACTGCATATAATTAGGCCACTGTAAGACAGTCACTGCAGATATTTTCGTCTTTCACTTAGTTGTTTAGAATAGTAGTGCAATTGTAAACTCACACGTAGAACTCAAAACTAAAAAGGCTACAATGCCATCATTACATATAACCTTAATTATAAGTAAAGTCAGTGCAGAATATTGTCTTCTCTCTTGTTAAGAATAGCAGTGCAAATGGAAAAACAAGTTAAACTCACTTGTGCACTCAAGTGAAACTTCTCTTTTCCAAATCCCAGTAAAATAACGTTTTATCCAATGATATGCAGTGATTGGCTGAGAGGCCTACATTAGTACCCATAGAATATCCCCTCACGTCACCTAGCCAGTCATTAGCATGCAATGTATGGTGGTGCAGATTTTGCAAGGTGAGTGGGCGCACGTCATTGGATGAAAAAAACATCAGGTCAATCACTTGCCTAATTCGTCCGTCTCTGATATTATTGTTTTGTTTTTATTCGTGAATGAAAATGGCAACAAATTCACTCAGTATTTTTTCACAAAGGTGCATTTTTATTTTGTTATTGTCTCGTTTTCATCATTTCATCATTTTTCTTCATGGTTTTCGTCAATTAAATTAACACTGCATCCAAAGGTACCAAGCTGACCTTGTATTCAAAGCTGTTTGTGTTTTTCTTCTTCAGATGAATCCCCCAGTCCAGCTGCCCTGTCCTCCACGAGACTGCTGTTACATTGTGGGGTAGCACTCGGACATCTGCACCCCACATACACCCTCCTGGGGCATCGAGACCTAGCCAAGACGGAGTGTCCAGGAAACACACTATATGAAGCATTGTGCCTCTTGACTCATCACTGAGCCCACAGACTCAACACATCAGTCACTGGACACTAGTGATGGGAGAATGAGGTATGGGTGGGGTTACAATGAGCTGTCAGTCACTGACTTGTTTGAACCAATCAAAAAGGTTTTGCTCTTCACAACAAAACCCAATGATTGGTTGAAATCAGTGAGTGACGGGTCCCATACGGAAGCTGTACTAAACACACTACCTGATTTTATACCTGAGGAAGACATTGTAGGGCAGTTCACAGAACTATGCCCTGAAGTAACCCCAAAGAGTGCAAACTGTGTTTGTGTTGCCAGCGGGGAGCCAACGGGCGAGAACAATGGTATTGCCCCAGACGTCTCACAGGCCCCACACTGATCCTGTCTCAGCAAAACAGGACACGGTGGGGGCTGTTCTCAAGACTTGACCACATCACTGAGTTTAATGTGTTATACTGTAACTTAATCATTTACATGTACAGTATAAGCATGTTTGGTGTTGTTGGAGAGCTGATGTAATGAGCAGTGTGTTGGTGTCATTGATGATGTGGTGCGGGTGGCGCTTACTGAGGATCTCAGAACACCGTTCAAAAGTGAACGGTGCAAATGCAAATTATCTGCAGTCAGCAGTCGTCTGTGAGACTGGCCGTGTGATGCGCGTACAGAAACACCGCAGGGAGTGGTTCCGTTTCTCAGTGATTATGTCCTTATTTGGTGTTTGATGGTTTCCTTTGATGTGTAGGTATATAGGGGGAAAGGTGGCATACATCGAGGAGATTCATACTACGACCTCCTGCGCAACTTGGCGTATAGCCGTTTCTGTATTCTTACATTACGCAAATTCTGTTTGATGTTTTTCTGCAAGTCCGGTTAATAAACATTTTCATACCAAAGCATCTCTCATTAATCTAGACTGCAGTTACACGTTGTGGTTTTAAGATTAAAGTTAACACACACACATAGAACGTTGCACTCCGTAGTCAGCCGCCTATACATTAGTGCCGTTGCAAGATACGCAACTGTATCCTTGCTAGGCTTTACACAGGCCAAAGGCATGTCTGCATCTCATATAGAGATAGCAACACGTATAGAGCCACACTACGCGAGACGAGAGACTACAGTCTCTCATTTGCTTATACGAGTCTAGAAGTGAGAGTTAACAGAGAGAAAAGCTAACATACCTTGGAGTCAGATAGAGTTGGAGTTAATTAAACATCCATTTAATCCCGTTCCGGTAACACTAAGGTAAGGCTACACGCTATACTTCAACAATCGGACACGTCCGCCATTTGGTGTGTTCGGGTGGAATCTTACAGGATTCTACAACATGACTAACCTCTGGGACCACAGAATTATGTGCCTTTTTGAAATGGAAATTTTGAATGCATTTTAGGTGTAATGCTACACCAGTGAAATGTTTATCCTATGTGTATGTGTACTAGTAATTCTTCCATATTTCAATTTTCGAATGCATGATGAGACACCGACACACACACGTATGAGAGATGCGTATCAATATGAATCAAAGTGACACTTTCAATACTGCACAATATTGTTACTTGCATGGTTTTATTACATATATCATATGCCTTGCAGGATTATCTTCCTGAAATATATATATATATTTTTTTTTTTTAATGTATATGTATTTTTAATAATGTGTAAGGGTTTTTGTTGTTTTTGAATATTTTATTTAGTGATTTATGGAAGTATATAATTTAGTCAAAATTGGTGCATTATACAAGAAGAGAAGTTAGATTCCTGTCAGGACAAAAGAAGAGGAAAGGGTGAAGGCATTCAATTCAAGTCTTTGGTGCTGGCGTACCAGGCCACGAGGGGGACTGCCCCCTCATACCTTCAGTCTATAATCACATCCTACACCCCCTCCAGATCCCTCCGATCAGCCTCCTCTGTCCTGCTAATTGTCCCGTCTCTCCACACACCTGGTAGCTGCTCCTACGGCCCCACCTTTTGTCTGCCCTGGTCCCTAGATGGTGGAATGACCTTCCTCACTCATCAGGACAGCAGAATCTCTTCCTATCTTCCATAAAGACTGAAACCCCATCTTTTGAGACTTCACCTCAATTAATTAAAAAATGTATTAGCTCTTTTTCCCTGAGTATAACAGATTTGAAGCATGAACGTCAGCAGTGTCAATGTTTAGACTGTATCCTACTGTTCAAAAGCTCTTGCGTTCTCCAGCCGTGTAAACGCACTTTTGGATAAAAGAATCTGCTAAATAAATTGTGAATTGATATTGACTGCTCGTTCTTATTAAGAAAAAAAAAAATATATATATATATACACTGCTCAAAGAAATTAAGGGAACACTTAAATCACACATCGCGGATCTCGATGAACGAAATATTCAAGTTGAAAATTGTTTATTACATTGTGTACTTTGTCGAGAATAAAATGACGTAAGAACGGTCAATGGAAACCAAAATCATTAACCCATTGAGGGCTGGATTCAAAATCACACCGAAAATCTAAGTAAAAAATTGAGATCACAGGCTGATCCAACTTGTGTGAATTTCAACTCATAATGTGGCTCAGTAGTGTGCATGGCCCCCACGTGCCTGTATGCACTTCTGACAACGTCTGGGCATGGTCCTGATGAGACGGCGGATGGTGTCCTGGGGGATCTCCTCCCAGACCTGGATCAGGGCATCAGTGAGCTCCTGGACAGTCTGTGGCGCTACTTGGTGGCGGATGCACCGATACACAGTGTCCCAGACGTGCTCAATTGGATTCAGGTCTGGGGAACGTGAGGGCCAGTCAATGGCATCAATGCCTTTGTCATCAAGGAACTGCCTACACACTCTGGCCAATGAGGCTGGGCATTGTCCTGCACCAGGAGGAACCCAGGGCCCACTGCACCAGCATAAGGTCTGACAATGGGTCTGAGGATTTCATCGCAGTACCTAACAGCAGTCAGGGTACCGTTGGCTAGCACGTGGAAGTTGTGGCCCTCCAAGGATATGCCTCCCCAGACCATCACTGACCCACCGCCAAACCGGTCATGCTGGATGATGTTGCAGGCAGCATAACGTTCGCCATGGCGTTTCCAGACTCTTTCATGTCTGTTACATGTGCTCAGTGTGAACCTGCTCTCATCTGAAGGGAACGGGGCGCCAATGGCAAGCCTGCCAATTCTGGTGTTCTCTGGCAAATGCCAATCGAGCTGCACGGTGCTGGGCTGTGAGCACAGGTCCCATTACAGGATGTCGGACCCTCATGCCACCCTCATGGAGTCTGTTTCTGACAGTTTGGTCAGAAACATGCACACAAGTAGCCTGCTGGAGGTCATTTTGTAGGGCTCTGGCAGTGCTCCTCCTGTTCCTCCTCGCACAAAGGAGCAGATTCCGGTCCTGTCGCTGGGTTGTTGCCCTTCTACGGCCCTGTCCAGCTCTCCTCCTGTAATGGCCATCTCCCGGTATCTCCTCCACGCTCTTGAGACTGTGCTGGGAGACACAGCAAACCTTCTTGTGAGGGCACGTATGGATGTGCCATCCTGGAGGAGCTGGACTACCTGTGCAACCTGAATGGGCTGCAAGTATCGCCTCATGCTAACAGTAATGACAAGGGCACTAGCAAAATGCAAAACTAGAAAAATCAGTCAGGAAGGATAAGGAGAGAGAAATGGTCTGTGGCTACCACCTGCAAAACCATTTACTTTTGGGGGGTTGTCTTGCTGTTGCCTCTCCTGTCCACCTGTTGTCACTTTCATTTGCACCAAAGCAGGTGAAATTGATTCACAATCGTTTACGCTTCCTAACTGGACAGATCGATATCCCAGAAGTTTAATTGACTTGGTGTTATACTGTGATGATTAAGTCTTCCCTTCATTTATTTGAGCAGTGTATATATATATATATATATATATATATATATATATAAAGGTGTTTGCTAATTGGTGGGGGGTCAACTAAGGGCGGAATTATGCTTCTGCGTCTACGAATCTGCAGACATGTACGCGTCTCCTACGCTGACGTACACATAGGGGTTTGCCAACATACTTTCACGTAACGTTAACGCGTGCACTAGGAGGCAGTGTCGCATTTACTAAACTAAAGAATGTACAGAAAACAAATAAGAAACCCAGAAACGGAAATCCGTTTTCACCCCCGGTGTAAATAAGACGTGCTCCTTCCTCAACAAATCAGCGTTTCTTTGACACACAGGACCACAGCTATGCACTACACGTTGTTGAAATTTTGGAGATGTGCACGTCGGCGCCTCTGTGGGCTATGGTTACCCATAAACCTTCTCTGAGTAGCTATGCAGAAGCATCGTCTCAAAAACGTCTTAAAATGTTTCACGTAGCTGTGGTCATGTGCGTCAAACAAACGCTGATTGGTTGAGCAGGGAAGTATATCTTGTAGCCTGCTAGCTAGCTAACTGTAGCTCAGTTGTAACTTCTCTAACATAGCCAGCTAGCTGAAATGCTAACGTTACTACAGCAACATAGCTATGTATCCAATTGTATGTATAGTTGACTAAATCTATCTAGCTAGTGGCAGCTATCTAGTTAACTTTACTGATGGAGATGTACGTTTGATTTGGTTGATTTATGAACTGATCAAGACATGTTCTTCGATGTTCTGGCAATGACAGTTGACTGAAGCCAACAACAGTGTCATGAGCAAGAAGCTGACTTACCACGGATAAATAAAACCCAGTACATGTTGTTGTAAATATAATTGACTTTATTGTTGACATTGGGTAAGAGAGTTAACAACAAAAGGTAACGTACAGTCATCTTTGGAGCAAATTAAGTATTATTGCGATGTAGGCTACTCAAGTAATACGAACAAAGCTACTTTGCAACTTGTAAACTATTTTAGCCCAACTTAAAATGAAAAACTTTACTGTAACATCAACAAAGCACTTGAAACGTAACGTTAGCTAACTAAGTTAGCTATAAACTACGAACATATGTTACTGACTGGAGATGGCTTATCGTTAGCCATGTATAATTGCATCTTAACCTAAAAATACATATATTCGCACCTTGACCTGAAAATACATAAAGGTATTTTTTTCCTGTTTTCCCTTGGGGGAGGGGGGGTGGTTGAAAACTGATTTCAATTTCTGGGTTTCTTCTTAGTTTTATGAACATTCTTTAGTTTAGTAAATGCGACAATGCCTCCTAGTGCACGTGTTAACGTTACCTGAATACAATACTTTACATACCAGGAGTCTTGGAGTGACCCTGGACAACCAGCTGTGCTTCTCGAGCCACATTGCAGCGATCACTCGGACCTGCCGATTCTCCCTCCGCAACATCCGGAGGATCTGACCGTTCCTCACCCAAGAGGCCACACAACTCCTGGTCCAGGCCCTGTTGATCTCACGTCTGGACTACTGCAATTCCTTGCTGGCAGGCCTACCGGCCTGTGCCATCAAGCCACTGCAACTAGTCCAGAACGCTGCCGCTCGTCTGGTGTTCAACCAGCCGAAGTTCACCCACGTCACCCCTCTACTCTCCTCACTGCAATGGCTCCCCATCGCAGAGATTCAAATCTCTGGCGCTTGCTTTTGAAGCAGCTAGAGGTACTGCTCCCCCATACCTCCAGTCACTCATCACCCCCTACACCCCAGCCAGACCCCTCCGCTCCGCCTCCTCTGGCAAACTGACTGCCCCATCCCTCTGGGCGCCTGGCAGCTGCTCCTCACGGTCTCGTCTCTTCTCTGTCCTGACCCCTCGCTGGTGGAACGACCTTCCGCAATCGGTCAGGACCGCAGAATCACTTGCGATCTTCCGCAAGAGACTCAAAACCCACCTTTTCAGACTCCACTACCACTGAATTCTGAACATCTATCTAACTGTCACCACCACTGCCTATTTGTTCAACACTATATACCCCTGCTTACTCCATTTCATAAAAAAATCAAAAAGCTTACTAACCTTTTCCTTCCCAGTGTTACAGGTATGGTATGCAGTTGCCTGCAATGATGTCTATCGCTGTATTACTGCACTGATCTCTTGCGCTAACTACGATTGTTCCTACCATGTATTTATGCACATCTTGTAAATCGCTCTGGATAAAATGCTTAAAATGTAAAATGTACATGCAATCCAATAATGCGAGAGGAATAGCTAAGAATGGAAGATTTCTCAATTTCTTATACATATATACACTAGACACTAGATGGCGCTATAAAGCCACGCACTGTCAATTTCAATGAAGGGGTATGGATTTGTGTGACGAGAGGGCGTCTCACTGAATTACGCAATTTAGACATTTTGCAAAGGTCTTAAAACATGTTATAATAATTACACCACAAAACATTGCAGTTATAATTTCGAGATTTTTTTGAAAAGTCATCTGTCTTTCAACTCTACTCCTCCTTTCGCTTTGCTTTGCTTGTTGTCAGACACAAAAAACGGGAATCGACGATGTTTATATGCACCTGACCCTTGAGGTGAAGAGCATTTTCACATTTTCATCTCTTGGTGTTAGTTCGACAGGGAAATACGAGATGCGCATCGAAATCCACCTCTACATATTCAATATAGGGCCTCCGTCTCTACAACAATGGCCAACTATGTCTTATGGGAAACCCTTTGGAACAATTACAAACTGCAGCAATCAGTGGCCTAAATAGTGGCCTAATAATTGCACTTGTTTTCAGCTGCGGTTGATCGAACACGTATGTTTCCGATGATAATTGATAGCCCGTCGCAAGGAGCAGGCCTGCTCTTCTGTATTTTCGTTCATTCCAACCGAATTCAGCAACATGAATGTCTCGAAATGACACCGTACGCTGCTTTACTGCTAACAATACTGAGCCTAATAGCCTGCACTTAAATACATTAAAATGGAAACGGCCAATGGGAAATAATAAAACGTACATTTTGAGATGAAAATGTGTGTGTTTACTTTGTATTGTATCTTACTTTTGCAGTATTCGTTAGACTAAACATGAAAGGCCACAGCGAATATGAAATATCAATAGAGCGTGAAATGCAACGAATGTTAAAGGCGAGAGTGCATTCAGAAGCAAAGGCTTGAAGAGCAGTGTCAGCGGCGCGTGAAAACATTCCCAGCAAGCGCGCACTTGCAGTGCGAGGGGATTAAGGAGGGTCCTGTATCAAACTAAAAAGAGGAAAAGGTCGACGACAAGTGGGGGTGGAGGGGGGCAGTGTTCCATCTCGGGCCTGCATGTAACAGTCACACCCCCATCTCACCTGGTTGTCGCCGCCAGCGCAAAAAGTATCTTGTACCCCAGGGTAAACGCGCAGAGTTTTGCGCTGCTGCTGAAGGGTCACGCGGCTAGTCTCGCGCGGGCTACATTAATTCACGCATTGGTTGTTTGTTTAGCCTACTTGTTACACGTGGTTTGCTCCGCGCACCTATGCACACTCGGGTCTTGTGGGGCTTTGGGCCAAGTTATGGTTTGAATAAAAGGAAGGGGCGGGCCCGGGAGGCGGTCCCGTCGGGCAAGACGCAGGTGAGAGGCTTGTGTTTCACGGTTCTCGGAAGTGTCTTAATTGAACCAGGGAGTTCAGCGATCAGTCAGAGAGATTGTCACCATACCGAGGTGCTGAAAGAGACCTATACATTTGCGCGTAACTGTTTTTTTGCCAGGGTTGTTCTGCTCGACTGAGCGTTGCTATTGTTTCTTGTATACCTCGGAGTTGAATTAACCTATTCTCTGTCTCACATGGTTCATTTCTTCACATTTGGTATTTTCTAAGATCGCCGCGGGATGTGCTGATGTTTAGCATGGAGGACTTCAAAGCCCCCGCCAGGTTGTTCCACAAGTCTTCATTCAGCATCAGTAGCCTCCTGCTCCGTCCAGAGGGAGTGATGACTGACGGCGGCGCCGTGCTGGATGTGCCTCGCTCCCTCAGCGCCAAGACCCGACCCCATTTACTGCCGGGAGAGGCAGGTAAAGAAGTTTTTGTTCGGCACAGGAAATATAACGTCGTTTGCAATAAAAACAACGATAACAAAGTACGCATGGTTGGAGAGGACAAGCCAGTCGCATGTGAGGAGCGGAGGGTGAAAAGCGGAGACGGTAGTGAGGGAGAAGACAAGGTAGACGGCGAGGGAGAGAGCAAACACAAATATGACAAACCTCCATTCAGCTACAATGCGCTGATAATGATGGCGATTCGCCAAAGTCCGGAGTGCCGGCTCACTCTCAGCGGCATTTACGAGTTCATCATGGGTAACTTCCCCTACTACCGTGAAAATAAACAGGGGTGGCAGAATTCAATCCGTCACAACCTGAGCCTCAACAAGTGCTTCCTCAAAGTGCCCCGCCACTATGACGACCCCGGAAAAGGCAACTACTGGATGCTTGACCCCTCCAGCGACGACGTATTCATAGGCGGCACAACTGGGAAACTACGTCGCCGTTCTACTGCTGCTTCCAGGGCAAAGCTTTCCATCAAGAGGGGCACTCGCCTGACCTCCACCACGGCAGCTGGACTCGCCTTCGCCGGGTCATTTTACTGGCCGGTTGCGCCTTTCCTGACTCTCCAACAGACTCCGCCACCACACCCTGGCTCCGCGCTGGGCTATAACTCGTCATATTTCGGGCCGCATCACACTAACTATGCCTCCACGGTGCTGTCCCAGACCTCGCATCACATACATGCGGCGGCGGCGGCAGGGACCGACTGCGTGCTGCGGGTCACCGACGAGACTCCGTTCTTCGTGGCGCGGGGCGGCATCCCTCGACACCACCAGATGACTTCGTCCACCTCATTTGCCTCGTCCCCGTTGCCTTGTGCCTTGTCTCTGCCAAGTCCTTCTTTTAACCTGTTCCCCGACCAAGCCAGGTATTATTACAGGCATCAGGTGCCCCACCCAGCGGCTCTCAGCGCAATGTCCCCGGGAGAGGCCTCGCCGCCCAAAGCATCTCCAGTCGGACACTTTTTGTCCGGAAGGAGCGGATCATCGGACTACGTTGGGAGCCTATGTGCCGAGTTCCCCAATTATTTCCCCTCAAACAGTCATACAGGTTCTCTCCACGCCATTCTGCCATGAAACCAAAGGGACACATCGTTTTTATTTTACTCTATTGAATTAACGTAGGCCTATTGTTTTTTTCGTGGCGAATGCGCTACGTATCTTTCAGTGTATTGTTTTTTCAATTTATGTTCAATTTAACAGCTGCTACTTGTAGCAATAGGGTTGGCGAACGTTTTTCAAACATATTTATAACGCTAATTGGCGAGTTGGATAAAATAAAGTATATTATTATTATTTCAGTTCAGTGACAACCTTCCACGTATTATTATAATTATTATCAAACATAATAATAAATTCTGTAACACATGTATTCTACCTATAAACAGTAGAAAAACCTGAAACATTAGGCAGTGGCGGCTCATTATCGAGCAAGGAAATGAATTTCTACCTGCAGCTTGTTGGTGAGTCGCTGACAGCTACATCAGGAAGTCCCTCCTAAATATGAAAAACAATAATATGAAAACAATGTGCAGTTTATTCAGGTGAAACGAACTGGAATTCATAAAAGGGGTTATACGTGTTTAAAATGAACTTTTGAATGTTGCCGTAATTGTAGTAGTTGTTGCTACGCTACTGCACAAGTATTCCAATTTACATGCAGGCTACAGCATTGGGCACGTGCAACTGCTGCACAAAAATGAGGTCCAGGCTTATTCACATTTTTGGAGAGCGATAATTACATTTGATAAAAAATTTGACTGACTCCACAAAAATGTAATATTTAATGTAATTCAGTTTTATGGGAGCATACAGATCGTCACTATTTAAGGACAAGTTTAATTTAGACAGTTTGTCGAAATATGTTAGGAAAGACGCAAGAATTTTAAGCAAGGCATTCCTTGTACTTTCAAATGGTTGTACCTGAATTTTTTTGTGAAGGTTATGGCCTCGTGATTTAGGCGTTTTATGCACGAGTCATGGAACAGCTCAGTGAATAGTCACAGGTGCAGTTCGCTCGCGTTCTCTAAGAAGTTTGTGGGGGAAAGCGTGTGTGCGGGGGTATCATTTCAATGTGTTTAATTATTTGGTAATAGTCTTGTGTATTTTTTGTATCATTTAGTTTACATGTTTATATATGAAAACACAAAGGCCTAATATAGGTGTTGAAAATGTATTATTATTTTATTAATATTATTATTAAAATGATACACAGCATTTTTAAGCAGAACTATATTTAATTGTATGTATGAAACATACAAATGTATGTTTGGTGTTGTTCAATGACCTAGATATAACACACTCCCCTTCATAATTAAAACAAAATAGCATATTGAATGGTCTAAAATTCATTACACGCATTTTAAGGCTACAGTAAAACAGACTGTACAATCTTATGACATTAACAGTAGGCTAGTCATATTCGCAGTTGGACAAAATATAATAGCGAATGTATCCTATCAAAGCTGCATGCACTTCGGCAGTCAATTGTAATTTGCAATAAACTGTTGCTTTTGTTCTAAATAAATGTTAATCATTGGCCTAACATTATTGGGATTGCTGTTTTGGTCATTTTAACTTCTTGTTTTCGGTGAAGATTTAAAAAAAAAAACATTTTTCGCATCTCATTCTATTTTCCTTGAAGAGTAATCATTTTGGCCTATATGTTATTCAAATGAATTAGACACGTAAGGGTGCTTGTGAGAATTTAAAAGCAATCTGTTATAATGTAAAAATAAATTAATCTCGGTAATTATTATTATTACTAGAATTATGATTATTACTATTAGTATCCTGTTATAACAGCTGTTACTTTATTTAAATGCAGTGCACATAAAGGTGATTGTGGAGACGCAATTGCAACAGACGCCATCCTTATTTGGCAACTGACAGAAGCCTAAATGATTTCCTTTAAAACTTCAATACTGCTCTTAATTGATAATGTACCTTTGTGTTGCTCTATAACAGTGGTTTCAAACTCATTGCCACGGAGGGCCATGTGTATGCTGGTTTTTACTGCAGCCTCCGCTTTTGATTAGATAATTAGTTCCATTATTTGCTAAATTATCATGTTGGCTTACACATAATGTATATAAAGTAAAATAAAATATTTTTGTTATCTAAATGATAATTGTTGAGTATATTCTGTGCTTTAACTTCAAGAATGCACAGAGGTGCATGCATATAGCTAAATGAGTAGTTGAGCCAATTAAGGCAGCAGTAATTTGTTGGAATGAAAACCTGCATACACACGGCCCTTTGTGGCACTGAGTTTGAGACCACTGCTCTATAAGATCTGTTCAAGATTGTTTACTTCAGGGCGATGTTCATATTGCTAATGAAGGACCTTTGAACTTAATGATTTTGAATTCTGTTTAGATTCGCATTACGATTGGCAATACATTGTTTGCACGTGCCTTTCAATCATTCTATAACCAGAGCAGCGGGAAAAGTAAACTCGGCCTGTGATTGTTTTAGTCGTTTTAGGGCAATAGCTATTTAACAGTTAGGTAATAATGAAAACTATTATTCCACCGCCAAATAAATTCTTATTGCCGTGAGCCCTAATTCCTTTCTATAACTGATTTTAAATTGATATTTTATTGTCAAAATACAGAATGAAACCATAAGGTTAAACCGTTTAACGTATCAATGTAGCCTATATATAAAATTTCAACGAAATATAAAGGTTCAGTCTAAACAGTTTTGCTTATCAATGCAGAATATGTATTAAGTCGTAACAAAATAATTAAATAAAAAATATGCAGAGCAGAATTTCTAGACCAATTTTAGCATAGTCAGTAATAACATGAAATGAATTAAATGAAATCCCGCCAAACGAAATAAATAAATTCGTTTGTCATAATAACGCGAAAAACCTTTTGTTATTCTATTTTAATTTCTAGATTAATGAATTAAATTTCTGTAGTGTGAAAATATTTTATTATTTTATTTATGTAGGCCTATATTAAAGTAATTTGATGGTAGGGGCATATATATTTCATACAAGTGTAGATGCACTGCAAGTAGATATAATAAAATAATGCTGATTTCATGCTGGTATATATCGTATTGAAATAATGTTTTGGAGTATTGTAAGGAAAAACATTTATTTCCTTTCACAGTTTTTCAGAACACTTTTCTATAACTTCCCCCACCTGTTTTATCTCGTGATTGTGGTTGATCGTGGATCTGTGAACTTCATATGCTATATCGTCACATATTTAAAATGATCGTTTATTTTAGTTGAATACCTAAGAACGACTCAAATATACAGAATAATTCCTTATAACGTTACAAAATATTGCAATGAGTCATTCAATGGAGTGGTTTTGAAGTGATTTTTATTGCCTATACAAAACCACACCAAAGGGATTCATCTCCTCTAATAATGGGCGAATAGACGTTTCTGAGAGCAAAGAGGAAAATGTGTGTGTGTGTGTGTGTATGCGTTAAAAGAACTAAACGTTTAAATTGAGAGTGATGGACCTCACCACATGGAGGTGCGGAAAGAGTGAAGAAATGGAGGAGAGGGAAAGGAAGGATACATGATATGAGAAAAGAACGAGTGTCAGAGTCCAGAAGGAGGTGTGCAGCTGGTGCATACACACACACACACACACACACACACATTCTTTCTCACACAGACACACACACATATACAAACACACACACACACACACACACACACACACTCACTTACACACCCTTCCCTCACTCTCCATTGTGGTGTTCTGTGTGACAGTCCCCAGTGTGTGGTCACAGATGAACTTCAGTAATTGTGTGCGACTCCAGTTGCTGGTGCTCTGCACTGTGGTCAGAGACAGAGACACAGAGATTGGCCTGTGAATTTGGGCCAAATTAACACCAAAAAACATTCAATCATATGAACTTAAAATATATAAAATATAAACTGAAATCATATAACTGAAAGGTGTGAAAAATAAAATAAAATAAAAAATAGATATGAAGTTCCAGAAGACACTCTTTCCCTGCTGAAGACTTGGGTGGCATATTTAAAATGGTATACTTGCAATTGTATTTTCTGAAAATAAAAAGCACAAAGCTAAAGATCGTGATCTGGTGAGCATGGCGACTGAAGCTGGTCTGTAGAGCGTCTCCGTCCACCACCATTCAGGACTCCTGCTCCAAATATTCCGCAACACTGCAAGCACTGCAGTGTGTTATTGTGGAACCTGAGCTCACGTGATTCACACAGACAGTAAACAGGGGCTGTTTTTATGCGTCCCGCAGACATATGGGCCATGGATAGGACTAAGGAGGCCAGGAAAATAATCAAGAAATGAATCTCCTCAATACCCCAGTCTCTTCTTCTCTTGTGTTCAGCTGTGGCTTCAGATCAAAGTCGCAGATAGGAGCTCCCCTTGGCTGCAGATGTAGAAACTAATCCAGACCGAAAACTTCAAAGCAGGTATTACAGGAGTGTGTATGCATGTGGTGGGAGTGCATGAATGTGTGTGCATGTGTGTGTGTTTATGTTTATGTGTGTGTGTGTGTGTGTGAATATATGTTTATGTTTATGTGTGTGTGTGTGTGTGTGAATATATGTTTATGTGTGTGTGCGCGCATGTTTTTTAGGAAGCTGTGACAGAGTCTGCAAGCTGAGGAGCAGATAGACGACTCAGTGAGAGTGACCTCATTGATCCGCCTCTACTGTTACACCCGCACATGACATCATCGCCTCCTGAACTTTCCCTCACCTTTCTCCGGGCTGCTGCTGATACCCTTAATAAAAACAAGGGATGCGCAGAGACACAGAGAATGTCATATCTTTGGAAGTGAGCCCCACTGTTAGACAAAAGACTCTTTATCGTGACCTGAGTGGGCGTCTCGCAGGCCTTCCACAACCAGAGGAGTCATTGCTGCCCACACAGGAAACCTCCCAGCATGCATCAGACTCCCTTACAGCATGGTGCCAACATGCCGGCAGACTCAAAGCACCAGCTACAAAGTCAATAAAAATATAAGTTTTGTCCTCATTGGGTAACTGCAGAATTGCATGCAAAAAAGAGGGAGAAAAAGAAAGTGCAAAAATAGTGGAGAGAAGAAAAGGAAAACGCTTTTGCAGAGCTTGGCGTGTCCCAGGGCGGCAGTAATGCGATCCTGTTTGCACTTAATTTGCGTAATAAATAACATTGCCCTGTCAAGCACTGCTAATAACCCCACTCCTCTAAATCACCTTCCTGCACAAATCAGAGCTGAGCTGGGACTGAGACAGTACCCTGCAGTCAGACCACACACACACACACACACACACACACACACGTTGCAGACCAAATGTGAGACAGGTTGCTCAGGTTTGTCTTTCCCATTCTAGACT
Source organism: Aldrovandia affinis (assembly GCA_029706075.1). Taxonomy (NCBI): domain Eukaryota; kingdom Metazoa; phylum Chordata; class Actinopteri; order Notacanthiformes; family Halosauridae; genus Aldrovandia; species Aldrovandia affinis. The sequence goes on from JAINUG010000077.1 coordinate 4,198,013, forward strand.
CATGCCCAGGTCTGGTATCCAGTCTGACATGATGCTCTCTCAATGTGAGAAGAACTGGGCCAGTACCAGAATAATCCAGTTAGCCACTTTCCATCTGGGATCATTACTGTCACATCTAATTTGCACAGAAGGGAAATTACTCCAGCACAGATGAAAAAGCCAGTAACCAGGTAAGTAAGAGATATATTACTCTATAAAGTTATCACACCTGGTGATCATTATTTCCATTGTTGGCATTTTGTTTCCAACATTTCATAGTGTGCAAATGCTGTCATTTTTCTCAGATTGGAAGATAATTACATAATATAGCAGTGAAAGGATGCAACCTTTCATAAACCCTATTAAAAAATGCCATGACACACAATACAATGAGGCTGTCACACACCACATGACAATCCCCAGATGTGAGCAGAGCAGCAGAAGATACAAGGAGTAGAGTTTGGTGGATTTTGCCAGTCTCCAGACCTGGATCTTATTTTTCCAGTCTCTCTCCCAGACCCAGAAGAGAGAGAAACAGCAGGAGAGCAGGAATAAATTAAAAAACAAAACATACAAAGTCTTCACTCTACTTGCCGTGAAGCTTCCAGGCAAAAACAAACTAAAATAAAAGTCTGCCTCGTCCAAGGTAGGAATCCCTTTCCGGGAAACACTGACACACATAGGTCACTTTAGTATTTTCCCCACATTTAGCACAATTAAACATAACAGATACTGGGCCTTCTCTGTCTGAATTTCCTATTCAACTTCGACAGGCACACACGTATTTTGTGACTTTAGTGCTTCCTAAACCCATGGCCACAGAGACACTCAAACTTTTCAGTCTTGAGTTCTCTTCACAATCACACAGAGAGAGAGGCTCCCCACTATTTAAATGGAAGTCCCCTCTCTCACCCTCTTCCCACACACACAGGAAGCACTCTACTCAGTCACTTTAAATACTACGACACAGACACGTGGCTTTTCAGCCCATGTTCCAACATAAAACAGACACACATACACTCCTCCTCTGAGGTGGCAATCCCCTTCTGGGGAATCACTTCACTGATACGACACAACTCACATGAACAACACCACTCACAATGATTACGACATGCATACATGAACGACAAGACCAAGACTGATTCCCCAGTTGCCCCACCTTCTCTTAAATAGGCATAATTTCTGCTCTGCTTAAGTGGGGCTCATGGGGCAATCACCTCGTTCCATTGTCCACACACCTAATCACAAATGGCATATATGGGGCATTCTACCGAATTAGTTCAAAGTGCGGTCCCACAACATTTTACATTTACATTTTACATTTTAAGCATTTAGCAGACGCTCTTGTACAGAGCAACTTACAAGATGTGCATTAATACAAGGTAAGAACAATCATAGTTAGCGCACAAGATCAGTGCAGTAAAACAGCAATAGACATCATTGCAGGCGTCTGCGTATCATACCTGTAACACTGGGAAAGAAAAGGTTAGTGGGGTTTTTTTTAGTGGTTTTGTTTTTTTAACAGTGTAGAACAAGTAAACAGTGGTGATGACAGATTGACTAGATGGACAGTGTTCAGTGGTAGTGGAGTCTGAAGAGGTGGGTTTTGAGTCTCTTGTGGAAGATTGGAAGTGATTCCGCAGTCCTGACCGATTGCGGGAGGTCGTTCCACCAGCGAGGGACCAGGACAGAGAAGAGGCGAGACCACGAGGAGCGGCTGCCAGGCGCCCGGAGGGATGGGGCAGTCAGTTTGCCAGTGGAGGCGGAGCGGAGGGGTCTGGGCAGGGTGTAGGGAGTGATGAGTGACTGGAGGTATGGGGGAGCAGTACCTCTGGCCGCTTGAAAAGCAAGCACCAGTGACTTGAATCTGATGCATGCTGCGATGGGGAGCCAGTGCAGAGAGGAGAGTAGAGGGGTGACGTGGGTGAACTTTGGCTGGTTGAACACCAGGCGAGCAGCAGCGTTCTGGACTAGTTGCAGTGGCTTAATGGCACAGGCCGGAAGGCCTGTCAGCAAGGAATTGCAGTAGTCCAGACGTGAGATCACCAGGGCCTGGACCAGGAGTTGAGTGGCCTCTTGGGTGAGGAACAGTCGGATCCTCCAGATGTTGTGGAGGGAGAAACGGCAGGTCCAAGTGATCGCTGCAATATGGCTCGAGAAGCACAGCTGGTTGTCCAGGGTTACCCCAAGACTCCTGGCAGACTGGGTCGGAGACACTATGGAGCCTTCCATGGTGATTGACGCATCAATCATCGGGGAGCCCTTCGCTGGGAGGAACCTGTCTTCCCCAGGTTCAGCTTCAGGTGGTGGGTGGACATCCATGCGGAGATGTCAGCCAGGCATGCAGAGATCCGTGCCGGGACCTGGGTATCAGATGGAGGGAAGGAGAGAAACAGTTGAGTGTCATCAGCATAACAGTGATAGGAAAAACCATGAGCAGAAATAACAGAGCCTAGTGACTTGGTGTACAGAGAAAATAGGACGGGGCCTAGCACCAAGCACCACAACAAGAAAAACTATTTAACAAAACAATTAGGTATTCAGACATAGATATTTACTAAGAATATGTTATGATCTATTTAACCCCAAGGAATTAAATGAGATAGTGATAAGCTAAAAAAACAAAAAATCATCATTTATAGGGTACTTTCTATTGGGAAGTATCTGTCCCAAACCCTGACCCCTAAATTTAAATGTATGTAAATAACACTTAAAACATTTTTTAGATTTTGTTCAATGGTGTAATTTCAAAGATCTTTATGATTAAGTTTAAACAAAGTTGAAAGATTTAGATTTATTGTGGGTTTAATTTTTAAATTAAAAAAATATACTAAAAAAATCTTGTCCCAAGTTTTCATGTCACTACCGAAACCCAAGAGTTTTAGTCGATTGGCTGAGCCTGGTTTTTAGCCACACCCCTGCATTTTTGACCAGGCAGTGACACTGCCTCCCTGTCCCTCATGGCTGCATGGTAAGTAGCTAAATCCCATACTTTTGAAATAAATGTGTAACTTTAAGAATTGTCACCACCGAACACATATTCTCTTCAATTAAATAAACTTTTTGGGGTTTTATGCAAAATATTATGTTTTTATGTGTGTACACCTCTTCAAAGATGTGTATGCTAGCCATGTGCTTGCTAGCATTCTTTAGTTATGCTCAAAGTTAGCTAGAATTGTCACTACCGAAACTGTCACTACCGAAACCGAAGTTTGGGTAGTGGCGTGATAATTTCGGTAGTGACAAAATGGAATGGTAAGTAGTTAAATCCCATCATTTTGAAACAAATGTGTTCCAAAGTCTGAAAATCAGTGTGTAACTTTAAGAATGGAACACATATTCTCTTCAATAAAGTAAACTTTTATGAAAAATATTATGTTTTCAAAGCTGTTTGCTAGCCATGTGCTTGCTAGCATTCTTTAGTTATGCTAGCAAAATGGAATGTTCAATCATGTATTTTCAGTGTTTCCCTTACCATTGCCTTGGAGGGACTCATTCCGTCCATCCTGAAAGACCCCAAAAGCAAAAAATAGCAGGTGTTTTAGATAGGTTCCCTTTTTGAAGAAAGCATAAATCAATGGAGTTTAACATAGCGAAAATTAGCATGGAATGAGTTTGACACCGGACATTTTTGACTGTCCATCCTGAAAGACCCCAAATGCTAAAAATAGCGGACTTTTAGATCGCTTTGACATAAGTCAATGGAGTTTTGACACCTTTGACATTTTTGACTGAGTGAGATGATGAAATCTTTTCTTTTGACACCTTTGTGTGTGTGTAGTGTTTGTGTGTGTGTGTGTGTGTGTGTGTGTGTGTGTGTGTGTGTGTGTGTGTGTGTGCGCGAGATGAAATTTGTGTTCATGATCAGTTAATTCATTCAGATTCAACTGCATATCACTTTCTGGTGTATTTTTCTTTAAGATGTTGAATCTAGGCTATTTGTTACAGACCTTTCTAGGATACATTAGTTAGCGTTCAGAAGCCTGACAGCAACAGCATAATGTTATTGTCAATGTTATGACAAATATTCCAAAATAGTCTGAAAATACAATATGAAAATTGACGGTACTTTTACTAGATATATGTACTTTAGATATGGTACAATATATATACGGACAAAGTTTTGGGAATAAAACATACAAAATTTCTAAATATTTCCAACCTGAAATTAGAATGGCCCATATAAATCAATTTTACAAACCAACCTGACAGTCACAAAATGCACTCCACGTAACCACACCCCACGCACACATACTCACATACAAACACAATCAGTCAGGTGAATTCTCACTTGATATCCACACCAATTAACGTTGATCAATTATGGCCTTTCGAACAACCTTCCAGGCAACAGTTCACACTCTCTCGCAGTCTCGCAAGCTGCAAAATTTCCAAACCTGCCCACGGAAAGTAACACTGTCCCAAAGGCCTCCACAGCCATGCTGTGCCAAAACACAGGCAACCCAGCAACTCCCCTGTTGCCGAGACCGACACCCTCCACAGAAGCCATATTATTTCAAAGATTTAAAATGGACACTTTTTGTTGTTGTTAGGATCTAGCCTATTACCCCCCACCGCATTGCAGTGTCTCCTAAAAATCCCCAGGCACATACTCAACACCCATGTTCCCCTAACTGGTACTGGGGGTCCCAGGGTCCAGAACCCTGTAACCAGGAATCAGTGGATGGGTTGTGCTAATTGGGCTGTGCTGGTCTCCTGCAGTTTCATGCCAGTAAACCAAGGCCCCAGCTATACATCTCACTCTGCCCCTCTCTTGCCTTTTCTTCTCTCTTACTCTCCTCCCCATCTCTCATTCTGACTCTCTCTCTCAATTCCACTCTGCTCCTCTCCCTCTCAGCCCATCCCTCCCATCCCTCCCATTACCCTGTGTAACAGTTGGTTCTGCCCGCAGGGAGTTTCGAACCGAGGGATCTCGACGCGACAAGAGAGCAATTTAGTTGAATCACACTTTTATCCACGTCACTTTCTGTACCGGACGCTCACATACCAGAACTCATCCGCTACACCTGAACATCTCTCTTCTCTGTTTCACTTTCTTCTCTCAATCGGTCCACGCACTCAACAAAGAGATACCCGTTCTCTACTCAGCTCAATGTCTCCTCCTCCCCTTCTCTAATGTTCCTGTTTCGCCCTCCCTCCTACAGAGTGATGTTGCTTAATAAGTGGTTATCATTACAAGCATTCTTCCTGACAATGGGAAAACATGAAACAAGAGACTCAAAACCCACCTCTTCAGACTCCACTACCACTGAACACTGTCCATCTAGTCAATCTGTCCTCACCACTGTTTACTTGTTCTACACTGTACAAAAAAAAAAAAACCCCACTAACCTTTTCTTTCCCAGTGTTACAGGTATGATATGCAGACGCCTGCAATGATGTCTATTGCTGTTTACTGCACTGATCTTGTGCGCCAACTATGATTGTTCTTACCATGTATTAATGCACATCTTGTAAGTCGCTCTGGATAAGAGCGTCTGCTAAATGCTTAAAATGTAAAATGTAAGAGAAATGGAAATGATTCCACTAAATTAAGGATAGGTTCGTAAAGATGACAAGACAATGTACAGTGGAACCTCGGCCCGCGAACGCCCCTACTCACGAACAAATCGGCCCACGAACACACTTTCCGAACAAATTTTCACTCGGCCCGCGAACAAGCCCTCGGTGCCCGAACGCACAAACACACAAACTCGCGGGCTTCTCGCCGTAGCGCGTCGTGGATAGCGTCAGTTGTGCTTAGTACTCAGCGTTGTTTACATCGTTCGTCGTTTGATACACGTTCTTTTTGTGCTATTTCCATTAAATTTGCCCTCATTATGTCTCCCAAGAAAGTGAAAAGTGCTACTGATAGTGGTGTTAAGAAGCCTAAGCGTATTACAGTAGAAACGAAGAAGGAAATAATAGCTATTATGTTTTATTTTAGTATTAATGTATTTTTCTATAATTAAGGTTATCTTTAATTACTTTCTATATTTTTGCCACATATAAACCCATAAAAAAGTTTTTTAAAAGTGTTTCTGGGGCTGGAGAACGGATTAATTGGATTTACATTAATTTCAATGGGAAAAATTATTTCAACGAACGAATTAAGTTCGTGGGCCGAGGTGCCACTGTATATCAAACATTTTATTTCCTTTTTTATTTTTCTTATGCATCTATTTCCGCATTCATTTTCACATGTATTTATTTATTCTTTCATTTATTTTTAAATTTTAGTCATTCTCCGTGACTGCGAGAAAACCAATAATCACTAAGAATTCCGGAAGCGCCTTTTGTTACTCTAGCGCTCACGTGGTTACCCGGAAGTTGTTGTAAAGCGACACACGGAGAAAGCGTTGTTTGAATGAAAATTACCGGCAAAAATTCAAACGTGATTATATTCCTATTTTTTGAAAGTTTAGTCACCCAAATACAGAGATGTAAGTATACGGTTATTTGTTCTACAATTATAGTTTCAGTGCAGTAATGGTGAATCGTACGCTAAGTTGCTATTTCGAGAATCGGGGTTTCATCTGTACTATAATTGTGGAAGCTTGTAGCGCTATCTGCCTAGCAAGCTATGAATGGGTATCGTCTTTGTAAAATATATAGCCATTGTAATTTTCTTACATTTTATACTACTTTCTTGATATCTGTGCCAATTTGTATTTGTTTCCGTGCGAGCCGAGCCCGGTTTGAAGTACAATACAACTTGGGTGTGCGTGTTGCTCCGCTGCATTTCGTAAGGGGGCGTAGGATTTCAAACCATCCAAAAAAGCAAGTTATCGACCTGTACAGAAAAGTGTGATCATACGTACTACAAACGGCGCATCTTTATTTACATTGTGTAGCCTCCAGTGATCGTCAGTGTGTCTTTAGCCGTAAGTGATCAATTCCATTATCAATTATAATCGTTATCTCCCTTGTCATGTCCCTTTGTCAGGAGCCTGCTAACCAAGCCCAAGTCGGAGATGACACCGGATGAGCTGCAGAAACGGGAGGAGGAAGAGTTTAACACCGGACCGCTGTCTGTGCTCACCCAGTCAGTCAAAAACAACACGCAAGTTCTCGTCAACTGCCGCAACAACAAGAAGCTGCTCGGTCGAGTCAAGGCCTTCGACAGGTAACGAGAGGCAACATCCAGCAGGACTTAGGGAAGTGGGAGGAATATTTGAATCAATGTCAGTAGAACTTTAGAATGCTGCTGCATAGCAACCAGTCAAATTTAGATCCATTCCCTTGGAACCCTAGCATTGAATGTTGTGATGTTCTGAGTATTTTGGAGAGGAGGCATAAGAAACACAAGTGTGCAGTATGGTGTTGCGACCTTGTCTTTCTGTCTCTGTGTGCGTAGGCATTGCAACATGGTCCTGGAGAATGTGAAGGAGATGTGGACTGAGGTGCCCAAGAGTGGCAAGGGAAAGAAGAAATCCAAACCGGTCAACAAGGACCGCTACATCTCCAAGATGTTTCTGAGAGGGGACTCTGTCATTGTGGTGCTGCGAAACCCTCTCATCACTGGGAAATAAACTGCTCTATCCCAACTTTGCTCTTTCCCTCCCTCCCTTGTTGTTCTCCACAAGGAAACACAATGATTGGTTCAAATCAGTGAGGATACTGCATATGCTGCTCTGCCCTCTTTTGGTTTCATGAAATGTCATTCTCCCGTCGCTAGTCTTTCAAACCTGTTCTGACCCCAAACTCTCTGTCGTGCAATGCAAATTATGAGACGTATGAATGAGATAGGTACACATTTACCTGCTTTGTGTTTTGAGAAGAGCTTTGGCTATGATTAAACACTGTCCCCGGAGGGTTGTGACTTTTGTAACATTTTATTTAATTTTGTAAAAGAAAGGCTCAACAGGTGTTTTTTTCCTTGTTTTTTTTATGTAAGGAAGAGGATGTGCCATGTGTTTAAGTTGTGATTAAAGTTGTGAGCTACACCTCTCGCCTGTGTCTGTTTCCTGTCCTTCCTTCTGCTGTGATGTAAATGTAATGACCTCATAGTTGAAATCTCACTTTCTGTCCAGGATCTCCATAGGTAATGTTTCACCTGCACATTGGTCCAAAGTTTTATCCTTCCACACTATTGCTTTCACTCTCCCAGTCTCTATCCTTTTCTTTCTCTTTTACTCTGTCTCTTTCACTAGCCATCCCTTCCAGTCTATCCCTTTCTGTCTCTTTTACTCTCCATCCCTTTCTCTGTCCTTGTGGTATCCCCCCCCGTTTCCCTGGGCAGCAGCTTGGGTGTCAGTGTTGATTTCAGCAGGCAGCAGCGCTCAATACGACAAACTGCCGTTTAAAGCTGTCTGCATTATTGATGAGAGCAGATGTGCTGACTGTAACTTTACTGACACCCCCCCCCACACACACACACATACTTTCTCATTTTTTAGGTCCAATGCTGTCTGCTGTCTGTAGGTCCCGATTATGTTGGTTGTTACTCTGAAATGTATTAATCTATGCCTATATGTTTGCAGTCATCATTCATTCAAGATCGTCCCAGAATCCGTATTTCCTGCTGTCCAATGAGCATGCTGTCACCGCCCAGGCCGGCCTCGACCCCACTGCCATTTCTTCTCTTTCTGTACAGTGAGGCATGCATTCTCTGCTTGGCAGTCTATTCTGTTGAAGGTTGCTTTGTAACCATATCCAGCAGAGATGGAAGCCCATGGCAACGATAGAACACTTACCACAGCAACAACTCCCAGGGTACGCATTTCACACCATGTCACTATCACGTCATATATCCCCAAAGTTTACCTTTAAAAGTCTCCTGAGTGAGGTCCCTTGTCAGGTTCCCAGGATCAGAGATCCATCCAGGTGTTTCTCTGACCTGCAGCTGGCCCTCAGGTCTGTACATCCTATAACTACCCCACCACACGTGCCTCCTGCTCAAATTACTTTTTACTTCCAGCCTGGCCTACTGCAGCCACCAAGCCTGGGGCTGTCCTCCTCTCCCCTGCCTTCCCATACCTCTGTCGTAGGCTTGCGGATCGGCCCGCCCCAGGGCTCCCACACCTGCAGTGTCCGTGGGGGAGAGGAGTGGAGGGGGGGTCAAAGCCCCTGATTTATGGTTCTCAGGTGAGTCTTTCCCCCAGGACTAAATAGCAAGGGGGCTTAGAATCGAGCCAAAGGGATTCAGGTTTATTGCGCGTTCACTGTGCTGTATTATATGGGTAAGTTACTGTCTTCTTTTTAAAAAACAACTTTGCTCTCAATTCTAAGGACAATGATCAGAAATGCATTATGTCTTAAAGCATCTTGGTTTAGGTGGAGACCCCCACCCCCAGACCTGCTGTACTGCGTTCACACACTGCATAGGAACAATAGTTTTGCATTTATAAACTTTAATTTTCTCTTTAATTCTAATTATAAGTTTCTTAAAAATATATTGTTTCTACATGAAGAATGCTGCTCTCTGGGAATTTTGCTGCAAGCTTTAACGGCCAATGTTGAGCCTCTTACACGAGAGTAGAGACCAGAAAGAGAAGCCACAATCTAGAAGTGAATTGAATTGGAACTGAATGCCATTATTTTAGCTGATGGTTTTGTGCTGCAATGTTAAAGGAGGTTTTCCCAAAACACCTTCTGACCAGCAGTCACAGCTGCAGTGGATCCCCCCTTTAGGGCCATTTCTCGATCTACTGATAAAACTAAATGAACTCTTACTTTGTCTCAGCCTCTCCTTCTAAGGCTGCTTTATCACACCCAAAGTGTTTCATTTTACTTGTATATTTCCCCAACTGTGGAAAAAAAGGAACATATCAAGATATACAGCACTGCGCACTGTTCTAAAAATTAGGCCATTCAGCCAAACAAATGACAGTTTACACACTTTGCTTACATTGGATATATTACCGCATGAAACGGGAACAGAATAGAGTCCATCTTGGGATTTGAACTAATAATCCCCTGGTCACAAGACCAGTTCCCTGACCACTACTGCATGTTACATAGCCCTACACTAAACCCTAGGGTGCCTGTAGACTTATTTTACTCCCTCCTCTTCAACCATTTTTATACAGCCTTCTCTGCTCATGAGTGATTCCAACTTCTTTTGAACACCTGATATCGTTTTTCTCCCCACCTAAAAGTTCAATTCCCTCTTGATATTGGGGTCTGTCGTCCGTAGCAGGAAAGGGGTATGTTTTATTCAGTAGGCAGGCGTGCAAGAGGAGCGATAAGGGGGGTAAGTGTGATCGTGATAGCAATCGGCCGAGCGTCGATACTCTCCCCTCAACGCAACGCGACACCCTGGCCCGGCGCGCGGCTCACGCCTGCCATCGATCGCGCGCGGAAACCAGAGCCGCCGCAGTTTGTTTCCAAGCAGTTCCGCAGTCAGGGTGTGAGCGCAGCGGGGGCAGGTGGGGTGAGGGTGACAGACCCCTCTCAAAACACGCACACACACTCACTCACTCACAAATAGAGGTCAACACTTGGCCGTGAATGTGAACAATTTCTGTCATTTCAAAGATAAATGTATTATTACTATCACGTAGTGTAGGTGAATCAATAAAGGATAAAGGTATTGCCATTGTATTGTCACGATCACGTAGTGATAGACTAGATAATACGTTCATTTGAAGATTTATATTAAGCATATTGTATATATATGGAAAAAAACAGTAGCTTTCCAGAGATTAAAATAATTACAGGACGAATTTCCTTCGTAAATTACGCCGAATGTTGTGACAATTAAAGGTGCGGTAGTTGAACAGTAAATGTTATACATTGTTCTCCTTCCTGTTATTTTAGTGACAAGCACGTAGTAAGGAGAAAATTGCATTTCGTAACCTAGATCATGGCTCACAACACAATGGCATTCGTTTCATTATTGAACTAATTTAAATTTAAATTTAAGTTTAAATACCGATGAACTCAGTGAAAAATACGTACGGCGCGCCATCTGGTGGTAAATAATAATAATGTCATGTATCGATCCACTAGGTGTCGGAAGTACATTTAATAACTTAAACACTGAATTTAACTAATACTCCAACATTTTTTATTACCTTTTTTTTGGTAGAGAATACATGAAAGGAATAACAAACTATTATATAACCGCTAATAGTTTAGTTATTTTAAACTATTACCCATCAGGGGGTATTACCCATCATGGGGTAAGTTGTCACATTGGATTACTATGTAAATAATTGTGCATCTCAAAACCAAGTACATTTCTGAACCATTCAAGAACAAAATCTTTTTGGGTGGCTGTTGAAACACTTCTAATCAAATCAGAGTCACTCCATGCAGACTAGGCAGAATGGGCACTCTTGCATCTCTTCATCTGATGATGACTAGTCTTCATCTTTCTCTATTTTTTTACTGTTGCCTTTTAGTTCTCGGCAGATCCAGATTTTGCACTTTGCTTCCCTTCCTCCAGAAACAGCCTGCTTTTAGATTGTGATTTCTCCATTTGTAGTGCTTGCTTCACGGGTGTGTCTGTTAGAATTGCGGTTTTGTGCCGCTTTCTTACATATTCCATTTCTGGACCAGCTTTTGGAAATAGTCTGTTGCCAGTCACTGGCACTTGCATGGGTAAGGGTGAGCTGGCATGGGAACTGAACGGGTCTGCGTCTGTGCTTGTGCCTGGCAGGGCAGGGTTGGTACTGGGGCCTGGCAGGGCAGGGCGATCCGTAACATAGGATGGCGCAAACTCGGTTTCCAAAAATATATCCCTGTTGTAAGGCTGTACCCCAGCTACCCTAAAGCCAGCCTGGATGTTCAAGGGGGTTGCAGCCACAGGATAAGTGATTGCCACAATCCCAGGAATGTAATAAATTGACATTGTTTTCCCAGGATTGTTCCTCATCCAGGCATCACACGCTGTGTTGATGTGCCTTTTTAGCGGCCCGTAGACAGACCTGTCTAAGGGTTGAAGCCGATGAGAGCAGTGGGGTGGGAATGACACCATAATTATGTCGTTTTCTTTGGCATAATTGAGTCCATCAATGGACATATGCGATTCGTGGTTGTCCAAAAGGAGTAAACATGGTTTCTCCTTTGAGCATTTTGTATGCTCAATGAAATGTTTCAGGAAGTCAACAAAGTGCACATCTTTCATCCACCCCGAGGGATTTGCCGCTCCCTTGCTGCCAGGTGGTCCGTTGATTAAAAAATGGTCGCGGAAGTTGACACGGGAAAATATGAAATATGGAGGTATACTATTTCCTGTGGCTGAGACAGCACAGGCCAGTGTGACAAGCGTCCCCCTTTCAGCAGAGGTCAGTGACCCTACTTGTTTGAATCCGAGTCTGGCCACTACTTTGTCAGGTTTATGGACCGTGGTCACCCCAGTTTCGTCGACATTCTATATGTCCCCTGGTCCAAATTGATGTCTGTCTAGCACATTTGCTAAATTGTCAAAGAAGGCATTAACATTTTCTCGGTTGAAGCTACTAGCTCTAGCAAGGCTAGTTGCTTCAGGCTTTCTTTGCGACAGCATTGGGTGCCGTTTTAAGAAGGCTGTAAACCACTCCAAGCTGGCCTTTTCTGTTTCTGCCCACGCTTGTGTGCCACAGCAAACTGGTAGGCAAGTCTTTTGATCTCACTTGGCGACAGACCAAAATAAATGTCAGCTGACTTAGCGATATAATGAACAAGCTGCATCTCCAAATCAGGTGGAAATATCTGCCATGGCTTTCCATAGCCAAACACTGTTGTTGGCACGGCAGCCTGACTGACAATTTATTCGCTGGTAACCTTTTCACAATACCGAGTCACAGTACAGTAATTTATTTTGAAATCCTTTGCTGTGCTTCTGATTGATTTTGTCTCTAACTTCACCTGCCTCACTGCCTTCAACATTATGTCAGGAGGTGTGCTGCCATTCTCTGTCTTTCTTTTAAAATTTCTTTCTTTCCTTCCTTCCTTCCTTTCTTCCTTCAATCCTTTTTCCTTCAAAAACACATTTAAATTAACATAATATCACAAAGCTTTTTGTGCATATTCTATGTGTCTATTTATACTAGGGCAAGTCATCTGATGTGACAACTTGCCTCAAAGCCATTGAGACAACTTGCCCCAAACGGACACGTGGGCTAACGTTTGCTAAATTTCGAGGCTAGTTCAACATAGCACTGCAGCTAACGTATCAAGAGACACCTTATTGTCTCCTTTATTCAGTACACAAATATAATTTTGAACATTTATACCTAACACAGTTTTATTACATAAAGTAAAAGTGCCATTTTTTTAACCTTTGAAGTTGAAAAATACAAAAACTGTGCTCACCTCTGATTAAAGTGACCGTTAGTCGAATACAAACCGAAGTTGACCATAGAACATTTTGTCACACAAAGTAGCTATTTGATTTTTGAGATAGCACCCCTGTGGTTGGAGGTATGAACAGTGTGACAACTTACCTGTGTGACAACTTACCCCGCTGTCCCCTACTGACTGCTAGCTGACAACAGAAATCCTGTGTCCTTTCAATAAAACAAATATCATTTTCATAAATCTTAAAATACATGTGAAGTTTTAGTAAACAATACGTATGTTGGATATGATATATATATATAGGCTATCAGTGGCGGGCCGTGCATTTCACACCTAGGCCTTCAGTAGTGCTCCGTCTGAATCAATCCACCCCTCAATAACTATTTTATGGCTATAAAAGCCATCTTATTGTTATGTTTTGAGTGTCTGTTTGGTTTGTTTTTGCACTTTGTTTATTTATCTTTCTTCAGTCATGTTTCATTCGTTCTGTCATGCACCGGGAAATTCTATGTTTCGTTTTTTCCGTCTTCGTTTCTAATCTCGTTTTACTTCCTTCTTACTTTCTAATTACACTTTGTATATATTAGTTAGATGTATATAGTACTAACCAACTAATCTACTAACATTAGGGATTTAGATTAAGTTACTAACACTACTAATCACTAATTATCTCACGCTTCTAACTATCGCTGTCATTCTCTCTCGTCCTATCTCTGTACGCTTCTCACGTTCCGCTTTATTCGCACGCAGATTTCTTTATCGTTCCTCCTCCTCCTCCCTAAAAAAACGAAACATAGAATTTCCCGAAGTGCATGACAAGACAAGGAGAGGAACTCGAACAGGAACAATGACAGGCGTGGAACAGAACGAGAATGAAACATGACTGAAGAAAGATAAATAAACAAAGTGCAAAAACAAACCGAACAGACACCGTTGCCGTTGCATCGAAGATAGATAACTCGTGTATCCAGAATAAATGCCTTTACTGAAGAAACAAACCCGGGTGCTACAGCTGCGACACACATAAAAATCATCAATAATAACCTCATAAAATATTATTTAGGAAAATAGCAACATTTTACTCACCAAAAATCCTTATTATTTGTACACAAAATCCACCCCCCTTTCTTTCCTCAAAAAGAGTTCAATTACTCTGTCGTACAGATTATCCGTGTGTTTCAGTTCCATCAAGAAGTCCTTTTCTATCGCCATCGAAGCTAATGCTGAAAGTCGAGCCTGCCCTGTCGTATTTCTGGCATAAGTTTTAATTTGCTTTAGGGCTGAAAATGTCCGCTCAAATGTCTGAATCACAGACTGATGTTAATTATATTTTGTCCATGAATACTTATTAAATAATTCCAAATGGTCTGTCCTTCCTTTCATAGCTTTTCCCCTGATTGCGCTGCTTCCAGGCGTGTATTTTCATATTAAAGCATTTAACCAATCACATTACATCATAGTCAGACACTCTCTGACTATCCAATCAAAAGTGTGAATACGCTGACGCGTTACCTAGGCCTTCTAGAAGGCCTTCGTGTCCCCCAACTCAAAATCTGATTGGTTGAAGCAACAGTTTGATCAACACTTATTTTATGCTACAGGGCCTGCAGAACTGGTTGTGAAGGCCTCCAGGCAGATTTCTTTGACCCTGGCAACAAATGATGGCTGAAATGTGATTGGTTAAATGCTTTAATATGAAAATGCACGTCTGGAAGCAGCGCAACCAGAAAAGCTATGAAAGGAAGCGGACAGACCATTTGGAATTATTTAATAAGTATTCATGGAAAAAATATAATTAACATCAGTCTGTGATTCAGATATTTTTTAGGCCAGCAGAGAAGGCCTTGCAGGCCCTGACGGCCCATCACTGTAGGCTATATACTATATATATACAATTCTGAAATTATACCTTCAAGGCCCTACCTAATAGCCAGGCTTCTCTGTAGTCCCTCCCAGTTGCTTAGCTGGCTGTAGATACAGCTATTCCTGAAAATAAAGCTGTTGTGACATGAACGGGTACTTTGCGACAACATTTGTGATGATTTGTTTTTCATTGCTGGGACAAAGCGAATAGCACCTGGGAGAGTACAGTACAAAATGCGATTGTAAAATGCCTGCAACCCAAGCAACTGTACCGTCCAGACGCAAGAAATGTAAAGTTGAGAGCAACATTACCATATCCGGCAGGGAATTTGATCTTTGGGTGCGTGACCCAAGTTCCTCTTTTATATCCTACAGTGGTGTGATTAATGTGTGGTTAAAAAAATAAAAATAAAAAGAATATTACTAAACATTTCCTTCCCAGTATTACAGGTATGGTAGGCAGCTGCCTGCAATGATGTCTATCACTGTATTTCTATACTGATCTCTTGCGCAAACTATGATTGTGACTACCATGTATTAATGCACATCTTGTAAGTCGCTCTGGATAAGAGCGTCTACTAAATGCTTGAAATATAAATGTAAAATGTGTTTGTGTAATCTGTATCACTATATGCATTGATGTCAGTTAATCGAAAGAGGGTCATTCTTCTATAAGACCCTCTCCTGTCTTATTCTGTTTTGCCTCTGTGTCTTCTCCTGGCTCCAATGACTGGTCCCATGTATGTGAGAGATACCTTTGACAGAACGTGAGCTAGGCTATATCAGTACTCAGCAAAATACTGCCTGCTTTCAGATGTTCTTAAAATTCCCACACAGAGGAGAGTCACAATTAAGGCATGCTTTAGTAAATCAGATGGAATACTTAACCGACCTCAATTATAAAATCTCTACCCTGTTTTCGCGCATTCACCCCAGGTATGCATATGCATGAACAGATTTAACTATTCATCTAAAGGTAAGGCTCAGGGTGACATAACTGCAAATTACATCCTAATTTGACTCATTGCGACCATTTAGTAAATCAGACGTACATATTGTGACTTTATAGCAACTGTTTTTGCATTCAAAAGCAGTCACAATCCTTTCGTAAATCTGGACCTCAGTGTGCAGTTGGTGTTGAGGTTGATGTGGGATCTCAATGGCATTCAACCACAGGGGGCATTAGAAAGAGAAGAGAAGAAAGTGGGGCCCACCAACCCTGTATAGTAGCAGGAAACAGATCGTAGCGGGAGTGTCAGGGATGGCGGTGAGCAGAACCATGAGCAGAGACTGAGAGACTTTCCAAAATATATCAAATGGCTGCCAAAGGCCAGATAATAAAAAGCGCACAAAACACACAAAGAACATTTTTTTATTAAATAAACCATTTTATTGTACAGCTAACCAAGTAATGGTTTATGGCAAAGCCATTCCCAGCACAATACTTACAAAACCAAAAACAATATTCTTAACACAAGACATGCAAATTCCACTACAAATTACACAATACAAGAAAACATACAAAATCAACACAATATTCTGACAGAAGATTCAACTAAGACAAAACTATGCAATACAGAAAAAATACATATAAAAAATTATCTATGTTACAGTGCACACCCTTCAACAGAACAAAACACAATAAAAAAACCATACATCAAAACAATTGGCCCAACGCTCCCACACCCAACGCTTCCCATGTGCCACCCCGTCCAATCTTACCCTTTCCCCAACCCTCCCCCTAAACTTGTGGAACAGTTGGGCAGGAGTTAACACTCTCACCCTCCTGCCCACTGCCAACATCCTGTCTTCCCACAGTACCCACTTGGCATACCCAAAGACATCCCAAAGCATGCCAGTGGATACGGTGGGAACCACCCCCAAACCACATCTAAAAACAACCCCATCCCCAGATGAAATAAACCCTGGCCTGGCCCTCCGCAGAAGGCCCCAAAACTATCCTGCGTCCAAGAGGTATGGCATTCCCAGAAGGCGTAGTATGCCTCTGGGCCACCATCCACCCTTCAACCCCACAGGGGCCCCACAGCCGTGGGCCTCTCTCCCTCCTCCCTGGGGCAGCCCCCAGAGCGCTCCTTGGCACCCTCAGAACAGCTCTTCGCCGCCTCCCACCATTCCACCACTGAAGTGAACAAAGGCCATAATGTCCAGACAGAGCCATAAAAACCTGTGAAAGCTTTTATAAAGGCGTCGGAACCCAGCAGTGATGTGTTCAAATGCCAGAAACCCGGTCCCCACTTTGGCCTGTCCATGACAAGGGAGACCCGCAGCATGTCGAGGTCCGACGCCCACGAGGAGAGAAGCACGCACGACATACCACTTATCCCCCCACCCACGAAGATGTAATCCAGGCGGCTCGCGGCCCCCCTGGAGTTATGCCACGTGAAGCCAGCATCGGACGGGTGCAACGCCCTGAAAGCGTCCACCAAGGTGAAGTCATTCACGACCTCTGCGAGCGCTCTGGCAGAGTAATCAATGCCGCCTTTGCCCATCCCATCCCTCCCGTCCAAACAAGCATTAAAATCCCCGCTCAGTATCAGGGACCACATGGTTGAGAGGCATCCGGGTAGGTCCCGGAAAACCTCCAACCTGCGGCCCCTCTGGGTGGGTCCATAAGCATTAATTACACCAAAATAAACTTAATTAAAACAAAAATCTACGTGCATAACTCATCCCGCCACCGTGCCCACCACCTCCTCAACTACAAAAGAGGGCCCCCTAAATAAAATTCCCACCCGTCTGAATGGATCCCCCCCACAGACCACACCTGTCCTCCTCGTCTCTGAGGTGAACTTCCTGCAGGAGGAAAATATCCCCCCGCATGGCTATCAGGGACAAGAAGACCACGGCGCACTTTGCTGGGTCACGAATACCCCACACATTGGCTGTAATAGTAATAAACATTTAGTGAAAAAAGGGAAAGCAAGCAAAAGACATAATGGATAAAAACACTCAACGCTAAAAATAAAACATGAAACACTAAACATTCAAACATTGAACACAAAACATTAAACATGAACACTAAACAATAAACATGAAACAAAACCCCCCCTTAGGGAAGCTCTGCCCCCCAAGTCCTCCGCTCCAGATGGGGCCGCAACCATCCCCATGGCCTCCATGAGGTTGTCCACGGCTCACCCGTCCAGGAAAGAGGACAGGGACCTCAGCTCCATGTCCATGTCCATGTCCACCTCTGACTCTGCCAGCACCTCATAGCGGTTGCCTAGCGGGATTGAGGGGGCGGAATTGTGGTCCCTAGGGCACTTGTGGTCCCCGGATGAGGCACGCTTCCTGGCCGGTGTAGTGGCCCACCTCCCCCACGGATGAGGGGGAATTCGCAGGGGTAGCCAGATTCAGGGTAGTGAGGAGGGCCACCCCCTCCTAAGATGGAGACATGACCCCCTCCCCGGACTCGGTACTACTCTCGGGGCAGGGACGGGAACCGGAGCCTGATCCTCCTCTGGAGCTGGAGCTGGAGCTGGAGCTGGAGCCTGTGCCGATGCCAGATTGGGCGTGGGAATGGGAGCAGGAGCAGGAGCTGGGGTGGGTGTGGTGGTGATGGAGGTGGAGGTGGTGATGAGGGGGGCTGAGGAAAGGACGGGTATCAGGTCTGAAGCTGAGGCCGATGGCTGGGCCTCAGCAGCAGTCGTGCCTGGGGCGGAGACCCGAGCAGCAGGTGTTGTCTGCCCGGGCCCTGGAGCCTTCCTGGGAGCGATCCTGGGAGCGCCCTCCGTTCCAGGTCTTCCTCCCGGGGCTGGAGCTGGCAATGCCACCTCCGAGCCACCAGAGGGCACTGCACCCCCAGAAGGCACCAGGTGGCTGACCGCATGGTCGTTATGGGCCTGCCCTGTAGCAAACAATTCAGCGAACGTCCGCTTTCTCAAAGGGCAGGCCGAAACAAATGGCCCTCCACCCCGCACAAACTGCAGGTTTTAGGGGGCACACAGTCCCTCGTTGCGTGGTCAGCCGAAGCACAAAACATGCAGGTATTGTCGGCCTGGCACACCTCCTTGGTGTGCCCCAACCGACTGTACTTTCTGCAGTACTCCGGCTGACCCGGGTAGAACAGGTAGCCCCTGTCAGACCCGATGGAGAAGCTCCATGGGGGGTGAGCGAGGCCACTCACCCCCGATGGGTCCCTCCAGAAGCAAACGGAGTACCGCCGCCTCCCGTTCCAGAACCTGTCAAGGAGCTTCACCCCGTCCCTGACCTCAGCACAGAACCGGCTCAGAAAAATTATAATGTCCTCTTGCCTCACAAAGGGGTTATACAAGTGAACGGTGAGAGGCCTCCACACCTGTGCATGGAGGAGCTCCACTCTCACTCCCTCCAGCACAGGTGTGTCCCGGTTTTCAGTGTACTTGTGATACAGTTCAAGTGATTCTGCTTCTGTGGGTTTAAATAAAAAAACCCACGTGCTGAAAACTCTTGTAAACACAAGACCCCGAAAAACCCTTTCACCACATTTATCACCAAAAAAGTTAACTTCTTACGCATCGCCAGGTCTGCTCCCACGTCGAACCGTACTGTGTTCTTTAACCGCACCAATAGGCTGGCACTCCACCTTCTTTCAAAGTGGTCGTGGTCATCGTTATCTTTCAATTTGGGCTTAGCCAAAAGGCAGAGAAGCGATCCTCGAGAGGCTAGCAATAACCAGCTACGGCATGGTCATTCACAAAAAGACTAAGCACAGAAATGCAGACGGGCAGAGTTTAAATAATGAGAATATAATTAAACCATTAAGCAATTAAACAATGAGACAATCAGGAGATAATCACATGTAGAAAGAGAGAGAGAACAACACAAAGTTCAGGTGGCTCTTTAGTGACCCCTGGTTGAGGAAGCCGGAGGGGCAGACCTGACAGGAAGAGTGTTTCAGCCCACACATGAGGCAAATTATTTTGGGGCCCCTGCACCCAATAGCCCCGACACCAGTTCTGACTGTTGAAACTTTGAGGATGAGATGTCTGCCAGCTGCTGTGGGATAATAACTGTGTTCAAGTGTAACATAGCGAGACCATTCACTACTTTGTAAATAAGGAGCAGAATTTTGAAATCTACTTCACATGACAGATAGCTAAATACTTTATTAATCCCCAACAGAGGAATTAGTTACATGTATGTAATAGAGAACCAGTAAATATGGACTAGGGCAGCTCATATGAGATCAATTTGTTTTAGTCTAAATAATTGCATCAGTATTTGGGCTAGTTGGAGAATAGACAAAACACAGTCTCTTCTGCAAGACAGAGATACTTTTCAGTAGTCTAATGCTGAAGAGACAAAGGCATGGATGAGCATTTATGCATTTCTGAAAGACAGGAATCTCCTTAGGGTTTGCTGTGTTTCAGTGATGAGAAAAGATCACTGGATGATGCTTTATTTATTTACTTATTGATTTTTTCAATACTCCAGAGTGAGATCAGGGGTCTTATATTAAACCGAGATCTCTATCATCTGTTCTCAGAGTTAAAGAAAACAAATTCACATTTAGGACGAGCCGTGACACATGAACAGAATGTTGTGGGACTCCATATTTAACTCTAGAGAGATCAGAAGAAGAAACACTGGAGGACTGACCACCGCTGGTGCAGGCAGGCAGTGGACGCCCAATGGATTCACCACTACTTGATTAGGACCCTGTCGACTGGGCAACACCAGGATCAAATATGTATCGCCCTGCCAGCTACAGTCGGCAGTGGCACAGCTGGGGTTTGATTCTAGATAGTGTAGCCAGGGCCGGATCTTGGCATAGGCAAACTAGGCACGTACCTAGTGTCTAATTGCCACAGGGGGGCACAGACTAAGGGATTAAAAACTATGTATATATACACTACCGGTCAAAAGTTTTAGAAGCGGTAAACTGCCAGAGAGGTAAAAAAAAAAGTTTAGGTTACCAAAAACTGAAAAATTATGTACATTTCCTACACCATCAAAAGGCAAACTGGAGGAAACTCTGACAGGAAGTGGTCTGGCAAACCCAAAGCCACAACAAAATCAGAAGACTTTTGAGAGTCTGAGAGTTTCTGAGAGTTTGCATGATAGGTGGCTCACAGGACAACAGCTTCAAGCACAGCTTAACACTGGTCAAAGTAAGGAAGTCTCAGTTTCAACTGTGAAGAGAAGACTTCGAGCTGCAGGTTTGACAGGTCGAGTGGCAGTAAGGAAGCCATTGCTAAGATGGCAAAATAAGAAAAAGAGGGGGCCATGAAGTACCGCCAGTGGACTACTGAAGATTGGAAGAAGGTCTTATGGACCAATGAATCAAAATTTGAAATCTTGAAAGGTTTTTGTAGGCCGTTGAGTAGGCGAAAGGATGGTTCCTCAGTGTGTGACACCAACTGTCAAACATGGAGGAGGAAGCGTGATGGTCTGGGGCCCTTTTGCAGGCTCCAGAGTCGGCGACTTGCACAGAGTGACTGTTAACCCACATTAACCCATTCATTACTTGTTCCCTGAAAAGGGCCTTTTTTTATAACTCTGAAACTTTTTTTGAACCTCTTACCTTGGTACCATTTCAGGTTATTCACTGGACTTAAACTGCTTAAATTTAAGTAAAAACTGGAAAATGGGGGTGTTCTAAAACTTTTGACTGGTAGTGTATAAGATTTTTTTTCCCATTTTCTCCCAATTTAATAGCAAGTTACACCCTCTCTTTTCATGTCAATCCCCCCCTCGTATTGTGAGTTCGCTGCCGTAGCCCTGAGACCGGTAGTGACAAAGGCGATGTACCACCTCCTCTGAGCCAGCACTCGCCAAGCCGTCGACTGTAACTTCTCTCCTCTGGCCGGCTCAGGGTCTGAGATTGTAATGACCAACAGCAGTCAATGAGGCTTTATGGAAAATAATTAGGGACTTGATTGAGTTCAAGGTAGCTGGAAGCAATGGTTCTGAAGGTGGAGTAGGCACTCCAGCTGTGAGATGCAGGCTCATATCCCTTGTAAACACAGGCACTGACTGCATTCAATGGTTGGCACAGTTCCTTTACAAACTTAATGGGAATAGGATCCAACAAACTTGTAGCAAGTAATAATTATTTTGATTAGTTCATACTTGTCTACAAGTGAAAATAATTCTAGACTGTATTTGCCCAGTACAGTATGTTGTGACGTGCGTGTGTTGCATTTGCAGGCACAATTACAATGCATCTGTTGTCTAAATCAATTCGTTTTTTACAAGTGAACAAAATTCATTCAAGTGTGGGGTATGCCAAAGAGAAAATGTCTGACTGTCCATTTGTAAGTTGAGCAACTCTGTGAAAGAGGAACATGGGATTGCTCTTATTATCTTAGGTAATGTCAGAAATGCAAGATGACCTGGAGGAAGGGAATGCTTTTATTTTTATTTTTATTTCCATATCAGGAAATGTAGCTTAGTGTCCCTCCACTTGTGCCCATCTATGACGGCTTACTGTCTGATTATATGTGTTGAAAGTCATCTTGTAAGTCCCTCTGGATAAATGCTTAAAATATAATGTAAAATGTAAATGTAAAATGTTGAATATGGACAGTGACACAATTTTCATCATTTTGGCTCTGTACGCTAGCACAGTGGATTTGAAATGAAACAATCAAGATGTACTTCTTGAAATCAACTGTAGACTTTCAACTTTAATTTAAGGGTTTTGTCAAAAATATTGTATGAACTGTGTAGGAATTACACAGCCCCCCCAATTTTAATGGCTCAAAAGTAATTGGACAAACTAACAAAATCATCAATTAAATAGTCATTTTTAATACTTGGTTGCAAATCCTTTGCACTCAAAGACTGCCTGAAGTCTGGAACCCATAGACATCACCAGACGCTGGGTTTCTTCCCTGGTAATGCTCTGCCAGGCTGCAGAGCTGCCGCTGTCTTCAGTTCCTGCTTGTTCTTGGCGCGTGCGAAATGCATGCTCAATTGGATTCAGGTCAGGTGATTGACTTAGCCATTGCAGAACATCTTTGCCTTCTTTGCCTACTTGGGTTGCTTTCGCAGTATGCTTTGAGTCATTGTCCATCTGCACTGTGAAGCGCCGTCCAATGAGTTTTGACGCATTTGGCTGAATCTGAGCAGATAATATAGCCCTATACACTTCAGAATTCATCCTGATGCTTTTGTCAGTAGTCACATCATCAATAAATACAAGGGAACCAGTTCCATTGGCAGCCATACATGCCCACGCCATAACACTACCTCCACCATGCTTCAGAGATGAGGTGGTATGCTTCGGATCATGAGCAGTTCCTTCACTTCTCCATAATCTTCTCTTCCCATCATTCTGGTACAAGTTGATCTTTGTCTCATCTGTCTATAGGATGTTGTTCCAGAACTGTACAGATGTTTTTTGGCAAACTCTAATCTGGTCTTCCTGTTTTTGAGGCTTACCAATGGTTTACATCTTGTGGTAAACCCTCTGTATTTACTCTGGTGAAGGCTTACCGGAGGTCTACCGGACCTTTTGGTGTTCCTGAGCTCACCATTGCGTTCTTTCTTTTTAAGAATGTACCAAATAGTTGACTTGGCCAAGCTAAATTTTTTTGCTATCTCTCTGATGGGTTTGTTTTGATTTTTCAGCCTAATGATGGCTTGCTTTACTGGCAGTGACAGCTCTTTGGACTTCATATTGAGAGTCAACAGCAACAGATTCCAAATGCAAATTCCACACTTGAAATCAACTCTAATCAACTCTAGACCTTTTATCTGCTTACTTGTAAATGAAACAATGAGGGAATAACACACACCTGGCCATGGAACAGCTGGCTGCAGCCAATTGTCCAATTACCTTTGGTCCCTTAAAAAGGGGGGGACCACATATAAAAAGTGCTGTACACCCAATGTACATTCCTACACCGTTCACCCAATTTAGATGTAAATACCCTCAAATTAAAGCTGGAAGTCTGCACTTTGAGCTCATATTAATTTATTAATTTCAACTCCAATATGCTGTGGTAGACAGCTAAAATAACAACAACTTTGTCAATGTCCAAATATTTATGGACCTGACTGTATATATATATACATATATATATATATATATGCCATTTAGCAGATGCTTTTATCCAAAGGGACTTACAGTAGTGAATGCATACATTTTTCAGTATATGTGGTCCCAATGGGAATTTAACCCACAGCCTAAGAATTGTCAATGCCATGCTCTACCTGCTGAGCCTTTACATTTTACATTTTAAGCATTTAGCAGACGCTCTTATCCAGAGCGACTTACAAGATGTGCATTAATACAAGGTAAGAACAATCATAGTTAGCGCACAAGATCAGTGCAGTAATACAGCAATAGACATCGTTGCAGGCGTCTGCGTATCATACCTGTAACACTGGGAAAGAAAAGGTTAGTGTTTTTTGTTTTGTTTTGTTGTTGTTGTTGTTGTTTTTAAATAGTGTAGAACAAGTAAACAGTGGTGACGACAGATTGACTAGATGGACAGTGTTCAGTGGTAGTGAAGTCTGAAGAGGTGGGTTTTGAGTCTCTTGCGGAAGATTGGAAGTGATTCCGCAGTCCTGACTGATTGCGGGAGGTCGTTCCACCAGCGAGGGACCAGGACAGAGAAGAGGCGAGACCGCAAGGAGCGGCTGCCAGGCGCCCGGAGGGATGGGGCAGTCAGTTTGCCAGAGGAGGCGGAGCGGAGGGGTCTGGGCAGGGTGTAGGGAGTGATGAGTGACTGGAGGTATGGGGGAGCAGTACCTCTGGCTGCTTGAAAAGCAAGCACCAGTGACTTGAATCTGATGCGTGCTGCGATGGGGAGCCAGTGCAGAGAGGAGAGTAGAGGGGTGATGTAGGTGAACTTCGGCTGGTTGAACACCAGGCGAGCGGCAGCGTTCTGGACTAGTTGCAGAGGCTTGATGGCACAGGCCGGAAGGCCTGCCAGCAAGGAACTGCAGTAGTCCAGACGTGAGATCACCAGGGCCTGGACCAGGAGTTGAGTGGCCTCTTGGGTGAGGAACGGTCGGATCCTCCGGATGTTGTGGAGGGAGAAACGGCAGGTCCGAGTGATTGCTGCAATATGGCTCGAGAAGCACAGCTGGTTGTCCAGGGTCACTCCAAGGCTCCTGGCAGACTGAGACGGAGACACTATGGAGCCTTCCACGGTGATTGACGCATCAATCGTCGGGGAGCCCTTCGCAGGGAAGAAAAGCAGCTCTGTCTTCCCCAGGTTCAGCTTCAGGTGGTGGGTGGACATCCATGCAGAGATGTCAGCCAAGCATGCAGAGATCCGTGCCGGGACCTGGGTATCAGATGGAGGGAAGGAGAGAAAGAGTTGAGTGTCATCAGCATAACAGTGATAGGAAAAACCATGAGCAGAAATAACAGAGCCAAGTGACTTGGTGTACAGAGAGAATAGGACGGGGCCTAGCACCGAGCCCTGCGGGACTCCAGTAGAGAGGGTGTGGGGAGAGGAGAGGGATCCTCTCCAGGCCACCTGGTAGGACCGGTCAGCCAGGTAGGACTCAAACCATGTCAACGCAGATCCAGAGATTCCCATCTCGACGAAAGATGAGAGCAGGATCCAGTGGTCCACACTGAACCACTTCACTTTCGATTTTGTACAGTGCTTTTACGGCTAGGCTAATGTAGCTAATACAACTAAAGGCTAATGGCTCTGTGACTGTGTAAGAAGAGTTTGCTCATTGTGCCTTTATCACAGATATATTTACAGTAGGCGGGCAAGCTATGTAAAAGTGTTACAGTTATGAGTGAGTCGGTGTAGTGAGGCAGAAACAGCTCGGTGCCCAGGGCTGAACTGGACCTGACCAGGCTCTGTGGTCCAGAGGGAACTGGAAGAGTTCTATACATTTTGAGTTCTATACATTCAGCTGAGGACTTCACCGAAGGACAGTGGAAGCATTCACCATGAAATGTGATGAGATTTCAGATATGGTATTTTAAATATAATCAATAAGTGATCAGATAAGAGTTGGCTTATGAATAATTGTTCCATTTTGGAGATCTAGGTGACATTAAATATGTAAGGAATAAACCACTCCAGGCTGTGCAGTTGTATTAAAAAAAAGACAGGGAGGTGTGATTTGGTCCCGAGGCAAAGCAGAGGGGTTATTCACCCTGAAGTGGTTTATTTTGGCAGGAATACAAATGTACAATTCCACTCATACCACGGCTACATAATAAAATATAAATAAAAATGTAATATATAATAAAAATGTATTAAAAAAATAAACAAACACTCAAATACAGTTAAACATAATTCTATGTTGTTGTTGTTAACTTGTTAAAAAAATATTTTTTGCCATTATTTGAAATTGTGATTTGAAATTCCATTATCCGGCAGCAGATAGCGTAGTGGTCTAACGCACTGTATCTCGGTCGGGTTCCGTCTCGGAGGTGGCGGATCTACCAGCCCAGAAAAAATTGTCTTGTTACCCGGAGGACGGGCAGCGGATTTGTGGGGGAGGGTGAATTGAGATAAACAGAGGGTATTATTGGCAACCAAATTGGTACAAAAACAGGGGAAAATTTGAAACTATACATTTAAAATGTAAAGAAATTCCATTATCCTCTCGTTTAATTTCTCTGACAGTCTCCATGATCCTCTGGAGATGATTACATTCTGATACATACATAATGTCTGTTTGAGGAATGTTTCCATTGAGTACTTTATGGAAATGTCTGTTTGAGGGAATGTTTCTATTGAGTAGTTTATGGTTTGTGTTGTTCTGTTTATCTGTATGAGGCCACTCTCCCGCCATGGCCCTGCTGGGCTCTGGGTCACCTCCTCTGGGTTCGCTTCCACATTCCTGCTCATCATTCTGCCTGGCAACCAGCCCAGATAGCACGGCTGCAGCCCCCTCTATCAAACCCCAAACATTCCTCACTGTTTTATATTGTCTCTGTAGTGCGTTGGTTGTGAACCACTACAGACTGTAAATACGGTCAATATGATGCAGTTGAGGACAGAGCAAGGAACTGTTCCGTATCATAGTAGGTCTCTGTGCAGCAAGAAGGGATCAGAATTATTATTATTATGTCTACAGATACTCTCGATAATGTTACAGTATGGATATCAATAACACACACACACACATATATAAATAAACACTCAGTGGCCACTTTATTGGAATAGAATGATTGTTGATGCCAGATGGGGTGGTGTGAGTATCTCAGAAACTGCTGATCTCATGGGATTTTCACGGGCAAGTCTCTAGAGTTTACAGAGAATGGTGTGAAAAACTAAAAACATCCAGTGAGCAGCAGTTCTGTAGGGGCAAAAATGCCTTGTTAATGAGAGAGGTCAGAGGAGAATGGCCAGACTGGTTCAAGCTGACAGGAAGGTGACAGCAACTCAAATATCCACAGTGGTATGCAGAAAAGTATCTCTGAACGCACAACACGTTAAACCTTGAAGTGGATGGGCTACAGCAGCAGAAGACCACACTGGGTTCCACTCCTGTCAGCTAAGAACAGGAAAGTGAGGCTACAGTGGGCACAGGCTCACCAAAACTGGCTCACCAAAACTGGACAGATTAGAAAAACGTCGCCTGGTCTGACAAATCTCAATTTCTGCTGCGACATGCAGATGGTAGGGTCAGAATTTGACATAAACAACATGAATCCATGCATCCATCCTGCCTTGTGTCAACGGTTCAGGTTGGTGGGGGTGGTGTAATGGTGTGGTGAATGTTTTTTTGGCACACATTAGTCCCCTTAATACCAATTGAGCATCGTTTAAATGCCACAGCCTACCTGAGTCTTGTTGCTGACCTTGTGCATCCCTTTATGGCTACAGTCTACCCATCTTCTAATAGCTACTTCCAGCAGGATAATGCGCCATGTCACAAAGCACATGTCATTCCAAGCTGGTTCCACAAACATGACAATGAGTTCAGTGTACTCCAATGGCCTCCACAGTCACCAGATCTCGGTCCAATAGAGCACCTTTGGGATGTGGTGGAATGGGAGATTCACAACATAAATGTGCAGCCAACAAATCTGCAGCAACTGCGTGATGCTATCATGTCAACATGGACCAGAATCTCTGATGAATGTTTCCAGCACCTTGTTGAATCCATGCCACCAAGAATTCAGGCTGTTTTGGGGGCAGAGGGGGTCCTACCCAGTACTAGAAAGGTGTACCTAATAGAGTGGCCACTAAGTGAATATATACATATATATATAGGACCTCCAATGATTCAATTTCAGTATCATCCCTGGGAAAATTGAGGTTAGCCCATAGCACTTCCCTGCAGTAGTATTAGCTAAATTTCCTAGCCTTGGTTATAACGCTTCGCATATCGGGTTTCGAAGGGGTTGGGTGATAACAAAAAGATGACACTCCACACGCAAGAACACTTACCTTCTTGGTCTCCTCCAATTTCCTGTTTCTCAGCTCTATGTCTACGCACTGCCACCCTTCGATTTCTACACATGATGATGTACTTTGCTGATCCTGTCACTGTTGTGGGCTGCACTGGGATGATGATATTAAAGGGGTAAAGTAAAGGAAAGCCGTTTTAACATAGAAAAAAACATAAAGGGGACTTTTCTGAAGTGAATTTAAATGAGTAAATCATGCACACACACACAAGCGTACACAGAGGCACATAAACACATGCCCTGACACACACCCGGAGAGACAAACTCCACCCTTCCCCATCACTGTCTTTCCTTGTGCTACACAGACAGTTCGCTGGAAGAGTGATTGTATAATTAACAATCTTATGTAATTAAAACAGTTTACACTTCCATGGGGGTGTAAGGTGTAGTACCAAAGTTGGATATGGGGGTACTGAGATTATTCTGGAGTTTTCCATTGCTCTTGTGATACATTTTACATTTACATTTTAAGCATTTAGCAGACCGTCTTATCCAGAGCGACTTACAAGATGTGCATTAATACATGATAGGAACAATCATAGCTCGCGCAAGAGATCAGTGCAGTAATACACTGCTCAGTGGTCAGTTGGTAGAGCACAGCATTGGCAACGCTTAGATTGTGGGTTCAATTCCCACTGGGACCATATATACTGATAAAAAATGTATGCATTCACTACTGTAAGTCGCTTTGGATAAAAGCGTCTGCTAAATGGCATATATTATTATTATTAATACAACGATAGACCTCGTTGTAGGCAGCTGCATACCATACCTGTAACACTGGGAAGGAAAAGATTCGTAATTTTATTTAAAAATTTAAATGAGGAGTAAGCAGGGATACATATACAAAAGGTATTGAGCAAGTAGGCAGTGGTGATGACAATTGGCTAGATGTACAGAATTCAGTGGTAGCGGAGTCTGAACAGGTGGGTTTTGAGTCTCTTGTGGAAGATAGCAAGTGATTCTGCGGTCCTGACTGATTGTGGAAGGTCATTCCACCACTGAGGAGTCAGGACAGAGAAGAGGCGAGACTGCGAGGAGCGGCTGCCGGGGCGCCCGGAAGGATGGGGCAGTCAGTTTGCCAGAAGAGATGGAGTGGAGGGGTCTGACTGGGTCTGAAGTTGTGATGAGTGTCTGGAGGTAAGGGGGAGCAATTCCTCTAGCTGCTTGAAAAGCAAGCACCAGTGATTTGAATCTGATGCATGCTGCAATGGGGAGCCAGTGCAGAGAGGAGAGTAGAGGGGTGACATGGGTGAACTTAGGTTGATTGAACACCAGACGTGCGGCACCATTCTGGACTAGTTGCAGTGGCTTGATGGAACAGACCGGTAGGCCTGCCAGCGAGGAATTGCAGTAGTCCAGACGTGAGATCACCAGGGCCTGGACCAGGAGTTGTGAGGCCTCTTGGGTGAGGTGGGGTGGCAGCAGCAGCAGTTTGATCCTTTCTGGGTTTTAGAAGTGGGTTTGTGTACCAAGCAGAGGCTGCATGTTATTGCCTCTGACCTGCTTCTGGTAAGAGCAAGCAGGGGCGTCGTAGCGGGGAAAGGGGACTACCTAGGGCCCCAAGTGGGGGAGGGCCCTTGAAAAGCCTGGAATGGAAAAAAAACATTTGTCTGCAATTTTACATTTCTAAGTAATTAGTGTCATTACTAAATTATATTGGCTGAATAAATAGGTTGAGAGAATGAACTTTGTATCCATGAAAATATTGGAGGCTCTCTGGGCCCCTCCCCTCTCGAAAAGCGCAAATGGTTTAGTCCGCCCACCTGCACTAAGTGGGTATGTTACAATTCCTGTGCGCAGCGGCGGTCTAGATGTGCCTGTGTCCCTGTGCGAGCAATTACAGGAGACTATGGCCATACCCAAAAAATGCAGGCTTTTCAAGGGCTGTCGGTGTTTTTTTTCACCATATGTCTGCGATATAACGTAGTTGAAAACTCGATCCTCTATCTTGTTTCCGAAATTTGATTAAACATTGCTCGGTTTGGTCATACGCCACACTTCAGAGTCAGACTCGTGTTTAGTGCTTTCAAAATGATATATCGCAAGTTCAGGACTAAATAAAAGGTATCCAAGACGTTAATTTAACATTTTATCTTGTTTCTGGTGAAATTCCATTGAAATCTGTCAATGCGAAATGTGATATTTTTGACCCGGAATGTGAGATATCTTTGCCCAAATGCTCACTGCTTGTCGTGGTTTTTGCCGTGTCGCGGCGTGTGCGCAACATGTAATTATGTGATTCATTGATTATGTAATGTAATTTCAGATAATTCAAATTAAGATATATCATATCTTTTTTAGAACGCTTCAATCTGCAATTACCGAAAATGTCATGCAATTATCTATATTTTTAATAAAGTTATGGGCATTTATGTTATTGAATCACAGCTTTTGTTTCAAGATCATTGAAAAACAATAGGGGTCAATATGCAAATTTCCGAGTGTAAACATTACCATAACTTCCTTAAAACTTAAGAGAGTGAATAAGGTATCAAATTAAAGGTATTTCCATGCTCTATCTGGCTAGATTTATAACATCTAAATTTTTTGTAACATACCTACACTAAGATTTGTCGCCAAACACGGCTAATCACGCTGACTGGTGCTGATGCTGGAGCCCGCAAGTTTCAGTCAATCATGTCTTTCCAGAAGAAAGTGAAGTCGGGGTATCAAAAAAGAAAAGAAAGAGAAAAAAGGCAAACTGAGGGAAAACAACTGCTCACTAATTTCTTTCAAAAGAAAGGTAAGCAACTTGCTAACACTGTTTAAGAGTGGTTTAAGCTAATATCGGTACATTGTTTCGATTGAACTAGGGCTTTCAACGTTAACACGTTAACGCATGCAATTAATTTCAAATGGATAACGCGTTCATTTTTTAAAATCGCAATTAATCTCATTTCAGTTTCACTCTCGCTACTGGCTGAACGCAATCGCAAATGTGGGCAAACATTCTACTGGTGATGGTGAAATGCATTGAAACTTTGTTTTTGAAGACTAATTTAATCCAGTTCTATAACAAGACAAGTTAACGTAGCTAGCTACATTATGATAGTTAGCTAGCTAGCTGGTAAATTAAGCAGAATCTAGCCTGTAGCCTGTTTCATTGTATATTATAAGCAGGTTAAGAGGCTAATATCAATCCTGTATGCTTCATGCTTGTAGAGGGGCCTGTCCTTGTAGGAGAGTGAGCAGGAAGAAGATGTGATCGAGGCAGAGAGTGAGCAGGAAGAAGAGGCAGAGAGTAGCAGTAGGACTAGTGAAGAGGATGATGGAGGTGAAGAGAGCAAGGAAAATTAAGGTTGCTCTGAAGGTAGTGAGAAGGATGAGAAGACAGAGGAGGAAGTGGAAAAAGTGAGGGGAATGCAGAAGGGTATTTGCCAGAGGACCCAGGACTATGGCCAGAGAATCTTACTAATCTTACTAATTATTTGTTTAAATGTGGTATAAGCAGTTCATTAGCGATTGCCCTAATAACCACTACAGATTCATGTGTATAGTTGTTGATTCAATTTTAAAAAATTCTAAAGATGCGTGAGAGTCATGGATCAAGAGGGGAAGGGGGCCCACAAGACTGCATATGTATAGGGCCCAGAATTGTGTGCTGCGCCCCTGAGAGCAAGAATGGCTCAGACTGCAATGCACTGAGATTGCTATTGCAGTCCCTGCTCTTTGAGTCAACTTACTGTGCATCCTCATTCACTGAAATTAGATAATGCCAACACATTGTAAACAAATATATATATTTATTATTGGAATGATGAATAACCACAGTTTGTGAATTGTTAAGTTACTGTTGTTCTTGGGGGTGTGTGTATGTGTATGTGTATTTTTTGTGTGTAAAATTTGGATTAAAAGATTTTCAGCTCTAGGATACCTGATCGCTGTCATTTAACATAACCTTCATCGCCTTATCATCTTCCCATACATGCGACTGAAAACTGCTGTGTGCGTGGGCGCGTTTGTGTGCACACGTGCGCGTGTGTGGAGAGGGACACGTCACAGACTTCGAACACTGAGTATACAGGGAATTCTGCGTTCAGTTTTCGTCTGCCGTTTTGAGTTCACAGCGGCTGAAGGAAGACGACTACATATGACAAGACTTAATGAAGAATTTAAAAAGCTTAGCAAATCAATTTGTTTGGCTGTATTTTGTTTACGCGTTTAAACGTAAAACAATAACAGTGCGGATAAAAACGTGTATAAATCTTATTTCAAATAATTACAAAAATGTGTCGTTGCCACTTTAAATCGTCCCCACAGTCACTGTTGCCTCTTTAATCCTGGATTGGAGCTGTGGCTTTGAGCCGCCAGGGAAAGGCGGAGTGGGTTTTTGAACGAGGGAGGGGAGAGGGAGGAATGAACACTCAATGCGAGCGATAACAGACGGGTTGGGCTTCGGACGCAAATGATATCAAACAGACCGGGACAACAAGGGAAAAGTGCGCCGGCTACGCACGGACTAAGAAAGGCCGATTGGGCCGACAATAAACACGAAATACTGCACTAATCGAGCCGGACTAAACAAAGGCAGTTACAGTAGCCATTTGCTGGGGTATTTCGAAAAAAACATGAGTAGACGATACTGATTGGAGTTGACAAGCCCGCTCCACTACTGAATCCAGTATCCCTCCCCCTCTCTCCCAAACCAGGAAATCGTCGAGGTGTGCTCCGTCTTTCTCTTGTTGGCTCTTCCAGACCCCGGTGTGGGCAGATACGTGTGCATATCGTCGCGATTATCGCCCTTTCTTTTGTTTTGTTTTTCCAACTCCGACATCAGACCTGAAACCAAAAAAGACAACCAGGGGGAGGATCCGCACTCTCGCCTAACAATGAGGTAAAAAGACTCAAAATCTGATTTGTGTGTGCTCATGTCGTTTTGTATGTAATAATGCACTAGTTAGCTGAGTGTCCAATACGCGGTTTGTTAGTTTGTGTGTTTGTGTATGTATACGCGCGTCATATAGCAACTCACATTGTGCCTGACCGGTGTCAGTTTGTTTAATGTAGAGCGATGTAACTTGTGTTATCTGGTCATAGTATGGATTTTGATGAGCTATTTGGCTGCATTCGGGTAACATAGAGACTAGCTAACTTAAGTGGAAGGTATTTAGCCCGAGTAGCCTGTGTTTGTGTACTTTGATTTGTTTGAGTTTAAACTCTAGCGCGAGCCGAGATTCGCACGAGAGCCTGTCTGACAGTCCTCAACTTTTCTGTCCTAGACCCAGTATTGTTGATGTTGGGTTTTAGTAAAAGTGGGGTTTCTTGTTGTTGGAATAATTTCAAAATACTTGTCACGATTACCTATTCAGAATTGGACAAGTCCTAAATATAATGTCACATGAATGCGAGCCCTGCGCCCGTATTGTGGTCTTTTGTTTCTTTTCATCTTTCTAGAAAAGAAGTAGCCGCCGACAATGTCATTTGCCATTTGGTTATATATGGCGTTGTGGAGCCTTTTGAATAATTTGCTCGTCTATTTTTCGAAATCTTGACTTAAAGTAGTTGTTAATCACAATGGCAGTGGGGCTCCCGTTGTCGTTTTTGGGACCGCGTTGCGCTGTTGAGAAGCAGCCGTAAAAGCGGCGGGCTGCCCTACCTGCTGTCGAGCACCACGTAGTCACACACTACGGGCGATCATTCCTGTTTCTTTAGCTGGGAGTTGGTCGAAGCTGTACCCGGAACCAGTACAAGCTGCGTATGGAAAGCTGCAGTGTACGGATACACAGAATTCCACATCCTGTCACTGCATGTGCGGCTTGCAATTATGCGCTTTGAAGCCGCCGCTCTTTGGCTCGGACCACTCTGGAATTCCATGTTCAGATGAATCAAACACAATGGGCGCCGCGCGTCACTTTTACGGCTCGCGACCCAGCGCGAGCATGGACGACCGGTCAGACCCGCGCCCCTCTTTGTGGGCAGCACGCGCACTGAGGTGAAAGCCCCGCGTGCACCCTGCGGTAACCTCCGCACCAGGTCTGCTTTAGTGCAGATGTAGCAGGGTTTACGTAAGCATTGTCGCTAATAGCCATTGTTCAAAATCCATCATAAACTAAATTACAATGATCATTTATAGTTTACTGAGAGGAAGACTTTTATAGCCTTAAACTCAAAATGTACAAACTGCATATTATTTGCTTTGGATAAGCCTTATTTGAAACTAGGCCTATGCCAAACTCTAATGACGCTATTTTAAAGATTGTCTTTTTTGTGTAGAAGTGTAATACTGTTAGATAAAGTTTCCCTTGTTGTAAATATTAATTGGGCAGTGCGTCTTAAGCCTTGTGAGAAATGCAATCCCACTTACAGCATGTGTTTTTTGAATGAATGAATGAGTGGAATGCTTTTCCACATTCAAGTTTATTCTTCTCTGCTGATGACATTATTCACTGTCGAAAGTTGTGTTTTTTTGTTATAAAACTCTCCCAGTCCAAACTGTGGCCTTAGTGGACGTAACACGTGATCCATACTCTAACAGTGGGTCATGGGAAGGGTTAAGGTTGTTTCGCTTAAAAATAACTTTCTGTATATAATAAATTCAGTCAGTCAAATTTAACACTGCACTATTACACGCACAAGACTAATTACAGTGGGCATGTGCCAGTTCTGACACTTTTGAAAAAACATTTTAGTTCCATATTTGAACATATGTTAGGCCCAGTGCTTAATCTGCAAATTGCAAATTTCCCCCAATCGGCCATTGCGGGAGGGTTGTAGAGCCGCTAGCATAATTGCATGTGTCCAGTGGTTGTTGGCCAGACAGGAAATGTATCAGGCCTGAGTGATGGCTGTATGAGTCATCAGGCCTGTCCCGACCTGCCCACCACGTCTGAGAGTGAATACCTGAAACGCCCCGGCACAGGGCTCGACCCCAAAATCCCCCTGACTGATCAGTTAGGCAGTGGCGCTGTGGGGGGGAGGGTTACAAGTCCAGTTCCCTAACCATTACACTACACTGCTGCCCTCAGTTTTGTTATCAGCGTTAGCGGATACCTCCCGCCGCTCTCTGAGAACCGTCACAAGTTTACCCTTAAAACGTCTTTTTAAAGGTGCACGTCCAATCAAAGCTTGTATTATTTATTTATTTTTATTGGGGGGGAAAATGTTGATACATTTTTGAAATCCCCAGCGGGAAAGGGTTGGAAGCCGTAAGAGCGCACGTTAGACAAGGTAAATGAAGGTGGGTTTATATGTTCTGACAGAGGAGTATGTGCCGTATGACTCATGACCCCCTGTAAATGCTGCACACTCTCCTCTTTGCACAGTTTCTCCTGCCATTACAATGTCTGCAGGTATTGATTTGATCCACAGCCCAGCTTCCATTTGATTGCTTCCTCTCTTTCTGCTCGTAGCAGTGTCTCTTCGCCACATAGGAAACCATTAGTAAGCTCAGAACCACGGTGTCGACATACTCTGTTTTCTCATATTCTCATCTTTCTCCACCTCTCCATTACTGTAAAATGAGTTGCAAAAGGGCATACCTTCATGAAAAGTGCGTTTCTGTCACATGCCTCCAGTGACCTGAGGAAAGAGACAGCATTTCCCAACCCTTGT
The DNA here is from genome assembly GCA_029706075.1 of Aldrovandia affinis. Classification (NCBI taxonomy): domain Eukaryota; kingdom Metazoa; phylum Chordata; class Actinopteri; order Notacanthiformes; family Halosauridae; genus Aldrovandia; species Aldrovandia affinis. The sequence continues at coordinate 4,233,981 of JAINUG010000077.1, forward strand.
CCCTCTGGGAGACCTCAGGGGCCCAAACTTGGACCCCTCCTGAATGTCGATGCATACCTCCGGCCTGCCTGCCATACCCAGATGCAGGGTTCAGGATAAATGCACACTCAAGACAGTTTAAGTAAAAACAGCTCAGGTGGCTCTGTAGGGAAGTAAAAAGCAGGGAAAGTGTTTGATTGTGTGTATGAATAATTTTATACACTTGTGAGAACTCTTTGCCTGGTGTGTGGTTTGTATGTTAAACTGTGCACCTTTTCTGCAGTTCATTGTGAAATGCTTCCATATCATGTAATGTAATATAAAATTTCACATGCACATGTGAAATGATATTTGTTTGCCCTTCGATGTTGAGAGTGTGTTCTCAGGCTGGTATTGGTGAGACAGTGCAGACGTTATCACAGTAAAGTTAAGCAGTAATGCCAAACATGCATTTTTCATTATGGTTGCTGCTGTCTTTCCAACCACAGTGATGCTGGTTGGGACTTGATTCTTGTAGTGCCTCGTTTGATCTGTGTTCATGGTTATTTTTTAACTTTAGCTTGTTTTGTAACTATTAACCAAATTACATTACATTTGAACACTGTAGATAGATGTAGACTAAGACCCAGAGTCTAAATGTTTTAAGTCATGATTTACAACTTGAGCATATGAGACTTCCAAGGCCTGTTTACACAAATGACGAGCCAGGCAATGAAAATGTATTCGCTCTGAATATATTTAGAAGGAGCTCTCCTTGTGATCCAAACAGAGGGCTGTGTGTTTGGGAGTGCAAGAAGGCACCAGAATACCAGACCGTACAGTTTACCTGTCAGTGGAAAATGAAACACAGCTTCCCTCCAATGCCACATTCAGGTTCATCGTTTCATTGCTTACATATATAGGCCTTTGAACACTCACTCCAAAGTTAGATGAGAGTGGCATGTGTAGGGCTGGGGATTGTTCAGGTATGTGAGGTGGTGTTGAATCTCAGCACAGATAGTAAACAGGAAACAGCTGAGCCATGCTCGCTGTCTGCCGTGGCTATTTGAGATCAACACATCCCTCTGCCTCTCCTGTGTCCTTGTTTTTCTCAATCCTGTCTCCTTACTGGCTCCAATCCATCTCTTTTCTTTCTACTTAGCTGTTTTATCCCTCCTAAAAGCTACATGAGGTTTATCGAATGCAGCTTTGTCATTTTAGACAATTTACACACAGATTTTGTGACCATCGTTTTTGGGGCAGCATGCCCTTCTACGGCACTTTGGTACTTCTTCAAAATGTCCCAATTTTCAATTAGACTATTTTTCGTCAATCCCCCTAGTAATGTGAGTTCGCTGCCGTGTGAAATGGCTGGTACAGGGCCAAATGTGTTGCAATCGCCGCCCCCTTCTCCCGGCCAGAGCCGACCCGGCACTTCCACTGAGTTTTAATGCCAGCCACTTCCACTGAGTTTTAATGCCAGCCGAAGGGTAGAACAGAGGAGAGGAAAGCTTCAAACCGCTGAGCCATGAAGGCCAAGTGGATTTGGGTAGAAGAGAGACTCTTTTCTCCTTAACAAGCTAGAATGTGGTCATTCACGGGAGTATGACTTGAATGCCAGGTTTGGCAAAAATTCTGACCACAAATGGCATCTCCAGGTGACCAGGTTTGGTAGCAGGAAGTAAGACGTGATGACAGGAAACATGACTTGATAAGGGAAACCTCAATACACGGTCATCTTAGGGAGGGACACTATATTTACTCCACAGAGTAATTCTGTATTAAACTCTGTCTCCAGTTGTTGGGATGGTGCTGAAGGGCAGATTTACACCACAAGCTGTGCCATCTCAGTGCCAGTCCTGTAGAGAACATTCCCTCAGCGTACACACGGCTCAATCTGCCTCCCTCCTCCATTCTGTCTCCTCTCTGCCTCCTATTTGGTCACTTTTATTTCTCCCCTCTGTCTCCTTATCTGTCTCTGTTTTATTCCTATACATCTCTGTTTTCTCTCCTCTCTGTGTCTGACTCCATGTGAGTCCTGTTCTCCCTCCTCTCTGTCTGACTCCCTGTGAGTCCTGTTCTCTCTCCTCTCTGTGTCTGACTCCCTGTGAGTCCTGTTCTCCCTCCCTCTCTGTCTGACTCCCTGTGAGTCCTGTTCTCTCTCCTCTTTGTGTCTGACTCCCTTTGAGTCCTGTTCTCTCCTGCTGTGTCCTCAGGCAGATGTATTGTTGTATAGAGTGTGGACTCTGCAGTGAGAGGGACAGATGCCTATGGGAGGCAATCGTAATCAGATCTGGGAGCTGCACAGTACATGGTTGTTGGGGAGGTGTATGCATGGGATGCTCAGATTATGACTGATCCAGCACAGTTTTGTATGGCGTAGCAGGGCCTGAATGGCAGTGGCAGGGGCCAATACCCAGTGTGAACAGTGCATGTGTGGAGGAGCGGGTAGCTGGCTGCGCTGTGGTTATGAGACGCAGTGTGGTATACAGTAGATTGTATCAAATAAACTATATAATGAGCTTTATTTTATGCTGAAAAAATGCAGAAAATTCCAAACCTACAATACTAATACAATTATTCAGAAAAACATATTTTGCTTTATTAATAATATTGTTTTTCCAGAAAACATCTGGATCACAATTATTTACACCCCTAACTATTCTTTTAAATGTAATGCAACAACAACAAATCTTCATAAATATACAACTTATTTGAAGTTCATTGTGGTGTCCCTTGCGGTGGGGCGACACTCACGGACCTTGCAGAGGGCGTAGGCAAGTTAAATAACCCAGAAGAGGCAGTATTACAAACAAAACAACACTTTATTAAATTAATCTTGACAAACACAAAAAGGGTGGGGTCTTCGGGGGAATTCACAACAAATAAAGTCCACAATCCTTATCTTTGTCGATGTCCAAAATCCAGTGTCGAAATCCAGGTCAGTTCCTCACACAGTCCAAGTCGGTACACAAACAGGGTCCTCAAAACAATCCAATCCAAAACAGCAATCCTCACCCACTCTCCAACACACCAACCTACTCCTTCTCAGTGTGACAGGAGTCAGTCCCTTAAATAGGCCCCCGAATGGCCTTCAGCTGTCCATAGTCCCAATCTCTTGACTTCATTCAGGTGTAGGACTGCAGGCTGCTGGGAAATTAAGTATTTTCCTCTCCAGTGGCTCGCAAGAATTAAAGGGCCAGGCAGCCATTTTCTGGTGCAGCCCCTTGAGACGCCACAAACTGTACAGTGGCCTGCAATGGTTTCCTGTTTCCCTAGGGTATAAAAAGGAGGAAACGCATGTTTGAAATAGCCATCATCATGGTGTAAGGAAAATAACTCCCTGAAAGCATCAGACAAAAGGTTATTGACCTCTATAGATCAGGAGATGGCTACAAAAAATTCACTACAAAGTCAAAGATACCGCTTTCCACTGTTGTGTCAATTATTAGGAAGTTAAAGGCCACTGGAACAGTGGCCAACCTGCCAGGTAGAGGATGCAAGTCATAGTGAGACGGATGGTTCGAGAGGCAAAAATAAGTCCAACGAGCACAGTTCAATATCTCCAAAACAACCTGGCATCTTGGGGTTACAAGGTGTCTAAAGCTACCATTCGACGGCGCCTACACGACAATGACCTTTATGGCAGAGTTGCAAGTAGGAAGCCTCTTTTGAAGACAATTCACCGGAATTGTTTCGATAAGCTTCTGCAATGTCACAACATTTATTTCCATCCAGAGTTGCATTAAGTTTTCGCCAAGATCTTATATTGATGATGGGAGAGTCGGACCGCTGCGCAAAGTCTTCTCCAGCACATCCCAAAGATTCTCAATGGGGTTAAGGTCTGGACTCTGTGGTGGCCAATCCATGTGTGAAAATGATGTCTCATGCTCCCTGAACCACTCTTTCACAATTTGAGCCCGATGAATCGTGGCATTGTCATCTTGGAATATGCCCGTGCCATCAGGGAAGAAAAAATCCATTGATGGAAAAACCTGGTCATTCACTATATTCAGGTAGTCAGCTGACCTCATTCTTTGGGCACATAACGTTGCTGAACCTAGACCTGACCAACTGCAGCAACCCCAGATCATAACACTGCCCCCACAGGCTTGTACGGTAGGCACTAGGCATGATGGGTGCATCACTTCATCCGCCTCTCTTCTTACCCTGATGCGCCCATCACTCTGGAACAGGGTAAATCTGGACTCATCAGACCACATGACCTTCTTCCATTGCTCCAGAGTCCAATCTTTATGCTCCCTAGCAAATTGAAGCCTTTTTTTCAGATTAGCCTCACTGACAAGTGGTTTTCTTAAGGTTACACAGCTGTTTAGTCCCAATCCCTTGAGTTCCTTTTGCATTGTGCGTGTGGAAATGCTCTTACTTTCACTATTAAACATAGCCGTGAGTTCTACTGTAGATTTTTTACAATATGATTTCACCAAACGTTTAAGTGATCGCCGATCACGATCATTCAAGATTTTTTCCGACCACATTTCTTCCTCGAAGATGATGGTTCACCACTATCCTTCCAGGTTTTAATAATGCATCGGGACATTTCTTAACCCAATTTTAGTAGTTTCAGCAATCTCCTTAGTTGTTTTCTTTGCTTGATGCAGGCCAATCATTTTACCCTTCTGAAACAGATTAACATCTTTTCCACGACCACAGGATATGTCTTCCGACATGGTTGTTTAAGAAATGAGAAGCTACTCGCTGCATCAGTTAGGGTTAAATAACTTGTTGCCAGCTAAAACATATTAATCACTGCAGTAATTATCCGATGGAAGGCTCTTACCTATTTGCTTAGTTAAATCCAGGTGGTGACCTTTTTTTTGGCCAGGCAGTGTAGTTTATTTTATACCATCTTTTTTGTTTATCTTTATCAAGGGTATGAATAAAGACAGTCTACTACTGAGCTGCAGTGTGGTATAGGTAGCTTGCTGCTCTGTGGTTATGAGATGCAGTGTGGTATAGGTAGCTGGCTGCTCTGTGGTTGTGAGATGCAGTGTGGTATAGGTAGCTGGCCACTCTGGTTATGAGATGCAGTGTGGTATAGGTAGCTGGCCACTCTGGTTATGAGATGCAGTGTGGTATAGGTAGCTGGCTGCTCTGTGGTTATGAGATGCAGTGTGGTATAGGTAGCTGGCTGCTCTGGTTGTGAGATGCAGTGTGGTATAGGTAGCTGGCCAGCTCTGTGGTTATGAGATGCAGTGTGGTATAGGTAGCTGGCCGCTCTGGTTATGAGATGCAGTGTGGTATAGGTAGCTGGCCGCTCTGGTTATGAGATGCAGTGTGGTATAGGTAGCTGGCTGCTCTGTGGTTGTGAGATGCAGTGTGGTATAGGTAGCTGGCCGCTCTGGTTATGAGATGCAGTGTGGTATAGGTAGCTGGCTGCTCTGGTTGTGAGATGCAGTGTGGTATAGGTAGCTGGCCGCTCTGGTTATGAGATGCAGTGTGGTATAGGTAGCTTGCTGCTCTGTGGTTATGAGATGCAGTGTGGTATAGGTAGCTGGCTGCTCTGTGGTTATGAGATGCAGTGTGGTATAGGTAGCTGGCTGCTCTGGTTGTGAGATGCAGTGTGGTATAGGTAGCTGGCTGCTCTGTGGTTATGAGATGCAGTGTGGTATAGGTAGCTGGCTGCTCTGGTTGTGAGATGCAGTGTGGTATAGGTAGCTGGCTGCTCTGGTTGTGAGATGCAGTGTGGTATAGGTAGCTGGCTGCTCTGTGGTTGTGAGATGCAGTGTGGTATAGGTAGCTGGCTGCTCTGGTTATGAGATGCAGTGTGGTATAGGTAGCTGGCCGCTCTGGTTGTGAGATGCAGTGTGGTATAGGTAGCTGCCAGATCTGTAACTGCTGCTCAGCCCTTTGACGTCTTCTCTCTCTACAGTAAGTCCTTCATGGGGTAAATCAGATGAATCTCCATTGTAATCCTGGTTGGACTAGAGTAGCAGATCAGAGTGCAGTGAGACCATCTCCACTCAGGCTGTACCTCCACTAGTGTACAGGACTGAACTGTCTGGATTACAGAGCCAAACCACTCCAGTGTGATTTTATGGTACAGGAGCGCGGGACACCAGACTCACCAGTTTTAATGCAAGAATGTACCGGGGGGGGACCGACTCCAATTCTGCATTCTCCCTCTCTCTACGGGGATTACATGAGATGGCTTGATTTAAGAATATACTGAACCTTGTGCTTGGGATGTGTTTCAACCTGTATTATACACACACACAGTAGGTGATTTGATTTCTTACCCAAACAAGGACTGCAGTGAGGCCCAAACCGCACCCCTCTCAGTGTGAAGGGGCGTGTCTGACGGAGAGAGGGAGCTGCAGCAGCTCGGACAGCGTGCTGGGACCCGCCTCCCCATGGGGCAGGGAGGAAATTTACCAGCGATGAAAACAGCCAAGGCCTCTTACACCTCCCTTACACCACCTCACAGTCTTTCCGTGTAAGCGGTGTCCCTGTGTGAGTGTGTGAGTGTGTGTGTGTGTGCGTGTATGTGTGTGTGTGAGAGAGTGAGTGTATGTGTATGAGAGTGCGTGTTAGGAGTGGGCGCTATACCGGTATGAAAGTGACTACCGGTATTATGCTGCGCCACGATATGGATTTTGCTATACCGTGGATACCGTTATATATTCATAAATTCTAATTTGGCATTCATATTGTTTTGTTCAAAATTTCAATTGAGTGATAGTAGTTAGTAGCTACATCTATTTTTTATTTTAATCTAACCTCCAGGTTCCTACGAAAAAAAGAAGCATGTTAATATGTTGACCTATTTTTTTGAGCGGACGTTTTATGCATTTGTTGCGCGCATGTAGCAACAAACAAGCGTGCAGGCAGCTGCAGTTAGCAGGCAGACTACGTACTAATATTTATAGCCTATTACAAGTGCAAAAGTGAAGAATCGAAAATGAGCTTACACGCAGAAAGTGATGTTGCTCAAGAGCAGGATGATGACGAATTGGTTAAAAAGAAAGGGGGCTCCTCTGTCGTTTGGAACTGGTTTGGGTTCAAAATCTCCGACCTCGACCAACAAACAATACTATGCAAGTTGTGTCGCCGTGTTGTTTTAACCAAAGGTGGAAACACCAGCAACCTGTTTACCCACCTGAAAACCATGCATGTCCGTGAATATGAGGAATGTACCCGAATGCGTGAAACAGTTAGCCCAGGAGCTCGCCCGAAGACAAGCCAGACTCCCACTCAGCAATCAATCAAGTCATCATTCGCTGCCGGTACTCGCTATAACTCTTTCTGGTTATATAAGGTTAAAATACATATTTTGCCTTAACTAATGTCATTTAACTAAGAAGGGCTATTCAAATGTGATTCCGATTTTTTTCTCATATATCGTGATATCATATCGATATCGTCTGGACAGTGGAAAATATCGTGATGTGAATTTTAGCTCATATCGCCCACCCCTAGTGCGTGTGTGTCTGCACACTTATGTGTGTCTGTGTATGAGAGAAAGCGTGCTTGTGTGTTTATGTGTGAGTGAGAGAGAGCGTATGTGTGGGTGAGTGTGTGGAACAGCAAGTGTGTGTGTGCATGCGTATGTATGTGTGTGCGCGTATGTGTGTGTGACAGCAAGTGTGTGTATGTGCGTTGTGTGTGTGTGTGTGAAAGTGTGTATGAGAGAGTGTGTGTGTCTGTGTGTGAGTGTGTTTATGAGAGTGTGGCACAGTCTGTCTATGTGTGTGTGTGTGAGCGTCCAGTTCCTCTCTCTTGCTAAGATCGCACCAGTTCTATGTCCTCCTCTCATGTTTTTACTCCCTCTCAAGTCTTCTGGGATGTGCTGTCCTAGAATACCTGCTCAAAGTCCTTTTAGGAAGAGCTGGTTAATGACGTAATGACATCCTGATTTAGCGCGGGCATGAGAAACATGCACAGCTTCAGTGCGGTGGAAGCCAGCATGAAGCTAACGAGCAGTTTGGTAAGATTAGCCTAGCTGTGGCCCCTCTCTAAAGGTACACCCTGTGATCACAGTTTGGGGCGACCACACCGCAGGGTGTGCTTGGCAGAGAAAAATATCAGGTCCAAAGAAGGGGATCGGTGTTGTTGCTTGTTGTGCCAGTGCTGATAGAGACTGGTTTATATCTGTTCAACACAGCACAACACAACACAGCACAACAGAGCTCAACACAGCAGGGCACCTGATAGGGAGGGGCTTTGCCTCAGCGTGGCATGTGGGCTCTCTGTCCTGTGTGCTGTGGGATCTCTCCTCCACTGGGAGGCCTCTCAGTGTACAGGAACAGCAAGACAATGTGCCTCTCATCTGACTGCCCTGTGTGGTCACCGCGGGTCAGACAACATGTGGCAGGTACTTTGATATGCTTGCTGCAGGGGTCCTGTCCATTCAGGGCAGGACGATAAAGCTCTGAGCTGTGCAGACCTGCTCTGGATAGAGCTCTGAGCTGCGCAGACCTGCGTGGATAGAGCGCAGTGACGGCCATAGTGCTGCTGAATGTGCAGTCCTGTGTGATAATGACGGTAGTGGTGCTCAGAGGAAATGAACAGCTGTTTATACAGAGAGGAGGCAGACGCTGTGATTGGATGTGAAGTAAACACGGCCCTCCTCTCGTTTGATCTGACACGTGGCCTGACCACACACACACATACACACACACACACACACACACACACACACGCACGCACACACACACACGCACAGTCTCAGCTGGAGTAAGGAAGGGACCACATCACATTCCCAGGAGAAAGAGTGAGAGAGAAAGAGAGAGGAATGAGCTGGAGGTGATTCTGCAGGGGAAGGGAGAAGGGGAGGCGGGCTAAGGATAGAGGAGTAAGAAGCAGGAAAGGTTGAAGCCAGAGGGGGGGGAAGAAGATGGGAGAGAGTGGGAGAGAAGAGTGTAAGAACCAGGAAATAGAGAGAGAGAGAGAAAGATAAAGAGAGGGAGAGGGAATGTAGACATGATCAACAATATTGAGAGTGAGAGTGGGGGGGGTGAAGGAGAAACAGAATTGAAAGATTGCAAGCTGAAAATAGGAGAAACTGGGAATTACGAAAGGCCGATAGAATCAAAGAGTGAGAAAGGGGAGGATGGAATGACAAAGGAATGGAGTGACGGGGGGAGTAGAAGGTGAGAAGGAAGAGTGGGAGGGTCATGTAAACAGAGAGGGAGAAAGAAGGAGGGAAAATCAGCAGGCTAGACTATACTTGTCAGCACCGGGGCAGCTGTGTGCAAAGCCTTATACAGGCATTTCTGCGAGCGCACCAGTGGTGTGCAGTTTCCTGTTAACCCCTCAGTGACTGGGCAACTGGCCTCCATTCTGGCTCCAGAGACAAAATGCTGTGCTTTGTCAAATGGGTGCTCTGGGTAAAGCTGAAAAAATATCACAACATGGTGTAATGTTATCGCAACATAATCAAACATTGTGTATCGTTATTGCAACATAATCAAATATTATCGTGTAACTTTATTGCAACATAAACATTACCGTGTAATGTTATTGCAACATAAACATTATCGTGTAACGTTATTGCAACATAAACATTACCGTGTAATGTTATTGCAACATAAACATTATCGTGTAACGTTATTGCAACATAAACATTATCGCAACATTATCAAACATTGTCATGTGACATTGCAACATTATCAAACATTGTGTAACGTTATTGCAACATAATCAAACATTGTGTAACATTAACGCAACATAATCAAACATTATGTAACATTAACGCAACATAATCAAACATTATGGTGTAACTTTATTGCAACATTATCAAACATTGTGTAATATTATTAAACATTATCAAACATCTTGTAATATTATTAAACATTATCATGTAGCACTATTGCAACATAATCAACTTTGGAAAATGGACTGCCCTCACATTAGTGATCTATAATCTCCTGCCCTCACATTAGTGATCTATGATCTCCTGTGCTCACATTAGTGATCTATGATCTCCTGTGCTCACATTAGTGATCTATGATCTCCTGCGCTCACATTAGTGATCTGTGATCTCCTGTGCTCACATTAGTGATCTATGATCTCCTGTGCTCACATTAGTGATCTATGATCTCCTGTGCTCACATTAGTGATCTATGATCTCCTTAAAATCTCCTGCGCTCACATTAGTGATCTATGATCTCCTGTGCTCAGATTAGTGATCTATGATCTCCTGTGCTCACATTAGTGATCTATAATCACTTGTTTAGTCACTGTGGTTAAATGCTAAGCGTAGTGTGAATAACCATGAGCCCTCCCGTTCAAAGGCGTACATGTCATGAGGACATGTCTGAATATCCTGCTTATAAATTTGATTTGTTTCTGTTTTTTTCCCTGTTTTTCTCCCAATTTAGTAGCCATTCGCCCTCCCCTCATGAGCCTGCCGCCCGTCCTCCGGATCAAGCTAATATCCTGAGGCCGGCAATGATCCGCCTCCTCCAAGACGGAACTTTGCCCACCTGCTCTTTAGGAACGCCCTTACTGCTCCTCGGCAAGCTTGTGCCAACTTTCCCTCCCCCCACCCCTGGGGCAGACAGTCAAATGCCGCCCACAATCATGGCTCCTGGCCAGAGTCGGACTGACGCAGTCAGGTTTTGAACCGTGACCGCAATAGGTAGCTCATACTAACAAAGTGCCAGTCAATGCGGGTATGTTAGACCACTGCAATATTCCCCTGAATATCCTGCTTATGAAAACTATCCAGGTAAATATGCAAATATGTTTTGGTCTTGGAGATGTCCGGAGAAATAAAAAGATGTATGTGTCCTAACTAAACTAGCGCAGGGGTGCGATCATGCTTATTAAGGGTCTCCATACCACAGCATTCATGACATTCAGGAGCTGGGCCACTGTGTCAGCTTCATCTCTGCTTTGCTCAGGTTACATGTTAGGTTTCGCAGATTTTGTGCATGCACAAGTGTCTGTGCTTGTGTTTGTGAGTGAGCGTGTGTTTGTGTGTATGTGTGAGCGTAGTTGTGCATGTATTTGTGTGTGCATGTGTGTGAGTGTGTGTATTTGTGTGTGTGTGTGTGTGTGTGTGCATGCATGTGTGAGTGTGCGTGTGTGTATGTGTGTGAGCGTGGTTTTGCGTGTATTTGTGTGTGTGTGTGTGTGTGTACCCATGTACAGACACCTGCCGTTCCAACTGCGCAGATGTGCGTAATGGCTAGCATGTGCACAGTGTTGTGAGGGCCTGCTTTTATGTGGGAGGGTCTGCAGCCATTGGCATCAATAATTCACTTCAGTAACATTCCTTCTCATGCCTCCCCATTAAACCTGTATCTCATTCTCTCTCTCTCTCCCTCCCTCACTCCCTACCACTCTCCCTCTTTTTCTCTCTCTGTCTCAGATACCTCTCCCCCACACTCACATCAAATCTGGCCTCCCTCACACACACACACACACACACACACACACACACACACATACGTATGCATACACGCCTGTACATACGCATGTCTGTGCGTGAGTATTAGTGTGTGTTTGTGCGCAGTGTGTGTGTGTGTGTGCGTGCGCGCCTCTGGGATAGCTCAGCCAGCCCTTATTAGGCTATGCTGGAAGCAGGAAGTGGATGGGGGCTGTAGTGCTTTGTCACAGGAAGTGGGAGATTATATCACGGCCGCTCCGAAAGAAGGGAGAGGAGAGAGGGAGAAACAAGGGAGGGGGAGAGCACTTTGCTGCCCAAGTTCAAGAACGGGAAAAACGCTGGGCTGTGTCACTGCATCATTGTGGCTGACTGTCTCTTTGTCTGTCTGCCTGTCTGTCCCTCCTCTGTCTGTGTCTGCCTCTCTGTCAGTCAGTGTCTCAGCCTGTAGCTGTGTCCGGTACAGTGGATGTGTTTCACTGCCTCCAGAAACACATGAATCAGATAATCTTGCTATTGTGTATCACCTTTATGTTTGTCAGAGAATAACGCACTGCCCTCGTGGGGGTCAGTCGGGCAGTCCGTGTGCGAGTGCGAGTGCGAGTGAGTGCGTGAGTGCGTGAGTGCGTGAGTGCGTGAGTGCGTGAGTGCGTGAGTGAGTGAGTGAGTGAGTGAGTGAGTGAGTGAGTGAGTGAGTGAGTGCGTAGAAACGGTGCAGGTGGAATGCTCCAGGGTAGCTCTCTGTCCTGCTTGACCCGTTGCCATGGGAACAGAAGGCTGGTTCCTGTTTTTGTCAGATGCCATTGTTTTTGGTGCACCGATCTTTCGCTTTGGATCGGAGTGAAATTGTATTTCCCCCTGCGAGGGAAACCTTCCATGCTTCTACATCTGGAACTAACATCAGCGCACGTCCCCACATCGCCACGGCGATGCCGTGCGCTCTCCCTGTGGGGGCTGGGCATGGTGGGACAGGCCCCTCGGCATGCTGGGATGTGGGTGCTCTCTCTCCGGGTGCTCTCTCAAACTGCTCTGACTCTCTGGCGTGTTGTGTTTATGCCACAGCGCGACACACTACATTTTTACAATTCCTCCAATTTCCTTCATAATTCTTATTGCTTTATGCTGTTAAAATAGGCCTGTGTCTCAAAAGTTTGAAGAAAGCTTTGATTGAGGAAAAAATGCACATTTTGTATTCTCTGTCATACGCTACATTTTGCTGTTTTTTATTTTTAAAGATCGATTCATTGTTTGTTAACATTGACGACGATTGATCAAGGAAATGTCTTAAAATTAGCATTGTTTTGGCATACCAACCAGTGCATGTATGTACACCAGGGGGCGAGATCTAGACTGCCGTGTGTGTCCCCCACACCTCGTGCTGCCTGTCTTTATGTGTGAGGGGCACACTGCTGTCACTCTGCAGTCTTTATGTGTGAGGGGCACACTGCTGTCACTCTGCAGTCTTTATGTGTGAGGGGCACACTGCTGTCACTCTGCAGTCTTTATGTGTGAGGGGCACACTGCTTGCACAGCTGAAGCAGATAGACTGCACTTTGTGTGATGAGGCGGAGGGAAATCTGCTGACTGTAAGCCCTCCCTCCCTGGGTGATGATGTGACCAATCACACCCTCCCTCCCTACCTGGGTGACAGTGTGACCAATCACACCCTCCCTCCCTCCCTCCCTGGGTGATGATGTGACCCACCCTCCCTCCCTACCTGGGTGACAGTGTGACCAATCACACCCTCCCTCCCTCCCTCCCTGGGTGACGGTATGGCCAATCACACCCTCCCTCCCTTGTCTCTCTCTCTCTCTCTCTCTCTCTCTCTCTCTCTTAATACGTTATACATGTCTATTCCACTTTCCTTCTCTCTCTTACCCTCCCCTTCTCTCTCTCTCTTTCTGTCCCTGGTGTCCCCCTCTTTCTCCCTCCCTCTCTCATGGTCGGATCCCGCCCATGCCAGTGCCCACTGCTGCGTGTGATCGGTCGTAGCATTGCCTAAGCGGCCCGTGATTGGTCACAGCATCGTCTGGGCATGGAGGGGTCCAGTCCTGGTCTCATCAGCTTGATTTGAATTCTCTCTTACTCTCTCTCTCAATCCAGTTTAATTTAATATACTGAATTGGCATGATGTACCAGTAGGTAAACATTGCCAAAGCCTGACATGCAAGTATTTGGGGTAGAAAAACAAGCATACAGTCAGGTCCATAAACACTTGGACATTGACAAAGTTATTGTTATTTTAGCTGTCTACCACAGCATATTGGAGGTGAAATTAAAATCAAAGTGCAGACTTTCAGCTTTGAGGGTATTTACATCCAAATTGGGTGAACGGTGTAGGAATTACAGCACTTTCTATATGTGGTCCCCCCCTTTTTAAGGGACCAAACGTAATTGGACAATTGGCTGCTCAGCTGTTCCATGGCCAGGTGTGTGTTATTCCCTCATTATTTAATTTACAAGTAAGCAGATAAAAGGTCTAGAGTTGATTAGAGTTGATTTCAAGTGTGGCATTTGCATTTGGAGTCTGTTGCTGTTAACTCTCAAGTCCAAAGAGCTGTCACTGCCAGTGAAGCAAGCCATCATTAGGCTGATAAATCTAAACAAACCCATCAGAGAGATAGCAAAAACATTAGGTGTGGCTCAGTAGTGGAGGTGTGGAGGTAGTGTTATGGCGTGGGCATGTATGGCTGCCAATGGAACTGGTTCCCTTGTATTTATTGATGATGTGACTGCTGACAAAAGCAGCAGGATGAATTCTGAGGTGTATAGGGCTATATTATCTGCCCAGATTCAGCCAAATTCTTCCAAACTCAAAACAGCTGAAAGTCTACACTTAAAGCACATCTTGATTTTTTCATTTCAAATCCATTGTGCTGGTGTACAGAGCCAAAATGATGACAATTGTGTCACTGTCCAAATACTTATGGACCTGACTGTACGTTACAATAAATGAGCATGAGACTGTAGTTCTAATAATGGTAACTGTAAAATAATATTCATATGAACTGTATATATGTATGTGTGTGTCAGTGAGTCCAGTATTTGCCAGGCTCGGGCCACGGTGATGATCTATGACGATGGCAATAAGAAGTGGCTCCCGGCTGGCACGGGCGCCCAGGCCTTCAGCAGGGTGCAGATCTACCACAACCCCTCCACCAATGCCTTCAGAGTGGTGGGCCGCAAGATGCAGGCAGACCAGCAGGTACGAGGGGGGTGTGCCAACGAGGGGTGTGTGGCACACAATCTCACACACTCTCTATCACACACTCGCACACACTCTCTCTCTCTCTCACATACACTCACACATACTCTCTCTCTCACACATACTCACACACACACTCTCTCACACTCACACACACACACTCTGTCTCTCTCACACACACACACACACACACACACACACACACACACACACACACTCTCTCTCTCACAGACACTCTCTCACACACACACACACACACTCTCTCACAGACACACACACTCTCACAGACAATCTCTCTCACACATGCACACTCTCTTGCACACACTCACAGTCTCTCTCACACACTCACGTTCTCGCTCTCTTACACACACACACACACACACACTACTGTATGTGAGCCGTTTGCAGTTAAATGGTGCAATTTTGTAACTGCTTTGTTGAAAACCCGATAGAGATACAGTATATGCCACAACCAAAAAATATTTTAAATGCTTACTACCATAACCTCTCTGGTATTCCCTAGCTGTGGAATGTTCTCTCTCTGGACAGGAAGCAGTTTGTCTCACTCTCTCACACACACACACATTTTGCTGTGTTACAACCTGAAACCTTGTTAGACATGCACATTTTAATCTACACAACATGCTCTATGCTATCAATGTGCTACAAAGTTTGGGGCTGGAAAAACATTATCAAAAATAAACCCCCTAAAAATCTTCACTGGAAAAGTATTCACCCCCTTAGAAATAACACTCCTAAATAAGCTCTGGCTCAACCAGTTGCCTTCAGAATTCACACAATATGCTGATTGGAATCCACCTGTGTGCAATTAAAGTGAGTTCATATTGAACACACCCGTGTTTATAAGGTTAAACATGCCTGTATGTGGGAGGTCCTACCATTGGACATACAAGGCAATATGAAGATAAAGGAGCTTTCAAAGAGTTGTGGACAGACACAAGTCAGGGGAGGGATGTATAACCAGCTCAAAGGCTTTGAGTATCCCACAAAGCACTGTTAGATTAAATATCAAGATGTGGAAGTTACACAAAACTCAGGTCCTCGTCCAAACTGAGCCGCTGTTCGAGTGCCGGTGTTAAGCAGCGTTATGCCCTAGCGTAGGCGAATTGCCAGTTTCGTCTGTTGCAAACGGAATATTTCCCGTCTCCCGTTTGGCAATTTCGTGGTGCGCAGTGAAGGCGTTTGCACGACTATGGGTTGGGTAGCGCAATAGGGGGTGTGACAATGAAAACAGTCGGGCGCTATACAAGTTTGGTGTCAAATAATGAGTTTGCGTTAACGTCCAACTAGACCACCTCTTAGCGCAAACGCTGGCGCTCTGTGCAATTTGGTGACTTTATTGATGCGCACATTATCTGAAATCACATGAGAATGTTTTGTGAATATTGTTAATTTTCCCCCACGTTGAGGCAAATCATCCAATCTATGGGTAACTTGCAAGCGTAATCAATTAAGCTTACAACTATTTCACCACAGCTTGTGGTTATTCAATGCACGGACATGAAAGACTGAAGCCAGCAGGCCATCCATCGCTACCGTTCAGTAAGATACACCTGTTAAATAAATATATGTTTGTATGCACATTGTTTTTCTTATGTGAAAGGGTTTTATTCTTTCCATTTGCACTACAGAAAATGGAGTACATAATTGGACGCCGAAGGCGATACTGTGAGCGATCAGTTCGGCTGTACATGCAGTTTCTTCTGCATGACGAACAAAAATTAAACAGGCCTAGTTGCAGTTGTGGGTTTGTTATTTATTGCTTTCCATTTAACAATTACATTACATTAGAAGAAAAGAAACATTGTTTTTTAAGTTGGAAAGCCTACAAATAAGGAAAAAAGAGATGGTAAAATAAAAATAAAACTTTCTTTTAACAATGTAGGTCTCAATATATAAACTCAAATCATGAAAATAACAAATTAATATGCGCCTTGTTTTCCCCCTCTGATTTGCGAGCCAACTTTTCCGCACCTCCCGCACCTTCTTTTGAGAAGCGCTCCTGGTGCAGCACACAAAACTGTCATCCATGTGAGGAAATTGCCAATTTGCTATAGCGTTAGCGCACTGGTATTTAAAGGGATAGAAAATAGGTGTTCTGATTGGCCATTATGAAACCAAACCCCCACCACACCCACATGTATTTTAAAAAAATGTATCCAACCTCTTACAACTGCGCCGGAGGTGCGCTATCGTCCTAAGTCACGAAATTACTGAAATTGCGTTAGGCACGCCCTAAAGCGCCACCGTCTTCGCTTTGCGTCTGCGTTACTGACACCGTCCTAATTCACCAAAATAGGGCCCTTAGTGTTTCATGACTGAGAAGGGAGAGACTGTGAGGTAGTCAACAATAGCTCTGGTCCTCCACAAATCTGGGCTGTATGGAGGAAGGCACACCTGAAAAAGCTCAAAGAAGTATTGAATGTGCAAAAAGACCTGTGGAGAAAACATGTGGTTTGGGGAAAAAGTTAGTTATTATTATTTTTTTGTTTCAAAATTTTGTTTTTTATTTGTTTTTCTCCCCAATTTGGAAGCCAATTATACCCTCTATTTATTTTGATTAACCCTCCCCCACAAACTCACCACCCATCTCTACAGGGCAAGTTACTCTCCGAGGCCAGCGATGATCCGCCTCCTTCGAGACGGAACTCACCAACCCCCTTTCTGGAGACACCCTTACATGCTTCACGGCGAACTCGAGCCAGCACACCCTCCCCCTTCCCACAGGAGAGGACAGCCAAACGCCGCCCATGATTGGGGCTAACGGCCAGGGCTGGTCTGGCAGAGACGGATTTTGAACCGCGTCCCTGATAGGCAGCTCATACTCCTACAGGACCAGCCAAATGCGTTAGACCGCTAGGCTATCCGCCAGCCCCCAAAATAGAGTTATTTGGCCTTAATGACAGGCGCTATGTCCTAGGAAAGAAGGGCACTGCTTATCACTCAGACAACACCACCCTCACGTTGAGGTATAGCGGGGGCAGCACTATGTTGTGGGGCTGCTTTTCATTGGCAGGGGCTCCTAGGCTTGTCAAAGTGGATGGAGGCAGAATGGATGGAGTTCATACTTTCTACACCCACTGTACAGTTTGACACCTGCTCATGGAAACTAAACCATTTGTGGAAAATGAAGTGTTCAAAGACAAAGCAAATAGTAATGAGCCAAACCTGCATTGTGTTAAAATCTGTTTCAGCGCAAAACCACTGCATTGGACAACTACAAGTAGCTGACTAGCTTAACGAGAAAACTTTTGTTAATTAGTTAACTTAATTAATTTAATTTACTTAAAGGAATACTACCAAGACAGCGACTCAAATTATTGTAAAGAAAATAAAAATGAGTGTTCGGATTCTCCCAACAACTAGCCACATTGCACAAAACAAGTTTTGGTTGGTGATCTGTTTATGAATTGCCAAGCTTTGTTGTATGTTGCGTAGGTTTTTGTCAATGCTCGGCGATGTTTGTTCCTGTGTGTTTCCCAGCCCCAAAGGCACACCTTCTTCTGCTTCCCGTGAACCTTGAACAAAATAAGAGACCCAGTGTATGAATGGATGTGAGAGGAGACCCACAGCAGTCTCTGGGGACACACTTGCGTCTGTGGAAGACACTACCGTCTGTGGAACACACTACCATCTGTGTGAACACACTACCGTCTGTGGAAACACACTACTGTCTGTTGGAACACAAACTGAAACGCTGCGCTCTCGCTGAGCCAACGAACAATATTCGTATTCATGCGATTAATAAAAATGAAAAATACTTTAAACTAGATTCAAGACCACCACTGAAAACACACACACACACACGTATGTGCACTAGTGTGTGTGTGCACGCATTAGTGTGTGTTTGTGTGCGTGCCGAGCGTGTGTGTTCAAGAGGAGACAAAGGGACCCATGTGTTCCAGCCTCACTATGGGGGCCACAGCCTGTACAGCTCTGGCTCATTCCTGTTCCACCTACTTTGTTTCCTATGGCGTTTTTCCACCGACAAAATGGCACGGCACAGTAACCATCCATACTAGTAACTAACCCCTTCACAGGTCGAGTCCCTGTGTCGTTTTTCCACCACACAACAGAAGCGTAAAGATAGGAGTTAGATGGGAGGAGTTATCTGAAGTGACAAAAAAGAATGGGACCGCTGTGGTGACATTAGCATTGATGTTGTAAACATTCCAGTTCAAATTCACAAAAGCAGAACACAGCTTTCCCCATTACATTAGCTACAATTTTCTTACCTCTATCTAGGCGTTTGGGAGTTATGTTGGGGGCATGCAGTGACTTCACGTTAGGCTACATAATCTTTCATATTTATTATATTTATTCGGCGTTGGTCCTCCAATGAATTGCAATTTACCAAGATCACATTTAATACCTCATATTTCTTGCATCTAAATTTTTTCAATTGTATAAAAATAAAACATAAGCTATAATTGTCTTTGTGTTTACATCTGTACTTTTATGTAGCTTGTCGCTGCAAAAATATGTCCAGAACGAGCTACGAGTAGTAGTGAATGATATATCGTATTCTGATCGCTATTCCGATATGAGCATTTGCAATGTCATCATAAAAATATTAAAGAAACCAGTGCTAAATGCACTAAAAATAACAAGAATTATAAATATAATATAAATAAGGGTATTGCACAAAATACAAACCAAATTGAAAATATTTATGGTTTGTACAGCACACCATTTATTTATCTAAATGATGTTGTAGGTTATTCCCCAAACACCTGTCTAGTCTTTCCCACTTTCCCTATGTTAATTTAAGTAGGAAGTAACTGACGTAAACTCTAGCTATTTATTAAATTAGCCAACGTTACTATCGTCCAAAAGTAAGCTAGCTAACAATAGAGAGGACAGCTTGGCTCTGCTCCAACGGTAACTACTATGCAATAAACTGTTTATTTCATCACATTAGTTCTGTCTTTTTCCTGTTTTTCCTCCTCTTCTCTTCTTCTTTCTCTTTCCTGGGCACCGGAGGGCTTAATATTAAATGTGATAGTGTATTAGTGATATTAAATGTGCCACATTCATTCACTTGATTGATTGTCAGTGTCCGTAGTTAAGATAACTTGCCCATCCCCCCACTGGGGTATTTTCAGGATCTTACACATGGGGTGGCAGAGAGGGGGCAAGGTCACATTAAGGGGTGGCACATGCTGAAAACGGACCAATTATTTATTAATATTCAATACTACTTATTACTACTTGTGTGACTGTGTTCATAATGCTGCTCAGAGGTTTATATACAGTATTGTATGCAAGTTACTCTGGAACAGAGCATCCATGATGTCTCAATGTAAAGTACAGCCTGTTAACCTAAATAGTCTATAGCCTAAAACACATGAGGGTCTCTGATTTTGCATGTACACAAAATCCACTGTCTTTACATGTGGCTTTCTTCCAAGTAGAGTACCTACCTATGGAAGTGAACACGCTCTTGAGGTGGAAGAGCCAAGTTTCTGCAAGGACAGCAGTTTACTGCACCTTCGGGCTGCGAATACTCTAGCCATGGGTGGTCTTGTAAGTGTGGCTGCATCAGTCCCTTATTTCTGATTAAAAATGAAAAAAGCTTCACAATAACATAGTAGGCTAGAGCCTATACTCTACTCCATACCTATTTAGTACTGTATCAAGACTGCAACAACTAGCCTAACACTAACCATCCTAAACCAAACCTGATATTTAAGCCTGGTGATTAGGCCTTACTCTTACCATGGCTCCTGATATGATTGCACCATTAGTGTAGGCTGCTACTTGTAAAGAAACTGCTCTTAGGCTGGAAGTAAAATTACCCACTATTGCAGATAGTCCATAGCTAGATTATCTAGATTGAAATCCGCTATAACAGGTAGTTTTACATGTATATTTTTCATAGTGCTGATTGTACAGGCATGTTCCTGTGTTGGAATGAGTAAAAACAGAGAATTTACATACCATGAGGTTCAACTGGACTTGTAACAGGTGTCTCCTTGCCAGCAATGCCCTCCTCACTATTCTCCTCCTCTTGATCTTTCCAGCTCCATTTCGATGTCTTGCTCTCTCTCTTGCTCTCCTTCCAGCTCTTCAATCTTGCTCTCTCTCTTGTTCTGTCTCTGCATCTTTTTCTTACTCCGACTCTCCACCTCCCTGCCCATTGTTTGGCCTTTTTTTGCCTAAAAAAGCTGAGTATATCACCCTGCTTCCTCTTCATGTTCTACCTACTCTCTTACACCTATACAATATGTAAAAGGAAATCAATAGCTCTAGTCCTAAATCATAAACACCTAGGGGTCAATGATCAATGTAACACAATTTAAACAATAAAGAAATGCCAACAATATAACTCAAATTATCAACTGGAATGATATTTGGAATTTTGCTTTGTAAAGAGACAAAAGCTAAACACGGCATAAGTACTTGTTAGGCTTTTAGACTGATAGCTAGCTATTTTCTGACTGTTTTGTGGAATAAATCAATTAGGCATTGAAATTCATTGTAGACTGCTCTTTTTTTAAATACAAATACACTGATACATTCATGTTAATGAACGTTAACGTTCTGCATAATCTAATGCAAATTGATTAACGTTAACCTAAATTGTAGTCTGTAGCCTGAGAGCCGTCCAATCTGTCTCAGCAAAAAAATCTAAATAACGTCGTTAACGTTATATTATGGGCAACAAAACGGATTCCAAAAATAGGTGAATTGATACGGGCTCTATAATTTTCCCAAGCCAAAACAATCCCATTGTACAACGTTATCAGCTTTTTATTCATACCTCAGTGACTGCAACGTATTTGCTATCTAGGCTAACTTTATATTTTCCCTGCCAAGATATGATTGAAGAATCGCGCGGTAAACCAGAAATAGTCTGCCTTAATTAACACAGTTCGAATAATAAACTGACTGCTTAGCTAGCTAGCTAAAGTTAGTAGCTTGCTAGTCTCTGGCCACACATATATTCGTATTAACGTTAGCTTGCTAACTAGCCAACATTACTGTTTGCAAGAAGTTTCAAACTGTTATGAACTTAAAGCTAGCTAACTGTTAGATATGATCGCTAACGTTAGCTAGTACGTTTTTGCCCTGTAACAATATAAACGTTATCTAACGTTAACGCTATCAAACTAATTATACTGTATGGTCACATAGTAGCCTACATCAATAACAACTTAAATGGTTGTGGTGAAAATTGCCACAATGCTGAACTCATCCTCATCTCTCAGTTCAGGTTCAAAGTCACTAGGGCTTGTTTGGGAGAACCTCGCGCCAGCGAAACGCCAGGTCTCAGAATGGGCGTATTTGTGCATAGGTTAAGATAACATTTTTTACAAAATTCTATCAAAAATAAGACTAGGGACATTGTGCGGAACGATTTACAGTATATAACGTTATATTATATATATATGTATATACATTATTATCATTTATTGCCCCACAAATGGGGTGCAGTCAGGGTGGCAAGACTTCCTATGGGGGTGCCTGCCCCCTAGACTCAGGTAACCCTAACTGGGGGTGATGCTGCACCGCAGCCGCGGGCAACCCAGAAAATAGGGCCTATTTAATAGGCTATGTTGTTGTAGGCTATGACTAGCTTTGTCTCTCAGAACTAATTTACCAAAATCACATCCCAGACTCAGTCCCAGCCCAAACAAGCACCAATCTCGGAGGCGTTTGAAAATGCAACGCCTTACGACAAAAACTCAAAGGCACAACGGTGAAAGAAACAGTAGGACAGCTGTGTTCATTCAGTAATGTGATTAAGAAGTTCAACAGAAACAGTTGAATTTTTTTCAACATTTCAGTAACTAAACTAATATTGGTAAACATTGTATTGTTTGGGTTCTCTTAATTCACTTAATATAATGCATATTCTATGTTGTCTGGAACACATATATATCAATGATCAATTTTTCACCCATGTGTTTTGTTACATTGCGTGCTATATCGCAATCGTAATATGTAGCAAGATTATCGCAATATGAGATTTGTTGAGATGTTGTGCAGCCCTAGCTAAGAGTTAAAGAAAAATTAAATGCGAGGGTTGATTTATGAATTCGGAAGATTGTTCAAACACTTGAAGGCCTGGGTTTAGCTCGAGCATCAGAATGCATCGAAGCGATTCCTATATCTTTCTAAAAATCTATTTATGCGAGGAATGAAAATGTTGTACTATGAAAATGTACTGTATATTCTAATTGCGTGAGTGAAAATTACAATACTATACTTTGTCCTTTAAAAGAAAACATGTTTTTTTTCTTAAGTTTTCGTAACACAAACCTAACTTGTAGAATCACGCAAACCTGACAATAATGCCAAACTCTCTATTATACTCTTCGAATAAAACCAATAATCGAAGTGAAGCTAAAAAAAACCTGGCGGTTGTGTCTGAGCCATCTGAGATTTAACGGGACGATTCTGTGATGATTGTGCTTGACAAATCAATGGTCTGCAGTATTGACTAGCTCCACCCTTAGGTCCCTGTTTGGCTCGCTAGTACCTAAACAGAGCAGTAGCTAAATTCAGCATGAGTACTCAGGTTTGGTACGGGTCGCTTGGCAGTGGAAAAAGCGAAAACCGCTGGGAGCATGGATTGGTAACCGTGCTGTGCCGTACCGTACTGTCCGGTGGAAAAATGCTACTAGTGATCTCTTCCCTGCAGTACCCCAGGTCTCACTTTTCACCTGGTCACACCTGGAACAGCTGGCAGCACAGCAGGGCAGGGAAGATATTAGTGAGCACAGTCAAATACAGGTAACTGACAAAATAAAGGAAACACTTGAGTAAATGAAGGATTCTGCCGACTCTGTTATGGTATGAGGTGCATTCCACTGGCATGGTTTAGGTCCACTCACTCCCTTAGAGGGCAAGATAAATGCCAATAAATGCAAAGCCATTCTGAGTGGTTACCTTCATCCTATAGTGAAGCATTTCTATCCTCAAGGGGGTTGTCTCTTCCAGGATGACAGGACCCCCCTCCACAGGTCACGAGTGGTCACTGAGTGGTTTGATGAGTATGAAAATTATCTCAAACATATACCATTGCCGTCTCAGTTTAAGACTTAATGGGAGATTCTGTAGCAGCACCTGAGACAGAATTTTCCACCACCATCAACAAAACACCAAATGATGGACGAATGGTGTTACATCCCTCCAGACACTTGTAGAATCTATACCAAGGTGCATTAAAGCTGTTCTGGGGGCTCGTGGTGACCCAATGCCATATTAAGAGACTATGTTGGCATTTCCTTTGTTTTGACAGTTACTTGTACATTACAGTGTCAGACACATTGATGGGGAATATATTGAGTGGAATAGTGCTGGCTATGATTTGGATGTGAAAATGTAACTTAAGTCAGAACATTAGAACACAGTGGGGCGCGTCCCTCTCATGTGCTCCGATGCCCATTCCCCAGAGAGAATGTCTTAAACAGGACATTGCTTCCTGTGAGATAGAGGGAGTGCATGGCCATTTCCTGTAATAATCAGGTCCAGGCGGAGAATGGCCCTCTCTCTCTCTCTCTCTCTCTCTCTCTCTCTCTCTCTCTCTCTCTCTCTCTCTCTCTCTCTCTCTCTCTCTCTCTCTCTCTCTCTCTCTCTCTCTCTCTCTCTCTCTCTCTCTCTCTCTCTCTCTCTCTCTCTCTCTCTCTCTCTCTCTCTCTCTCTCTCTCTCTCTCTCTCTCTCTCTCTCTCTCTCTCTCTCTCTCTCTCTCTCTCTCTCTCTCTCTCTCTCTCTCTCTCTCTCCCTTTATCGGTCTCTCTTTCTCAGAACAGAGTTCAGTGGGGGCAGCGTTCTATCGGTGTCATTCCCTTAAGCGTAACTTAGCAGCACGGCTCCTCCACTCTGGAATTGGAGGCTATAAAATAAACAGGGACCAAACACATGTGCAGATGGCCAGTCGCTGACTCTGAATGAATGTTGTTACCGCCGGTTGCAGCTCTTGGAAGCCTGCGGTACTGCATCTCTGTATGTAATCTAGCATGAGCGTATAAGTGTCTATGTTACTGAACATAGGCGCAGTTTGACATAATACGATATTGGTGGTTTAACTTGATGTTTAACACGGGCAACTTGTGGCCTGTGTCTGGGGGGGAAATTTGGTTTGTCACAGCAGCAATGGTACAGGAGTGAAAGAACACACAAGACATACAGGACATCACAGCATACTGAATAATAGATAAATATATTTACTCATTGATGCTCAATGGAAGGTTTTCTACCAGTCAGAGAGGTCTGTCCAATCAGATGAGGTTTCTTTTTGCCCAGCATGTGATGTTGGTGTTCCTGTTAGTCACATGTGCCTTGGACAACAAGATGATTTTGCCAGCATGTGATGTCACCCTGATCCAGGGTCACCACACCCAGACCTAACCCTGTCACCCCATACCCAGACCTAACCCTGTCACCCCACACCCAGACCTAATCCTGTCACCTCACACCCCGACCTAATCCTATCACCCCACACCCAGACCTAATCCTGTCACCCCACACCCAGACCTAATCCTGTCACCATCCCAAACTGATCAGTGTGCCTGCCCCATGTGACATTCACCATCTCTGCAGGTGGTGATAAACTGTCCAATCCAGAAGGGGCTGAAGTACAACCAGGCCACGCCCAACTTCCACCAGTGGCGGGACGCACGGCAGGTGTGGGGTCTGAACTTCGGCAGCAAGGAGGATGCAACACTCTTCGCTAATGGCATGATGCACGCTGTGGAGGTGCTGAGCAGCGTGCCAGACACGGGTACAAGCCCTGAGCGCCGACACACACACACACACACACACACACACACACACACACACACACATGGGTACGAGCGCCGACACACTCACATACACACACGGGTACGAGCGCCGATACACACACACACACACTCACATACACACACACATATACACACACACACACACACACGGGTACGAGCGCATGCACACACACACACAAACACACACACACACACGCACGCACAAAGATATACATACACATGCACGCACGTGCACACATGTACAGGCACACACAGAAACACGGGCACACCCACACACAACCACACAAATGCACAACTTCTGCATAACTGTACATTTTGTGGAGACACAGCAGCAGCCATGCTTTAAGATACAGATAGTTTTTTATACTGAGGAAGGTATCACCCCCCTCCCCTGTTGCCTTCAGGTTTCTCCAGTCTCCCCCGCCCTGTGCAGAATGGACCCTCCCCAGAGGAGCTGGAGCAGCAGAGGAGGTACCAAGTGTTTTGGTGTCCGGGGGGGGGAGAGACAATGGGGTCTAGGTGTGAGTGTTCTGACATCTCTGAGCTCACATTTCACCTTGTTAATATAGAACGTACACACACACACACACACACACACACACACACACACACACACACACACATCCTCCGGTCGGGAGGAAAGGTCAACACTCCTGACTTTTTAAATCCCTCCCTCTCACCTCTCCCCTCTCCCTCTCGCCCTGATGGCGGCAGTTATTGCCTGTGTCTGTAATCCAATTGGCTGAAGGAGACACTGTTCTGAATAGGTGCGAGAAAGAAAGAAAGAGAGAGAGAGAGAGAGTGAGAGGGAGAAAAGGAAAGTGTGGCAATGCACAGCCTGGAATCTCCCACAGCCCCCACACCGCACTTAAGTCACCAACTTTTCTCCCTCCAGTGTGCCGATGCTTCTCCTGCAGGGTCTGGGTCGGGGTTTTACTGGGCCCAGATTTGGCTCCTGCATGTTGATCCAAATTAAATTGAGCCGGGTCCTGGGTCAGAGATCATGAGCCTCCCTCCCCCTTTTAATTACAGAGAGTAAGAAGGGTGCATACTTTCATCTGTGTGTGCATGTGTGTTTGTGTGTATGTATATATATATATATATATATCAGTGGTGGCTGGTGAGGATGGGAGAGAGCCCTGAAAAAAAAATTAAATAACAAATAAGTCCAAACTAGTAAATAAATCTCTGGACGGCACTTCATGCAACAAGACAATGACCTGAAACATACTGCTAGAGCAACAAAGGGGTTTTTGACGGCCAAAAAGTGGAAAATCCTTGACTGGCCGAGTCAATCCTTGACTGGCCGAGACTGGATCTGAATCCAATTGAACATGCATTTTACATGCTGAAGAGGAGACTGAAGTGCAAAAAGTCCCCGAAGGCTGCATGTGAGTACAGTTTTATACACCATCAAAAGGCACTTGGAAACTGGAGGAAACTCTGACAGGAAGAGGTCTGGCCCAAAGCCACAACAAAATCAGAAGACAAGTTTCTGAGAATCAACAGCTTGTGTGATAGGCGGCTCACAGGACAACTGCTTCAAGCAACAGCTTAACACTGGTCAACTGTGAAGAGAAGACTTCGAGCTGCAGGTTTGACAAGTTGAGTGGCAGTAAGAAAGCCATTGCTAAGATGGCAAAATAAGAAAAAGGCTTGCCTGGGCCATGAAGCACCGCCAGTGGACTACTGAAGACTGGAAGAAGGTCTTATGGACCGAGGAATCCAAATTTGAAATCTTCGGTTCATCACACAGGGTTTTTGTACGCCGTCGAGTAGGGGAAAGGATGGTTCCTCAGTGTGTGACACCAACTGTCAAACATGGAGGAGGAAGCGCGATGGTCTTTTGCTGGATCCAGATTTCAGGGCTTGCACAGAGTGACTGGCAACATGAACCAAAAGGGCTACCACAGCATTTTGCAGTGCCATGTAATACCCTCTGGTCTATGCCTAGTTGGTCAGGGGTTCATCCTACAGCAAGATAATGACCCAAAATATACCTCCAGGCTATGTCAGAACTAACTTAGAAGAAAAGAACAAGACGGTAGGCTTCAAATCATGGAATGGCCAGCACAGTCTCCAGACTTAAATCCTATCGAGCTTGTTTGGGACGAATTGGACAGAAGGGTGAAAGCAAAGCAACCTACAAGTGCAATACACTTGTGGGAACTTCTGCAACAGTGTTGGGAAGAACTTTCCAAACAATATTTGATTTCCATTGTAGAAAGAATGCCACGAGTGTGTTCGGCTGTTATATCTGCAAAAGGTGGCTACTTTGATGAGTAAAAATTGAGATTACATTTTGTTAAACAAAACGATTCCATGATTTCTTTTTTTATCTCCAATTGTTTATTTGTTCTATGCTTTAATTTCAGAGTACATTGAAACATTAAACTGCGTAAATTTCAATAAAAACTGGAATAATAGAGGTGTTCTAAAACATTTGACCGGTAGTGTATATATATATAAATATATGTGCGCGTGCGTGTGTGTGTGTGTGTATAACACTGTGTGTATAATACTGTGTGTGTGTGTGTGTGTGTGTGTGTGTGTGTGTGTGTGTGTGTGTGTGTGTGTGTGTGTGTGTGTGTGTGTGTGTGTGTGTGTAATACTGTGTGTGTATTCTCTGTATTTCTGCAGGCTGGAGCAGCAGAGGTTGGAGCAGCAGAGGTTGGAGCAGCAGAGGTTGGAGCAGCAGGAGAGAGAGAGACAGGCAGCCACCGCAGGTCAGTCAAAGCACACTGAGTGGCCAAGTCATGTTGTCAGTCATCAACCATCACACTCTCTTTGACACACATTCTCACACACACACCCACACAAGCATGCATGCTCACACACACACACACACACACACACACACACACACACACACACTCTCTCTCACACACACTCTCACACACAGACACACACACACACACATTCTCTCTCACACACATATACACACACACACTCTCTCATACACTCACACACACACACTTTCATCATCTCTCTCCCCCCACAGCCGTCCCGCCTGCTCCACCCCTAGCCCCAGGAGGCCCCCCCCCCCAGGCCCCCCACCGCCGCCCGCTCTCCCTCCGTCTGGGCCGCCCCCACCCCCAGGCCCCCCGCCCCCTGCAGGTGGACCTCCTCCCGCCCCACCGCTCCCCATGTCTGGAGGTGGAGGTGGAAGCGGAGGCGGAGGTGGGGGAGGCGGCCTAGCTGCAGCCCTCGCTGGGGCCAAACTACGCAAAGTA
This sequence comes from Aldrovandia affinis, assembly GCA_029706075.1. NCBI lineage: Eukaryota > Metazoa > Chordata > Actinopteri > Notacanthiformes > Halosauridae > Aldrovandia > Aldrovandia affinis. The sequence continues at coordinate 4,262,503 of JAINUG010000077.1, forward strand.
CCCAAGGTGAGCAACAGGCAGGGAAACACACGTCACCTGATCATCAGCATTATTCCTAAGAAGCAGGAGCCTTGGCAGTTATGCCTCACAGTTATGAGCACTGCTCTGCCGTACGGTGGGCACACTGTTGGCCCAGGAGACTTTCAGCACACAGTGAGGATTTGAGCAGGTGCTGGAGTTGAGCTCGGCCCTGTGTGTTGCCTCCTGCAGGATGATAGCGGAGCGGCAGTCTCCAAAACCGATGCCAGCCGCAGTAGCGCCTCCCTGCCAGGAGGGGGAGGGGGCGGAGGCGGAGGAGGAGGCCTGATGGGCGAAATGAGTGCCATCCTTGCCCGACGGTCAGTGCTGTTCTCTCTCTCACCCTGCAGTCACTAACAATGACATAGCACATTGGTTTGAGACAGGGGCAGAATGCGCTGCCACCTGCAGTCTGGGAGTGAATGTTACACCAGAACCACAATCCACTGCCCTACACAGAGAGGAGTCGTTCACGAGTCGGTAGCCACATTGAGTCATTAAACATTTCAGTTTCACCAATAAAATATTCCATGCCGAGAATGGTCTGCAGATCGTATAAGCATGAATGTTAAAACCGGTATAGCATGCTAATAACATTGCTATTCTGTACTTTTTCAGATTAGCTAGCAACAGCATAACTAATGTTACTGAACCTGTTCGCTCACAACTCCAGGGGACTTGGCCGTCTAGCTGGCTACAGAGTTACCACGTTCACAATTTAAGCATTGCCAGCTAGCATGTCCATATAGTGCAGTGGATTGTGTTTCGGGTCTTACATCCACATTACTGCATCTGTGGGAACAGAGCCTGTGTCTGATGCTGTGTGTCCGTATGTCCGTGTGTCCATCTTTCTATCCAGAAGAAAAGCTACGGACAAGGGGGAGAAGCCGGCCGCAAAGGCAGAGGATCCCAGCAACGTAAGCCGCCCCTGTAGTCTTAGAGGATAATGAGTGTGGTCTGGGTGCACAGCGTGTGACACTAACTCGCCTGTCTGTGTCTGCAGGACGACTCCGAGTCTTCAGGTACATATTTAGGAGACCAGTGTGGTGAGTAGGTCAGGAGGGGTGGGGGTGGGGGCAGGGCTGGTGTTCCCAACCACGCCCACACCTTCCTGCTGGCCACGCCCTCACACACACACCCTGGCTCTCACTGTGTCAGCCTGTTAGTCCTCTCTCCCACACTGGTTCATGTTTGTTTCTCTGATACTCATCCCTCCACCTGATAGGCCTTTATTTCTCTCTCTCTCTCTCTCTGTCCCTCTCCTTCTCTCTCCCCCTCCCTCCCTCTCTCTGCCAGTTCAGTCCTGAAGCCTTTCCTGGCTGTGCAGTGTGGGTGATCTGTTTAGTACACTTTGAAATTCTCACTGAACGCTTAATGTGCCATTAATGTGGGAGCTTGGTTTAAATGACCTGATGTTTAAATGACCTGACCTCTCTCTGTCTCAGACACAGCCAAGAGACCCTGGGAAAAATCTGCAACTATGCCCAGGTACCAGCATGTGTATATGTGTGAGCGTCTGCGTCTGCGTGTGCGTGTGTGTGTGTGTCTGTCTTTCCCCCACAGTGTATTTGTACCTCAGTGGTAGGATTCATTAGAAATAATTAGCATGCCAAACCTAGAAAACCTGTCCAGCCAAAAACAGGGCTCTGCCCATCCGCCCGCCCGCACCTCATACCTCAGGCCCCCCGAGCTCAGAGCGAAAGTGTGTGTGTCTCAAACAGGAATAACTCCATCTCCAGGGGCGTGGAAGCCTCATCCGCCAGCCCCTTCTCGTCCTCGGTGTCCAGGTACAAAGAGCCCCCCCCAAATCGGGACTGCCCCTCTCTGTCTGCAGCGCTTCCCAAGACCCGCCCCTCACTTGCTATTGTTCACCCTCCCCTTCTCTGGTGCAGTTCCACCCCTGGCCCCTTGGTGGAGCTGTGGCTTTGTGACACTTTGCTGAAAACGCCACCAAGTGATCTCTACCAGACCCTCTTATACCCACATAATCTTTGCTTGAGCTCTCTGTTTCTGTACCTTGCCAACAAACTTACTTGTATAGTTCAAAGGTAATTTCAGAGACAGTACACCAGAGGCACATTTATGCAACTCTTCTTCAAAATAAGGCTGTATTGAGCCAGGTTTGCACCCCAGCGAGATCATTTGGTCGTGAGATTATTAATGGTGCAGGTGCTCTGTGTTTGTATGTTGCAGTACCTGGACTTTCCACAGGGGGCACCGGGGTGCTTTCCTCAGAGAACTCTTACACACTTCCTCACTGGGTTGTTCTGGAATGCAAACCATTTAGTCTCCTCATATGCTCAAATCTGTTGTGGATATAATTACTGGCGCTGCCCCTCTGCCTAAACAATCAAACACCCAAATGTCACAGATTACTGGGCTGAGAAATTGATCCTTCAGACATTTGGGGTGAGGAACTGTGAGTGTGTGTGTGTGTGTGTGTGTGTGTGCGTGCACGTGCATGGTATGTGTGTATGTATGTTTGTGTGTGTGTGTGTGTGTGTGTGTGTGTGTGCGTGTGTATTTGTGTATGTGTTTGTGTGTGTGTGTGTGCGTGTGTGTGTGTGTGTGTGCGCGCAGTGTATGTGTTTGTGTATGTACAATGCATTTGGAAAGTATTCAGACCCCTTCACTTTTTCCACATTTTGTTATGTTACAGCCTTATTCTAAAATGGAAAATGGAAAAGTTCCTCTGCAGCAATGGGAGAACCTGGCAGAAGGATAACCATATCTGCATCATTCTATCAATCAGGCCTTTATGGTAGCGCTTGGCATTCAGGCCAAAAAGTTCAATTTGTATCTCATCAGACCAGAGAATCTTTTTCCTGATAAGAGTCTTCTTCCATTTCACAATGATGGAGCCTACTGTGCTCCTAGAGACTTTAAATGCTTTAGCAATGTTTTTATACCCTTCCCCAGATCTATCCCTCAACACAATTCTATCTCAGAGGTCTATCGAGAGTTCCCTTGGACTTCCTGGCTTGGTTTTTACTTTGACATGCACTGTGAACTGTGTGTGTGTACGAGTGTGAGTGTGTGTGTGTGTACGAGTATGTGTGTGTGTACGAATGTGTGTGTGTATGTATGAGAGTGTGTTCACGAGTGTGTGTGTGTGTGTGTGTATGTATGAGTGTGTGTCTGAGTGTGTGTGTGTACGTGTGTCTGCATGTGTATGTGTGTGTACAGTATGTGTACGTGAGTGTGTGTATGTGTGTATGTACGAGTGTGTGTGTGTGTGTGTGCACGGCACAGCTGTAGAGGGTGTACCAGGGGCGCTCTGGGTGTTGCCATGGAAACGGGTTGACGGATGCGGTGCTGTGTTTTGGTGATCGGTGTTTGCTGCTGTAACCAATCTGGTGTTGCTGCGTTCAGAGAGCTTCTATTAGATGCTAATGGTCTTGTCTCACTCTCATTCTTGCGCCCCCCCATCCCATCCTCTCCTAGGGTGAAGCAGGTGGCCAGCAGTAATGACACTGGAGGAGGTGAGGAGTCTGAGATGGAAAGAATTAAACAGGCAAGGCCTTCCTCTGTGCCCGCACCTACAACCTGGCTACAAATGATTATGCATGATTATCATAACTCAGCACACACCTACATGATATATCATAAGTTCCCACATATGATTCTCTCTTATGTTATGACCGGCTCAAGGCTGAATCATGAATTGTGAAAGACAAGGCGAGGTTGGAGGAATAACAAATGTATTCAATGTTGGTTTTACAATAAACATCATAAAAGACGTGGCTTTCCACACCATTCACTCAAGGGAGGAGAAGCAGGGGCCTGGGGAAGCGGTGCTCCTTATGTAGGCCCGACCCCAGCTGTACCCAATTAGGTGGGTGGGAGTGGACTACTCTGCCGCCCTCCTCCGCCAGCCGTTCCCCACACTGCAGAAACAGAAAGAGGAAAACAAACCGGTGGAAGGGACAGAGCCATCACACTTATAATGATATTAATAGATTGCATTTATATACTGTCTTTCATGATATCAAAGCACCTTACAGTGAAGGGGGGGTGCTCACCTTAACCAATGTGTAGCGCCCGCCTGGGTGATGTATGGCAGCCATTTTTGCCAGAATGCTCACCACACATCAGCTGAGTTGCGGAGGGGCCGGATTATCAAACAGTTAAACTGAGGGATGATTAGGTGACAGATTGAGGGAGTTGGGTTGGGAATTTGGCCAGGATACTAGGAAAATATTTTGCTTTGTTCTTTAATGAGCACAGTGAGACAGGACTTCCGCTTTAAAGTGTCATCCCAAAGGCCTGTTCCGTAATTACGTTTTTCATCCTGTTCTCAGGAGCTGTTGCAGGAGGTTCGTAAGGAGCTGCAGAAAGTGAAAGAGGAGATTATCGGAGGTTAGGCCACGCCCACCCAAAGCATTGTCATGGCAACCACACACAATATCAACATAATTGAAAGATTCCTTTAGAATGCCCTTAGTGCATTTCACTGAAAATGTGATCAACTGCCTCATATTATTTAATTTGAATATATCAGCAAGAACTTCCAACTAGAAAAATGAAACTGTTTGTTTTGATGTACCAAATACATTGCTAGTAGAGTGCACTTACAGAGCTTGCTCATGAATGTTTGGCACGTCCATCCTTTTCCGGGGTTTCATTGTACTGATTTGTTCCAGAGTAGAACCATAAAGGGAATATCGACCTTAAATGTAAATCTTTCTGTTTCTAATTTAAACCAGACTCATAAACACAAAGACATTGCATAAATGCAATAAGTGGTGATAAAAAGTTTGTGAACCCTTAAGAATTTTCTGTGTTTCTGCATAAATTTGATGTAAAATGTGATCAGATCTTCATCTAAGTCCTACAAATAGATAAAGAGAACCCAGTTAAACAAAAAACACACAAAACATGATACTTTTTCATTTATTTATTGAACAAAATGATCCAACATTAAATGTCATTGTTGTAAAAAGTATGTGAACCTTTGCGTTCAGTAACTGGTCTGACCCCCTTGAGCAGCAATGACTTCAACCATTTTTCCGGTAACTGTTGATCAATCCCGCACATTGGCCCATTCCTCCTAGAGAACTTCAACTCAGTTATGCTGGTGGGCTTCCTCTCATGAACTCCTCGCTTCATGGCAGGTCCTGCCACAGCATTTATTTTGGATTAAGGTCTGGACTTTGACTCTGCCATTCCAAAACATGAAATTTCTTCTGCTTCAACCATTCTTTGGTAGACTGACTTGTGTGTTTAGGGTCATAGTCTTGCTACATGGCCCACCTTCTGTTCACGGACGGATACCCTGACATTCTCCTGTAGAATTTGCTGGTACAATCCAAAATTCATAGTTCCATCAATGATGGCAAGCCGTCCTGGTCCCGAGGCAGCAAAGCAGCCGCAAACCATGATACTGCCACCACCGTGTTTCACGATTGGAATGAGGTTCTTATGTTGGAATGCAGTGTTTGGTTTTCACCAAAATATCATTTCTCGTTTAAGCCAAAAAGTTCTATTTTCGATTAATCCGTCCACAGAACATTCTTCCAATTGTCTTCTGGTGCATCCAGGTGATCTTCAGCAAACTTTAGATGGGCAGCAATGTTCTTTTTGGAGAGTAGTGGCTTCCTCCTTGCTATCCAATGCACACCATTCTTGTTCAGTGTTTTCCTGATGGTGGACTCATGAACACTGACATTAGTCAATGCAAGAGAGGCCTGCAGATCCTTAGATGTTACCCTGGGGTTCTTTGTGACCTCCTTGAATATTGTACCCCTTACTCTTGGAGTAATTTTTGTTGGACGACCACTCCTGTGGAGAGTAACATTGGTGTTGAATTTTCTCAATTTGTACACTATCTGCCTGAGCCCAAACTCTTTCTAAATGGTTTTGTAACAACTCTCTTTCTGAGGTCCTCAGAAATCTCCTTTGATCGAGGCATGGCACGCTTCCACAAACCTCTGTGGTGAAGACCAGACTTTGATAGTGAAGACCCAGGTTTATGTTTTTTACAGAGGGCAGGACCACCCAAACTCACTCCTGATGGTCATCCCATTAATTGAAACACCTGACTTTAATTACCCACTTAATTTAACTGATAATTCTAGAGGTTCACATACTTTTTCCAACAAAGAATTTAGATGTTGTTCATTTTGCTCAGTAAATACATTTTAAAAAGGCAATTTTTGTGTTATTTGTTTAATCGGGTTCTCTTCATCTTTTAGAGGGACTTGATGGGGGGGACTTGATGGGGATGAAGATCTAATCACATTTTATGTAGAAATTCAGACAATTCTGATGGGTTCACAAACCTTTTCTCACCATGAGTGCGATTGTGATGGTATAATAATGAATATGGTGGTGATGATGTAATAATGAGTGTAATTGTGATGGTGTAATAATTAGTGTGATGGTGATGATGTAATAATGAGTGTGAAGTGATGATGTACTAATGAGTGTGGTGGTGATGATGTAATAATTAGTGTGAGGTAATGATGTAATAGTAAGTGTGATGGTGAAGATGTATGAGTGAGTGTTAGGTGTGACTCTTTCATGCTCTCTTCCTCAGCATTCATCCAGGAGCTGCAGAAGAGAGGCTCCACATAGTCCCGCTGGAGCTCTGGAAAGAGATGGACGGAGGGGGGGAGAGAGAGCTGGACGGACGGAAAGGGTCCTAGTGGGGACCCCCTTCCCCCTCCCGTCTGTCTTCCTCTCCCGAACACACTTGCATATGCAACCCAGGGAGCACCACTCACATGCTCACACACACACACACACACACACACACACACACACACACACACACACACACACACACTCAAAGCCAGGGACTGCCATCTACCCCTCTTCTGCTGGGAACATACTACACCCCTTTCTCTCTCTGACCCCCATCCCTCTCTTATACTCAGCTTCTTGTACACACCCATTGTCACTTCGCAAGCACTCTGTCCCTCCCTCACAGCCATACCTCTCCCCATATCGTCTGTCCTACTCTCCTAACTGCTTCTGTTCTAACTGTGTCTCACCAACTCTTACTTGAGTCTCCAATATTCAGGGAATGACATGTTATTCTGCTGCACTGACTCTGCGCTAGCCTGGTCCCCTTGCCTGCCTGCGTGGTAGGGCTGCTGCCTCAGAATAAACACCTAGTCCAGGGGTCATTGAACCCTGGTCCTGGAGGGCCACAGGGTGTGCTGATTTTCCTTGTTTCTCAGCACTTACATTGATCAATTAAATCAATTGCTTGCACAGTTAACTCACCTCACCTGGTTTTTAGGGTCTGAATTGGTTGCTGATTTTAAGGTGAAAATAAAAAGCAGCAGATCCCTGTATATCCAGGACCAGGGTCGGGGGGCCCTATCACGTGTACTTCTCTGAAAGGAGTGGCTCACAGCGGCAGAGCTACATTACGTTTTGGGACATAAAGGGGTGTCAACATCGGTACAGTAGTTTTGGGATGTGGAGGACGATCGCGGTTTGACCAGGCCCCTAGCCGCCAATATCTGTAGGGGCCCTGTCACCGTGACCCCCAGCACACGCCAAATCGCACAGGCACGAGAAGAGGTGCATGCTGGGAAGCCGGAAGGAGGACCCGTGGCTGGCCTCCACAAAACCTTGTGCATTGCTTCTCTGCTCTGCATCCTCCGTCACCAGGTCCAGAAGAGAGGGATGGAAATAAAGAACAAAGGGGAGCGGAAGAGATGGAAAAAAGGATGGAGGAAGTTTCATTTAAAGGAGAGACCGGGAGCTGGTCCTTTCTATGAGAGGAGGGTTGGGGCGGTTAAGGACACATGCTGCGTCTGCGCAGTCCTGCGCAAAGGGAGTCCCAGTGGACACCCCTCTGGCCCCTGCGCTGTTAAAACTCTGCTTCTCTCCATTCTGTTTTCCCTTTTACGTCTGTTTAAAATATATATTACAAAAAAATTGTTTTAAGCTTGGCCATGACCAAGCCTGATAACTGCCTTGGAGAATATATAAATAATATATATATATAATGTATATATATATATATATATTATATATATATGTGTATATTTGTTTTTGAGGGGAAATTAAAAGCAAAAAATAAGATGTTTCTATTTTAATTGAGATTACTGGTGAATGGGGAATTTTTTTGATGATTTTTTTTCTTTTTATAAATAAGTATTTTGGGTTTATTGTTATAATTTAGTTTTTTTCTATTAGACTATTGTAGCCTTTTTACACTGAAATATAAAGAAAACAGCGTACAGACACTGGATTAGACATGCCTTTATATTCAAATACAGCTGCTGCTTCTGCACTTATCTCTGGTCTCGTGTCTTCACGGACCCGGGAATAGGGATAAACGGGGGAGGCAATGCTGCCAATTCTTCAGCTCAGAAATTCACGAGGTTACTCGCGGAAAAATCACTGTGTGCGGATCTACAATTGCTAGACATTGAGTGCAGAGATCTTTTACAAATGTGGTCTCTGAAACTGTTTTACTGCTTGTCTTGTATGAATGCAGTCTGAAAATAAATACATATCAGAAACTTTATGTATAAGTGTCTCAGGCTGGTAACTAGGTGATCCATTAGCTCAATTGGAGTGGGGTGGTATGGGAAGATAATGGTGGGTGGGTTATATGGGAGGGATTATATTGGGACACTGTCACAATCTGGGGGCAAGTCACAAAGGATGATGTAGCCATGGAGGTATACATTTAATTATATGGTTGTAGCCACGTGACATATTTGTGGTATATTCTTGCCCTGGGGTTAGGGTTAACCAGAAAAAGGGACAAACGCAGCACCATTTCAAATTCACTAATTTTGTTTGTTACTCACATTCGGTTGCGTACGGTCTCAGGTCAGGTCAATCATTTTAAGTGCCTCCGCGGGCCTGCTCTAGCGCTGTTTAAAATAAAAAGCACGCATTAAATCCACTTCAAACTTTCAATTCGAGGTTCATTCATAAATCCATGATAAGGACAATTGATTGCATTTTATATAGCGCTTTTTCGGGAACCAAAATTAATCTCGCGAATATCCATTTACCAGATATGTAAAATGTGAAGAAAGACACCGAAGAGGAGCTTTTATATTGTGTCCGTTTTAAAAACAAAAGCGCATGCTTTCTGAATCTGATTCGGCAGAGCAAAGGTGCTGAAATCCCCTGTAATCTGTCTCGAATTTTAGAACGAGCAGAATATCATCAGAACTGGCTACCTGAGTTGTGCTGTTATTGGAGAATAAATCAGAACTTAAAATAGTTAAATTGCTTATACAGTGCTGCCATACAACATAATCTTCACACACACAATGTAATAATCCTTCGTCAACGTTTAGAGGGCGTTCGTGAACGCTGATATCCCGTGTGTCAGGCGTGTTTTCACATGTGAACTACATGTGCGACGCATCTTTTCACGTGTGACGCTCATGTGAGTTCCCTCACATAGTAAGTGCATTGACATCACTGCCACCCTGTGGTGAAAAGTATAACTGTCGAAAAAAGGCTTTTGGCATTGCACTGGTTACCCAATTCTCTATATCTGAAAACTGCTTCCTAAACCACGTTCTCTAGCAGTTAACTGGCATATGTATGTCTTGTTTTTGAACCCCTCATACCGTATATAGATTTATTTAAACGTGATTTGGAGAAAAAGCATTATGCTTTTTGATTACGCAAATTACAGTGATAGGTAAGCACGTAGCAACACACGTTACAATAAGGCGCATCCTTTGTCACTTACGATCTGAACGCCGAGGTACATAATATGGACTTACGCACGTGACGAGAAGAAGAGCGAGACTGAACCGACTGAACACTCTAGGGGAATCATTATAACGATTTATAATGTTTAAATTGGAATAAAGATGTCACCAGCCGGACATCTGCTTTCAGTGTTAACGTTACCGAGATTAACCTTTGCCATAGTCTTGCTCGATTGGTGAACAAAGACGACGTCTATAAGCATGCCATATGAATATACTGTGGTACTGTATTTTGGGGTTCCGCACATTACGATAACGAGTTTTTATTTGTTTTGTTGTAACTTGCATAGGCCAACGTAACTTGGCAGCGGCCATACTCATTCAACACAGCAATCAAATGTGTGGTGAAACTGTCCTGATTAGACCCGGTAGTTTGGTTGTACCCATGGATAATTACAGCATCGTTAACCACGGGGAGACATAAGGGAAACAGTTGTAGAGTGCATTTTGAAATGGTCTGCCAGTGCATTGACCTTTGATAAGATTTACCAGTAACATTTCCCGACGTATTTTTGCTATTTACAGTTGCAAACCACCAAGCTACAAGCGAAGATGACCTAAGTGTGCGTACACGTCATTTCCTGTTTGTGCTCGTGCAGAAAGTGGTGCACTAAGAGCTACATGGTGTGGGTGTAGAAGAGAGAGAGGTGAAGATAATAGCTTAAGAGAAAAACAACAAAAATAATAAAGCAAATGCCAAAAAGTACAAACCACAATCTTAAATCTAAAACGAAACCGGAAACTACTGAATAACAGTAAACAAGAGCAGCTAACGTTAGCTAGCCATCCACTTCTGGAGTAGCCAGGTAGCTAGCTAGCGTTAGCTAACATCAGCAAACACGCCGCCGGAGCAGCAGACAGTGGCACTGGGTTGTGTTTTAGTACCTTGTGAGTGCAGAAGCTAATATCGCTATACCAGCTCGCAAGTTGCAACTTGACGGTGGACGTGCTTCGCCGTGGAATGTGCATGCGGTTCTGGTCCCCGTGTGTTCTCCATTTCGCCTTGTAAACCAGTCAAGGTAAGGGCACGGTGCTGGAGTTGACCCAGACGATAAGATTTAACTTCGCCTGTTAGCCAGCAATCGATAAGCGGCAACTAGCTACCTAACTAAGCTAGCTATCGTGATTGGATGCAGTGGATAGATTGTAAGCTAAGTTAGCATCATAGCTAGCTATATTTTCTAGTATGAGAATACCAGGGTATAGGTCTGGTATGCTAAGGGAAAGTAATAAATAGATCGCTTCCCCGCATACAATATCGGTGTATAGCTGTTAGCTAGTTAAGAGGTGTGCGCGTACATACAGTTATGATAATCAAGACTTTCACCCAACTAGCTTGCTGTTTTAGTTGATAGCTATTTTTTCCGCATCGATATTGAAGTCGATATTCTCCGTCCACTCCTCCTTTCGTCACCGTCCCTGTTTCTTTCAATAACAATAACCTTTGGCATAGGTGCAGAAACCGACCCGGGTCACTTTTTGCATTGAGATGTGTTTACACACATGAAAATAAAACCGCATGGTTGTGAGCAATGCAGCTATTCCAGTCATTTATATATTAGGTAGCTCGTTTCCAGATGCATGCATGTAGTAATATAGCGGGCTTGCTTGCAAGTATTGGTGGAAATAGCTGGCCGATTTGGTTGGCAAGCCCACTAACGTTAGTTATTAACATACGTTTTTAGCGATAAGTTTACAGGCCAGTGAAGTAGATTGCGAGCTAATTTAGCTAAGGCTACATATAATATCACTGGGTAGACATCGGTATTTTTCTAGAGATTGACAGCTAACACAATATTTGATCGCTCGAGCCAGCAAGTAGAGGCGATACTAGCTCTGTGTTGTGATAGTAGCTACCTAGCTATCATAATTTAGCTAATGCATCGGAGATATTGCTGCTTCTTGACCATACAGCATTGCCACTGCCCCAGTGAACTAGCCTGCTACCGTTGGCAAGCAATGTCAGCTAAGTTGCATGAGTGTAGCTACTAACTAGTAGTTAGCTAGTTGGTAAGTCAGCGTGCTTGCTGGTTAGCTCACCCCACAGGCTGTTTGTTGTCCTCGATTATGTCGCATGGAGCTATGGGCATGCACAGGTGTCTAGATCGTATGGTCGTAAATGGTACTTTAATGTAACTTCACTAGTGAGCTAATGACGTTAGCTTGTGTGACACACGGTGTGTGGTTGGGGAGTTCGTAGTTTTGTTTAGTTTCTAATGAGCAATGCAATAAGACGTAAACTTATTGTAAAGGTATATGTCACTTGAAATAAAACATTAAGATGAAAGATATTATCACTCTTGTTCATATAATCGTGTCAGTTCTTGGCCTGTATCATTGTTTTTAGTTTATGACTTTAGGCTAATTATCCTCTTTTGGTGGACATGAAATTGTTCGTTTAGGGCAGTTAGTATTTGTAGTATGGAATTAAACGAGTATATAAAGAAGTTCTCTACATTACAGAGCAGGGTAATGACCCCATCAGACTCTACACCTGTAGTCTTTCTCCCTGGCTTTGTTAGTCTGTTCTTAGGCCCCGGGGTTGGTGGTCAGTGCGAAGAAGAGTCGGCACAGATCCGCTGTCCATATGGGTACAATCTAAATATTCGCTGAGCTTTGAATTATCAGTATTGACACGTAAAAGCATTGGAATTTGGCTATGAGCCATTGTTTTTTCCATTTCATTTTATTTTACCTGCTGTGATAGTCCCAACACCTGTGTTTGGTTCTAGTTGTCTGAGCAGTCAGGGTATGGTCCACCTGTAATGTAGATGGTCATATATATATATATATATACCATTTAGCAGACGCTTTTATCCAAAGCGACTTACAGTAGTGAATGGATACATTTTTCAATATATGTGGTCCCAGTGGGGATTGAACCCACAACCTAAGCGTTGTCAACGCCATGCTCTACCTACTGAGCAACCCAGAAACACCCAGAACCACATGAGTTCAGCATGTTGCATAGAGAGGTGAATGCCATATATTTTTCTCACAGAAGGTTCTTGATTTTATTGGGGTGGGATCAGGATGTTAACATTGACTGATTGCGGGATTGATGAGAAATTTCCGGCTGAACTTTTTTGCTTAGATATTTGGTTTGGTTTGGTTTCACAGAAGGACATTTGGCGGCAACCTAATTTTTGTTGTCGTTACTCAGTGGGTGTGTAGTGAGTAGGGGTGTCACGCTACACCAGTTTGACAGTATACCACGGTATCAGAATTGATGGTTATCATACCATAAACATTTTCATCAACCGTGATAACCGAGTTGGTGGTATATCACAGTATTTGATATAAAATAATTACACTGGTTTAGTATGTGTTGAACTGAAAGTTGCATTACCACTCTCCAAGATTTTACTGACATGTCTTTGCTTTGCGAGGTTGCTATGGCAGCGCAGTGTGTGTCTCTAGTTTGAGATTCAGCAGCTCAAGGTAGTACTTCATGATTCTATCTTGTGAGAGTCTGTTTCTATTTTGCGGGGTTCAAGCCAAGGCAATGGTTGTCATTGGAAGAAAGTTCAGACAGTGGAGGATGGTGCTTTCTGAGGTGGATGAACAGGTTGATGAACTAACAATCTTGTCTTTGAAAATGTACTTTAATAGAACAAAATGTTACTCTACAATTTGTTCTCCTACCGCTACCACTATTTATCAATTTGTTGGTCACCCCGAATACAGTTCATTGGTCACCAGTTGTAGTAGGTAGCTTGCAAGTTAGATACAGACTCGCTACTCAAAAGCACAATTTCACTGAAGCTTTTAGTGCTCCACATGAATGCTCAATTTGTGAATGCACTTAAGAGCTACCTATTTAGACCAGTCAAGCAATTTTATTAGAGCGATAAGGGACTATAGGTCCTGATATATCATTAATATTAGCAGTGATACTTTGTATATTGAATATTGGCAGGGTGTTGTTAGGTACGTACCTGCAACACCCTCGGCGTGCCAATAATAATATAAAATAATATTAATTCCATGGCAGTTTTAAACATGAGACCATTGCAAAATATTTTAGCAGTATAGGTTGCAGTTCCTGTACACTTAATTCATACTCATTGATTGCTAGCTAACATTAGCAAAAAAAAAACATTTTGACTTATTCCAAAAATGTAAAGATATAGCCTACATCTTCAGCTTTTCTCAGAAGAATATATATATTTTTTGCATATGTATCAACAAGGCATGTAACGGCGTAGTCGAGCGCTGAGCCTTTTGGCTTCGCTTGGCACAGAAGTGGCAGGAGGTCAGTTAAATGAAGATGCAGTGGGTCAGGGGTCAAAGGTCAGGACAGAATGGCCCTGCCTGCCATCGCAGCGCTCCCCAGTTGAGAGAGGGAGTTTAATTAGCGATGGCTCCCAGGCGACCAGGTCTTTGTTGGTGTGTGACTCACCTGTTTAAGTGAAGCAGTAGGCATTACACACTGTAGGCTGAGGGTCTGATCTGTTACCCTTGAAGAGTGGACCCTCCTGACAATCACTCTCCGTCTGCCCTCTCTTTTCTCTCTTTTATTCTCTGTCTTTTCAAGGCAGATATCTGACTTATTCTAGTTTGACTTCAGGTGCCTCAAAATGCTTACATAGCTGTTTTTATTTTTCTGTTAACCTGTTTTCTGTTTCTGTAAACCGTGTACTAGCAGCAGAAACATAAATGTCAAGGGGGTGGCTTGTCTGAACAGCTTCTGACAATAAGTCTTCACTCAATAACGGGGTTGTGTGCGTGTGTGTGTGTGTTTTTTGTGTGTGTGTGTGTGTGTGTGTGTTTCTCTCCCTCTTCTTAGGTGTAAGACGTTGACGCCCGCCAAACCCCTCCCCCAACTCTGCCCCCTCCCCAACCCCTTCCCTTCCACCCCGCCCTGTGACCCCCCGACCCTCCCCACGTCACAGCCCCAGCATGAACGACGTTAGTATCGTGAGAGAGGGCTGGCTCCACAAGAGAGGTGAGGATGGTATCGTCAGTCTCCAGCTGCACCCCAATAGTCTGTCCTCATTTCCTCCCTTTGTCTCCTCCTCCTTGTCCATCTCATGAAACTTCAGGAGACCAGGGAAGGGTAGTAGTGCTAGTACATCATTTTTTTACATTTTACATTTTAAGGCAGACATTTTAGCAGACACTTATCCAGAGTGACTTTCCAGATGTGCATGAATACATGGTAAGAACAATCATAGTTTGCACGAGATCAGTACAGTAATACAGCGATAGACATTGTTGTTGGCAGCTGCATACCATACCTGTATATATCTATGCTAACGTTAGCAAAACTATCAATATCCATCTAGCTAGCAACCTGGTATCACGGCCAACTAAAGCTCGCTAACAGTAGCTAACGATATAGATAGCTAGCATCATTTGTTCGACACGGTATAAAATGAACCAGCTTCAGAAAGATTGGCTGAAGAAGTTTGAAGGTACAGGAGTTTCCGTGCTTTCATGAAAACTTCACCGACCTTGTTCAATACATTGACGCCTACTAGTGTACAGAAATGTAAGGACACCATGTCGCATAGGTTGTGCAGAAGTATAAATTGCAGAGTGCTGGCGACATGTTGCATTGCGTGATCCGTGAAGATGTTATGCAGTTACGCAGAAGCATGTAGATGCCTTAAGTCTAATGCTGCTGAGAAAACACTGTTGCATTTCACTAATTCAGAATGGATGCAATGTTAGTCTAAAATACAGGCATACTGCCAGTACAAGGCTGACTCATAATGCTGATCCTTAGGAGATCAAAAATAACTAATGAATACATTTTTTTGAAATGTATTTTTTATATACATTTAATACATTTTCAATGGTAGAGAAGGTTTTTACAAAAGGCATACAAAAAAGTACAAATTGACTACCATCGATGTCAACAGGACAGTTGGCAATGGCAGTAAATAGGCAACAGAAAATACATACAATCACGTGCAGTTCAGTGTTGTGGACAGTCATTTAAAACAATTAACAAACAAACATATTCAGTTGCCCCCTCCAGGCAAGTCCCCCATGTATGCCAAAAAGGGATCCCAGATTTTTATAAAATTGATATTGTCTGTTTTTCAAGAAAAGACTTAAAGCTTCCATTGGCATGAAGTCCATCACAGTATTAATACACTGTGATACACTGGAAGGTTTATCATAAATCCATTGCAATAAAATGCATCTCCTTGCCCCAAACAGAAGCATATTCAGCTAATTGAGCATAGCTGAAATAAGATTTAGCTTGAATAAGAATAAGACTTGTGGTTTCCAAGTCAGCAAGCATATAGTGATAGATCCAAATACTTCTCAAATACCAGATCAATCTCCTGTAGAACATCCCTCCAAAATTCCTTAATGAATGGACATTCAAATATACAATGGAAATATGTTACATCTAAGACCTTGCATTTACACTGTTCGGACAAATCTTGATTCATCTTCTGGCATTTTACTGGAGTGATACTGAGCCAGAGTGTAATCTTAAACTGCATCTCTTTTGCTTTGCTAGTGGATCAGCACCCTGAGAGGCGAGACCAGTGGTTATCCCAATCCTCCTCAGCTATGGAAATGCCTAGATCCTCTACCCACAGTGATCTAGTTTTAGATGTGTTTTCTTCCTATGAAGCAGAGAGAGCTCTGTAAAACCTGGATATTAACTTAGTGGAATCCTTCCAATCCATAGTTGCTTTCTTTACTGGGGAAGTCTGGCAGATATAAAACTGTGAATCTAAAAAATTGGCTATTAGGAAGATTATGCACTACCGGTCAAAATTTTTAGAACAGCCTCATTTTCCAGTTTTTACAGAAATGTAAGCAGTTCAAGTCCAGTGAATAACCTGAAATGGTACAAAGGTAGGTGGTAAAATAAAAAGTTTAGGTTACCAAAAACAGAAAAATAATGTAATTTTTTGGGCAGTGAGTAGTTTCATACACCATCAAATGGCACTTGGAAACTGGAGGAAACTCTGACAAGAAGAGTTCTGGCAGACCCAAAGCCACAACAAAATCAGAAGACAAGTTTCTGAGTCAACAGCTTACATGATAGGCGGCTCACAGGACAACAGCTTCAAGCACAACTTAACACTGGTCTAAGTAAGGAAGTCTCAGTTTCAACTGTGAAGAGAAGACTTAGAGCTGCAGGTTTGACAGGTCGAGTGGCAGTAAGAAAGTCATTGCTAAGATGGCAAAATAAGAAAAAGGAAGCGTGATGGTCTGGGGCTCTTTTGCTGGATCCAGAGTCGGCGACTTGCATAGAGTGACTGTTAACCGATGTTAACCCATTACTTGTTCCCTGCAAAGTTTTTATAACTGAAATGTACATTATTTTTCAGTTTTTGGTAACCTAAACTTTTTTACATTTGTAAAAAAAAATTATAAACCTCTGCCAGTTTACCGCTTACCTTTGTACCATTTCAGGTTATTCACTGGACTTGAACTGCTTACATTTCAGTAAAAACTGGAAATTATGGGTGTTCTAAAACTTTTGACTGGTCGTGTATTTCTCTTTAAGTTGGTCAATGCATATGACAATATTACTTTCAATTAAGTCACCAACAACCGTGATCCCATTTTTTGACTGGTGGGCTAGGGCTAAGTTTTCAAGACCAGGGGTCAGGATAAAAATGCAGATGACCCTTGTGACCTTCAATTTTCCTTGTCAATCTCCACACTTTAAGAGTGCTTCGCAGAAGAAAATTGCTTTTTACTGCACAGTCAACCCACCTTCGAGACCCGTACAAGAGAATCGAGATGTGGATTCTGGGTCCGGTCTAAACCACTCCCAAATATATCAGTAAAGACATGCAATTTGGTCATGTTTAATATTTTTGCCACTGCCAAACCTCCCTGCTCCAAAGGCAGCTGTAGACAGGGTAACTTCATTATTGACCCCTTGTTTCTCCAATGAAAAGATATTAGGGCACTGTTTAATTCCGCCAGTGATTTTTTTGGTGAAGTATAGCTACCATCTGAAATGGGTACAATAATCGTGGCATAACATTACATTTAAACAAATGCACTCTCCCAAGCAAGGACAGAGGAAGGCTGGTCCAATGGGCAAGATCCTCCTTGATACAAGGGGGATCAAAGAGGAACAACGTTTGCTTTATATAAACATCGAACAAAAAGTTCAGAAATTTGTGTTTGGTAGATTATTGTTACTGTTGTAACAATGCTTCTTGGCAATAAATTGTATACCGTTGGAAAGCCTGTTTATTTCCCTTTTAAATGGTGCCCCATTTGTAAGGAACATGCATTTGTGGGATGAGCAGCACAGCTGAGTATGTGGGTTGCGCCCATGAAAAATTTGCCAAATCTTCTCTGCCAATGCCAAACAGCTTATTCTGCTGTTGCTATTGACTCTTGTTTTGAGCTTCCGGTACCCCCAGGTGCTGACAATCAGGTGCCTGATTGGCACCTGATTGGCAGCACCTGTGAGCATGGGCCCTGCTACAGTGGTCAATTGGTGTCTGCTCCAAGAATCGGCATGCCACGTTTGTCTGATCTCGATAAGGCCCGTGCGATAGGGCAACTTCAAGCTGGTGTTCCGCAAAAGCAAGTTGCTGCATTATTTGGAGTGAGCCCTAGTACCATCTCCAAACTGAAGGCCAAGTTCCATGAAACGGGGGATGTCAGAGACAGACCTCACCCTTTCAGCACTTAGGAACCGTAGGCTGTCTTCTACAGATTTGCAGTCAAGGTTTGCAGGACGATATGGCACACGGCTCTCGGCCCAGACAATCCGGAACAGACTGCACGCAGCCAATCTCCGGGCTCATAGGGCTGCCAGGAGGCCTGCCATGACTGCCCTTCACCATCAGGCCCGTTTGCGCTGGTGTCGGCAACACCTGCATTGGAACCTGAACATGTGGAGGAACGTTATGTTCAGCGATGAGTCCAGATTCTGCCTACGGAAGTTAGATCGTAGGGTCAAAGTGTGGAGAAGACGGGGAGAACGCTATGCTGATTGCTGCACCGATAGAGTAACACCTTTTGGTGGAGGCAGTGTGATGGTGTGGGGCGGCATCTCCATCACTGGAAAAACGAGGCTTGTCATCATTGGAGGCAATCTCAATGCAGAGAGATATCGAGATGAGACTCTGCAACCAGTGGCAATCCCATATCTCCACAGTCTGGGACTGAACTCCATCCTCCAAGATGACAACGCTCGCCCCTACAGAGCGGGGTTTATCAGAGACTACCTCCAGAATTTGGGAGTAGAGAGAATGGAATGGCCTGCCAACAGTCCTGACCTCAACCCAATTGAACACTTGCGGGATCAGCTTGGGTGTGCTGTTCATGCTAGAGTGACCAACACAACCACGTTGGCTGACTTGCGACAAATCCTGGTTGAGGAGTGGAATGCCATCCCACAGCAGTGTGAGACCACGCTGGTGACCAGCATGAGGAGGAGGTGCCAGGCTGTTGTGGCTGTGTATGGTTCTTCCACACGCTACTGAGGCTCCTGACTGTTTTTTAAATGAATAAATTGTAAAATTGCCAATATGTCTTGTTTCTTCCTTGTTACTGATAGACTTCAATCATCCAATCCACCAAACAACACCACACAAGAGTCAATAGCAACAGCAGAATAAGCTGTTTGGCATTGGCAGAGAAGATTTGGCAAATTGTTCATGGGCGCAACCCACATACTCAGCTGTGCTGCTCATCCCACAAATGCATGTTCCTTACAAATGGGGCACCATTTAAAAGGGAAATAAACAGGCTTTCCAACGGTATAAAATGTAATGCCAAGAAGCATTGTTACAACAGAGAAATAATCTACCAAACACAAATTTATGAACTTTTTGTTCGATGTTTAGATCCGGGAGAGATGGGGTGATATGAATGCCTAAATAAACCCAGAGGGTGACCAATGATAAGGTGAGGAGCAGGAGGGTGGACATATCCCGTGGTGACATGTATAGAAGACTTGTCCATTTAATAAAGTTATTACCAGGGCCAAATTTAGAAATACTTAACAAATAAGGACATTCTATCCTATCTAATGCTTTTTCTGCATCAAGAGAAACTACCAAAGACTTCGTTATCCACGTTAACATCTCTTTCCACCTCATCTCTGCTCCTTCCTCGCCCTCTTTATTAATTTAACGGCCGACAGCTCTCAACGTGATCTAAGCAAGTCTGCGTTTTGTACCATATAAATAGGCCTACATGTATGCACATAAACATGCGATTCTGTACTACAAGCTAGTGGAAACGCACGTGTTATCGTTTGAAATATCGGAGATATTAGGCTTTCAGTGGTAATAGCCGGAATGAGTTATTGGTTTACCTTTTCAGAGACTAGTGTAATGATCCGCACCCACTTGCAGTTATATATATTTTTTGACCGATTCTGCACCCACTCAACTGGCTGTGATGTTGTAAAAATAACGGCCAGCACCCTACCCTAATACCTAATTAGTATTTTACATTGTACCATGTACGACCATTTCTCTGCGACATTTATTTTAAAATTTGTTCTCCCTGATGCATGCATCGTATCCTGTCGCACTGTGCTACATTACGTTAACGAGTCATGTGAAGCCCCAGTCTTGTGACTATCATAGTCTACTTGCAAATGATGTAGCCAATAGCTACTTTTCTTCATGCCCTCCGGATTTCTCCCATACCCATTGTTTTTGTTTCAATTTGTTGTTTCGCAGTTTTGCTCTGGTCGATTCCAACTCAGCTGTTTGTTTTTTGTTTGCATTATCACGTTGCAGATAATGGTTTGTCCTGCTTATTCACCTCAATACCTATACTACTGCCTGAACTACTGATACCAATTTGAGACCAAATGTTGGAAATTCAGCCTTTAAATAAGTTAAAAGATGTATTTAGGATATGAATTTCACAAGAGGGATTTATCAAAAAATATTTATGGCCTTCATTTTGTGAGGCTACAGAATATTGTTATGGGCTGTTGAGTTGTGATTTATTTAATATCTATGATTTGTGTTTATTTGCATAACATAGACATAAAAGAGACATGTTTAAAATGACGTTTGAAATATCCAGTTAAAATACCATTAAAAAAATTATCAGTTCTTATTTCCTTTGTGTACCATTTAAGTAATAATAATGGCAATCGGTATCGGCCATAAAACTCCAGATTGGTGCCCCCTACTTTGCAGCTCTGATATAGCTCTCTTGTACAGTGAAAAATCTGTACTGCTGATAATTCAGGGACACCAGAATTCAGCTTTCCAAATCAACTAAACTGGTAACCTTATTTGGGGGAGGATTTTCAGTCATTTTACTTTTTTGGGGCATTTAGCAGACGCTCTTATCCAGAGCGATTTACACAATTTGCATACAATGAGTTTATACAGCTGGATATTTTACTCAAGCAATTCAGGTTAAGTACCTTGCTCAAGGGTACAACGGCAGTGCCCCACCTGGGAATTGAACTAGCAACCTCAGTTACAAATCCAGTTGCTTAACCATGACACTACACTGCCACCATAATTAACATTTTCAAAAAAGCGAAAATTGTCCTTCAAAAGTCCTTGAATTTTGCATGACAAATGTTTTCACTATTATGATCCAGTAAAGGCCGTCTTGTCTGTCTGCCTGCAGGTGAGTACATAAAGACATGGCGTCCTCGATACTTCATTCTGAAGAGTGATGGCTCCTTCATCGGTTACAAAGAGAAGCCAGAGCAGTCTGACCACAGCCTGCCCCCCCTCAACAACTTTTCAGTGGCAGGTCAGTTACTCTCTGGGGGGGGGGTACACACACACTCACACACTGTTCAACAGGAACAGACCACACTGGGGGAAATATTTAGTATGGTTATATTTCACATTTGTTGTATTACTCTCTCTTATTTGTAGTAGCAGTATTTCATGTTATTGTTTTAAGGATGAAAGCGTAATTGCAATTCAGAAAGGCAGTACACCTCTGATTATGTGCCGGATATTGACGTTTAATTTGCTGTAACGTACCTGTGGGTCTGAGCCCAGCTGAGTGAGACGCTGTTCTGCAGTTGGTCTGGGAGGGACCGGCTCCTAATGCAGAGCAATTTGAGCCATAGCTAGGCTTCTTCACGCAGTAACCTGCTTCTCCGAAAACCTGGACTGGCTCAAACTGCCGTCCGCTTGGAGTGTTATATAGAATATAAAAAAATGTTCGCTCCTTTCCCCCGGTCCGGCCCGCCCCCATGACAGAGTGTCAGCTGATGAAGACTGAGAGGCCACGCCCCAACACCTTTGTCATCCGCTGCCTGCAGTGGACCACCGTCATCGAGCGCACCTTCCATGTGGACAGCACTGAGGAGAGGTGAGGAGGGGTGGAGGAACAGGGGAGGGTGGAAGAGAGGGGTTACAGAGGGCTGTGGGAGAGGAGAGGGGTCTCACAGGGCTATCTCTCTTTCTCAGGGAGGAGTGGATGCGGACGATTCAGGCGGTGGCTAACAGTCTGAAGACGCGGGATGAGGAGCCGATGGACATGTTTGGTGACTGCAGTGGTGTGGAGGAGATGGAGGTGGCTGTCTCCAAAGCCCGCTCCAAAGTGGTCAGTGTCCTGCAGTCCGCCCATCCGTCTGTCTCTGCTCATTGGCTCTTCAATGCTGTCTGCTCATTGGCTCCTCAGTGCTGTCTCTGCTCATTGGCTCTTCCGCACTGTCTGCTCTTTTCCTACTCAGCACTGTCTCTGCTCATTGGCTCTTTAGTGCTGTCTCTGCTCATTGCCTCTTTAGTGCTGTCTCTGCTCATTGGCTCTTCAGTGCTGTCTGCTCATTGGCTTTTCAGCGCTGTCTACTCATTGGCTCTTCAGTGCTGTCTCTGCTCATTGCCTCTTTAGTGCTGTCTCTGCTCATTGGCTCTTCAGTGCTGTCTGCTCATTGGCTTTTCAGTGCTGTCTCTACTCATTGGCTCTTCAGTGCTGTCTCTGCTCATTGGCTCTTCAGCGCTGTTTCTGCTCATTGGCTCTTCAGCGCTGTTTCTGCTCATTGGCTCTTCAGCAGGATCTATTCTCTCTCCTCAGACGATGAGTGACTTTGACTACCTGAAGCTCCTGGGTAAAGGCACATTTGGGAAGGTGATCCTGGTGAAGGAGAAGGCCACAGGGATGTACTATGCCATGAAGATCCTACGCAAGGAGGTCATCATCGCTAAGGTGGGGTTCACCTGCGCCATAGCTCCGCCTCCTTTATGGCACCCGCATGGTAGCCCCGCCCCTTCCCTGTGTTAGTGGTTCTCCGCTCCCTTCCCTGAGTGACTACTGTGTGTGTGTGTATGTGTTTCTGCAGGATGAGGTGGCACACACGGTGACAGAGAGCAGAGTACTGCAGAACACGAGACACCCCTTCCTCACTGTGAGTACCACACACACAACAACTCTCCCCTCACACACACACGCACACACTTCCTTTCTCACGCACACTCTGTACACTCCACAGTCAGTTTTCTTTGCTGGATCTGTTGTGATGATCTGGTGCTGATGTCTTCTTTCTGTGTCTCAGACGTTAAAGTATGCTTTCCAAACACACGACCGGCTGTGTTTTGTGATGGAGTATGCCAATGGAGGGGAGGTGAGTGCTGTCTATCTCTCTCTCTCTCCCGCACACAAACACATATGCGTACTCACACACACACACACACACACACACACACACACACACACACACACTCACGCACATATACACACTCACATACATACACACACACAGACCCCAGTTGTTTCATCTCTCCTTTGTCAGCAGCAAAACATTCCCTTTTTCTCCCTCTCTCTTTCCTACTCTCCTCCTCTCTGTCACTTCTCTGTCTCTGTGTTTTCCTCCCTTTGTAGCTGTTCTTCCATCTTTCTCGAGACCGCGTGTTCACAGAGGACCGTGCACGGTTTTATGGGGCGGAGATTGTCTCTGCGCTGGAGTACCTGCACTCGCAAGACGTGGTCTACAGGGACCTCAAGGTGAGAGGCAGCAGGCCTGTGTGTGTGTGTGTGTGTGTGTGTGTGTGTGCGTGCGCGCTTGCACATGTGTGTTAGAGTACCTGTGCATGTGAGTGCGTTTGCACACGTGTGTTAGAGTGCTTGTGTCTTGAGAAGAGGGTAATGATGATGTCATTAGATGACGTGATGTGGAGTCTCCTGTCTCTCAGCTGGAGAACCTCCTGCTCGATAAGGACGGACACATCAAGATCACCGACTTCGGCCTGTGCAAGGAGGGCATCACCGACGGTGCCACCATGAAGACCTTCTGCGGAACTCCAGAGTACCTGGCACCTGAGGTGAACACTGATCCTGAGTAGTCCACAGGCTGCTCTCTGAACAGCCACATCCTTCCTGAGATCTGCAGCTCACTGCTTCCTGTGGAAGAGTGAGAGGTTGCTTTGTCTTTGTGCAGTCATTCATGTGTGAATGGAGAGAGTTAGTGTTTTTAGTCTGTGTGTTTGGGTCAAAAGAGAGCTCGGACTGAAAGGTTTGAGTGTCTCTGTGTGCATGGGTTTGGGAAGCACTTGAAAAGTCACTGGATATGTGTGTGCCTGGGGAGGTTCTAGGGGAACTCCGGACTGAAGAGGCACGGTGTACTGTTCGATAGTTCTGTGCGTAGAGTTCTACCCTGTCCCGTTAAGTGTTGTGTGTTAAATGTGGATGCATGGAAGCGGTGTGGAAAGCCGCTGACTGTCGGTTTGTTGTGTTTTCCCTGAAGGGGGATTCTCCCCTCGGAGGAGGTGGGCGTTCGTTAAGTTTGGATTATTTTAGTTTGTTATTTTAGTTCGTTGTTTTTGCCTGAAAGCTTTGCAGCAAGTAGGGTGAAGACTTTGTGTTTGTGCTTGTTTTATTTTAACCTGCTCTCCCACTGTCTCTCTTAAAAAAATTTAAGACCGGCAAAACCCACTCCTCTGCCAGTTCTTACCATCCGCTGCTCTGCTCCAGTCCAGGGATTGTCATGTGGCATGTGACACTGCCATACCACACTCTAGTTGGGAATGGAAAAATCTCTCTTGTTCGAGTCCCAACTGGAGTGTACATTATGATATACTGTACAGTCAGAGCACTAGTCGCTAACGCCACCTGCGGGCACCCGTCAGAGCTTCACTGCTACACAATCCCATGAGCATACGCTGCACAAGACAAACATAAATATCCGTGTAGAAAAGAAATAACGTTAACTGTCGTGTTTATCTTTGGGCTACATACGACGTAGTGATTTTCAAATATGTGGAGATTTATTGAGTGTGCAAGTCCACCCCCCACTAAAAAGGCTAAAACCAAAAAGATTCAGAGAGCAGAGATTGCACGTTCTAGGAAAATTGGAAGGTGAATAGACCTAGGACAAGTAACTTTTAGGAAGGACAAGTACCTTTTCTAAGTATGACTTTTACCCTAATCTGGGCCCCTGTACTAAATACAATGCTGCCGCTGTGCACAGAACTTGAGCTGAATAATATATTGTGTTAAAAAATTGTAATTATTTTATGGAATTATCCATTTTTTCATGACGTAAATATGAAATGTATCAGTTGTGGAACATTACATTACAGGCATTTGGCAGACGCTCTTATCCAGAGCGACGTACAACAAAGTGTTAACCGTAGTCAAGAACAGTTTAGCTGAAAGCCACCCTAGCGGGAAGTACAGTTCCTAGGTGCTAGGAGCAACCACATAGTTAAACTAGGACCCTGTAGGTAAATCTGTAGCCACAATTCAAAGGTAGCAATAAAGCACTCCGTGCGGAAAATAATGCCTAAGCCTAATACAATACATAAACAAGTAGGCACGTGTAATACTAAGCAACTACATCCCTAAGTTAACAAAAACCGGACTACGGGGAGAGGTGCACCCTGAAGAGGTGAGTCTTCAGTCGTCGCTTGAAGGTGGCCAGGGTCTCAGCTGTTCTGACTTCCACAGGAAGGTCATTCCACCATCGTGGAGCCAGAACCGACAGGAGACGTGACCGGGAAGCGCAGGTGCGGAGGGGGGGAGGTGCTAGGCGTCCTGAGGTAGCAGAGCGGAGAGGTCTGGCAGGTGTAGGGTTTAAAGATCTTGAGGAGGTATGTTGGGGCTGATCCCTTGACTGCCTGGTATTCTAGGACCAATGTTTTGAATTTGATGCGAGCTATAACAGGCAGCCAGTGGAGGGTAGTGAGCAGGGGGGTAACATGGGAGTGTCTAGGAAGGTTGTAGACCAGACGGGCTGCAGCGTTCTGGATGAGTTGCAGGGGTCTGATGGCAGATGCGGGAAGGCCAGCCAGGAGCGAGTTGCAGTAGTCCAAGCGGGACAGTACCATTGCTTGGACCAGGAGCTGGGTAGAGTACGTGGTAAGGAAGGGACGGATTCTCCTGATGTTATACAGGAAGAATCTACACGCCCGGCTAACCGCTGCAATGTTCATTGATAGGGACAGCCTGTTGTCCATCACCACACCGAGATTCTTCGCGCAGGGTGATGATGTCACCAAGGTGTCACCTAGAGAAATGGAGAAATCAAGGTGGGGAGAGTTTAGGGCAGGAATGAAGATTAGTTCTGTTTTACCTGGGTTGAGCTTTAGGTGGTGACTGTCCATCCAGCTCTGAATGTCCCGCAGGCAAGCAGAGATGCGGGTAGAGACCTGAGTGTCTGATGGGGAGAAGGAGAGAAAGAGTTGAGTGTCATCAGCATAACAATGGTAAGATAAGCCGTGGGCAGAGATTACAGAGCCAAGGGAGCGGGTGTACAGGGAGAAGAGAAGGGGACCGAGGACTGAGCCCT
Organism: Aldrovandia affinis; assembly: GCA_029706075.1. Classification (NCBI taxonomy): domain Eukaryota; kingdom Metazoa; phylum Chordata; class Actinopteri; order Notacanthiformes; family Halosauridae; genus Aldrovandia; species Aldrovandia affinis. The sequence goes on from JAINUG010000077.1 coordinate 4,288,897, forward strand.
GTGGAACCCCAGTGGGGAGGGAGTGAGGCGGTGATACTTTACCAGCCCAGTCGACCTGGAAGGAGCGACCGGAGAGGTAGGAATCGATCCAGGCGAGGGCTGTACCGCAAATCCCTGTTGCTGCCAGGGAGGACAGGAGGATGGAGTGCTCCACAGTGTCGAAGGCAGCTGAGAGATCAAGCAGGATCAGGATGGAGGAGAGGGAGGCTGCTCGTGCGGTGTGAAGTGCCTCATTGACTGAGAGGAGAGCGGTTTCTGTCGAGTGGCCAGGTCTGAAGCCAGACTGGTTGGGGGTCCAGCAGGTTCATTTCCTGTGAGGAAAGCAGAGAGTTGGTTAGATACAGCTCTTTCGAGGGTTTTAGACAGGAAGGGGAGGAGGATGATGTAGGAGCGGGTGCATCAACCAGTGAGACGTATCATAGGGAATCGAAATGTTCAGCATATCCATTACAAACCAGAAATTAAGAAACAAAAACGAATGGAAAAAATAGACCGTAATTTCATACTGTAACTTAGCTAGATAACAGCAACTGTCCCGTCTCTCCACACACCTGGTAGCCGCTCCCTATGGCCCCACCTTTTCTCTGCCCTGGTCCCTAGATGGTGGAATGACCTTCCTCACTCGGTCAGGACAGCAGAATCTCTCACCTGAAAACTCACCTTTTGAGACTTCACCTCAATTCATAAAAATAAAAAAAATAAATGTTTAAGGTCTTTTTCCCTTTGTATAACAAGTTTGAAGCATGAACGTCAGCAATGCCAATGTTTAGACTATCCTACTGTTCAATAGCTCTAGCGACCTCTAGCCGTGTAAATGCACTCTTGTAAGTTGCTTTGGATAAAAGCGTATGCTAAATAACAACATTATGAAAATTGTAATTTGTATGAGGGATGCTGCTCTGGGGTCAGTGAGCCTCGGTCACAGCTGCGTAGCTGAAGTTTAATTTGGACAGGAAGCTCCAGGTGTAAATCAGAAGCTGATTGAGTATTTATTTTGTGACCCCCCCCCCAGGTGCTGGAGGATAATGACTACGGGCGGGCGGTGGACTGGTGGGGGCTGGGCGTGGTCATGTATGAGATGATGTGCGGCCGGCTGCCCTTCTATAACCAGGACCACGAGCGGCTGTTTGAGCTCATCCTCATGGAGGAGATCCGCTTCCCCCGAAACCTGTCGCCTGAGGCCAAGGCCCTGCTGTCCGGCCTGCTGAAGAAGGACCCCAAACAGAGGTGCAGCGAGGGGTGGGCTAAATGCAGGGAGGGGGGGCCAAACGCAGCGTGTGTGTGTGCGTGCGTGCATGCGTGTTTCTAAGCCGTGTTGAATTGAGCAGCTTTCCTTTGCAAAAGGGCCTTGTTAAGCTTTGTAGGACGCCCTGGTGAAATCCTGTGGGCGAAAGCGAAGTGAGTGTCAGATGCGTGTTTTCACACTGACGACTGTAAGGTGTACGCGTAAACGTGATGATGGGTGTCACTTCTGCAGGCTCGGAGGCGGGCCTGATGATGCCAAAGACGTGATGGCTCACAAGTTCTTCACCTCCATTAACTGGCAGGACGTCCTACAGAAGAAGGTAAGGACCAGAGCGTTTGTCATTTCACACACCCACTCTGCTCTGGGATTGGTCGTCACACACCCACTCTGCTCTGGGATTGGTCGCCACACACCCACTCTGCTCTGGGATTGGTCGCCACACACCCACTCTGCTGTGGGATTGGTCGTCACACACTCACTCTGCTGTGGGATTGGTCGCCACACACCCACTCTGCTGTGGGATTGGTCGCCACACACCCACTCTGCTCTGGGATTGGTCGTCACACACCCACTCTGCTCTGGGATTGGTCGTCACACACCCACTCTGCTGTGGGATTGGTCATCGCACACCCACTCTGCTCTGGGATTGGTCGCCACACACCCACTCTGTTGTGGGATTGGTCATCGCACACCCACTCTGCTGTGGGTTAGTGTAATGGTTATGGAACTGGACTTGTAACTCAAAGGTTGCTGGTTCAATTCCCAGGTTGAACACTGCCGTTGTACCCTTCAGCAAGGTACTTAACCTGAATTGCTTCAGTAAAAAAAAATATATATACAGTGGGTTCGGAAAGTATTCAGACCCCCTTAAATTTTTCACTCTTTGTCATATTGCAGCCATTTGCTAAAATCAATTAATTTCATGTTTTTCCTCGTTCATGCACACACAGCACCCAATATTGTCAGAAAAACACAGACTTGTAGAAATTTTTGCAGATTTATTACAAAATAAACACTGAAATATCACATGGCCATAAGTATTCAGACCCTTTGCTGTGACACTTGTATATTTAACTCAGGTGCTGTCCAATTCTTCTGATCATCCTTGAGATGGGCCTACACCTTCATTGGAGTCCAGCTGTGCTTAATTATATTGATTGGACTTGATTTGGAAAGGCACACACCTGTCTATGTAAGGTCCCACAGTTGACAGTGCATGTCAGAGTAAAAACCAAGCCATACCTTGGCAGTTCCTCTGCAGCGATGGGAGAACCTGGTAGAAGGACAAACATCTCTGCAGCACTCCCATCAATCAGACCTTTATGGTAGCACTTGGCATTCAGGCCAAAAATTTCAATTTGTGTCTCATCAGACCGGATAATCTTTTTCCTGACGCTCTTAGAGTCCAGTGAAAAATGTAAGGGGGTCTGAATACTTTCCGAACCCACTGTATCCAGCTGTATAAATGGATTGTATGTAAAGAAATGTAAACTGTGTAAGTCGCTCTGGATAAGAGCGTCTGCTAAATGCCTAAAATGTAAATGTAAAATGGATTGGTTGTCATTAGGAACTGACCTTTGGTTTATCAGCAAAGCACCTCTCTCATCACAGTGAGAAGTTATTTGGGCTGGTAGTTTTGAGCCTGAGGTGAGGCTACCTCCGGTCAGGTGTGGTGTTCACAGGCTGTGGTTCTCTGTCCTCCCCTAACCCCGCCCACAGCTGGTCCCACCCTTCAAACCCCAGGTGACATCTGAGACGGACACCCGCTATTTCGATGACGAATTCACGGCACAGACCATCACCGTCACGCCCCCTGACAAATGTGAGTATGAGGGTAGCACATTGTGTGTGTGTGTGTGTGTGTGTGTGTGAGAGCGTGTGTGTGTGTGTGTGTGTGTGTGTGTGTGTGTGTGTGTGTGTGTGTGTGTGTGTGTGTGTGTGTGTGTGCGTGTGGTGTTGGATAACCAACAGATATCGCCATGATGATAACAAAACATAACGTTAGCTAGTTGTCAAACCACTGCCGTGGCAAGTGACTGAAAATGATTTACTTGATAGTCATCTAATTTGTTGTCTTATTGATATATTGTAATTGGCGTGTGTGTGTGTGTGTGTTGGGGGATGATGAAATTGTTATAAATGGATAAATCCACACCTTGCATGCCTTCCGCAACAACAAATTCGATGACCATCAAGTAAATATCACTGTCAGTCACTTGGCCATGCAGTGGTTTGACAACTAGTTAATGGTACATGTTTTGTTATTATCAAGTGTCATGGAAATTGGTTAGAAATTAAGCAAGTTACAGTAGATTTTATCAGGGGAAGTCTGCATCTCTCAATACACATACATTTTAAATGCGGATCTTGCCCGCAGATGTACTAAAAATAGTACTAGATCCGATAAGCTGTTAACGCGATAAAGCACACTGTTGCTTAATTTGCAAAGTGAATGATTTAAATTGATTTAAACATACAATTACATGGAGTGAACTATATTCAGTTCCTTTTTTTGTTTTATTCTCAATTAAAATGGTATTTAATCTGCAAAGAGCCATACATTAAACAGATCGAGTTGTAAACTTTGTGCGATACTTTTTTTAGCTTAAAAACTGATACCATGATATACTGAAAACCGTGATATTGAGTAGTATGCTTATCATGCCGTGAAAATGTCATGCCTGTCACAGCCCTAGTGTGTATATGTGTGTAACGCTGTGTGCGGTGGGTTGTGTTACAGATGACAGTCTGGATTGTGAGGACCCAGATCAGCGCACACACTTCCCCCAGTTCTCGTACTCTGCCAGCATACGGGAGTGACGCTCTCTCTCTCTCTCTCTCTCTCTCTCGCTCTGTCTCTCTCTCTCTCTCTCTCTCTCTCTCTCTCTCTCTCTCTCTCTCTCTCTCTCTCTCTCTCTCTCTCTCTCTCTCTCTCTCTCTCTCTCTCTCTCTCTCTCTCTCTCTCTCTCTCTCTCTCTCTCTCTCTCTCTCTCTCTCTCTCTCTCTCTCTTTCTCTCTCTCTCTCTGCACACACAGTGGGAATGAACCAGCACACCAATAGGGCTTCAAAATAAGAGTCAAAAGACAGACGCACAGACACAGACGGCCAGATGGATGGAGCGACAACTGACCTCAGCGGGAGCAAAGTGCCTTGACTGGCAGCTGTCAATCACAGATCTGCCCCGCCCACAGCCTGCCTGCTCCACCCACCACACTACACTGCACTGCTGTCACCGTGACGGCACTTTGTCATTGCAAGTGAATGACGACTCATACACACATGCATGCGCACACACACACACACAGACACACACACGCAAATCCTCGCAGAGACTGCAGGAGAAAAACCAACCAATAAACAAACCAGAAACGCAACAAAACAAAAAAACACACAAAAGAACCCCAGCATTTTTAAAAGCTTTTAAAAGCCATATTTCTGCAATTTTTACAAGTGCTCTTTCTGGAACTAACTGTTACCAATAGTATTGAACTTTTCCTTTGAGGGAGAGGAAGGACATGGGGGGTGGGGGGTGAGGAGAGTGATGTACTGGGAGCAGAATGGCCATTTCTTTTCCCACTGTGTGTGTGTGTGTGTGTGTGTGTGTGTGTGTGTGTGTGTGTGTGTGTGTGTGTGTGTGTGTGTGTGTGTGTGTGTGTGTGTGTGTGTGTGTGTGTGTGTGTGTGTGTGTGTGTGTGTGTGTGTGTGTGTGTGTGTGTGTGTGTGCGCATGCCTGCGTACGTGTGTGTGTGTGTGTGCGTGCGTGCGTCTGTATATCTGTATGTCTACATCTGAAATGTGTTTTGGTTCTGTAATGTGGGCGAATGGGGCATGGTGGGCGCACTAAACTCAACAGACGTGAAGAGATTTGAGATAAAAAATAAATAAAAAAGAAGGGTGGAGAGCTGTGGAGATAGCGAGAATAGCCTCAGGGATCGCTAAGGAAACAGCAGGGCCATATGGAGTCTTCAGCCTGAAGTACAGAAGCCCTACACTTATGACCGCTGCTACACTGCTGAAGCATGAATCTTTTATGATTTTGTCAATCATGCTTACAGTTGCATGTGCAGTCTTGGGGGGGGTCCATTGTCAAAGCGTTTGAGGAATTTCAATATTTCAACTGCTGAAGGTAAATTGGGACTGTTGCTAGGCACTGAACCAGTATGTTTTCTAATGGAACACTGACTGATACAGCAGGGGGTGGACATTGGCACTTACAAACACAGCGAATGCTCTACACCTATTCAAACTCACTTAGAAGCACAGCGAATGCTCTACACCTATTCAAACTCACTTAGAAGCACAGCGAATGCTCTACACCTATTCAAACTCACCTAGAGACACAGAGAACACTCGACACCTATTCAAACTCACTTAGAAACACAGTGAACGTTCTACACCTATTCAAACTCACTTAGAAACCCAGAGAACGCTCTACACCTATTCAAATTCACCTAGAGACACAGCGAACACTACACATATTCAAACACCTAGAGACAAAGAACGCTCGACACCTATTCAAACTCACTTAGAAACGCAGTCAATGCTCTACACCTATTCAAATTCACCTAGAGACACACTGAACGCTCTACACTTATTCAAACTCACCTAGAAACACAGCGAACGCTCTACACCTATTCAAACTCAAATAAAGCTTTCATGTTTTTTTTTCTTCAAACGTTTTTCAATTCCTTCATTGGTCAGTTGCAATGTTTGAAAGTGGCCACTAGGGTGCGCCACAACTCACGCAGATGGACTGAATGTGCATGGAAACCCGAAATTACAATAGGGCTGAGCTCTTGCATAACGCACAGCCTGAGCACCCGTATGTTCACTGAGCTGCACACCTGTCTGTCGTTTGGAGACAAGGTTGTAGGTGATACAGACGATGTGGTAGACAAGATGAGTTTTGTGTTCAGTTTTACCAGATCGTCACATTTTTCTTTTTTGTTTTGTTTTCTCCATTTTATTTTGTTTTGATTTTTGTTTCTGTCCCTGTTCATCCCCATATCCCTTGAAACTTTGGAAGAGAAGTTTAGTCTCATTAAAATATATATAAAAATATTTGTCAACATTTTTGTTTCCTTTTTTCATTGTTTCGTGATTTCCATTGTGCCCTTTTGTTTGCTTTGTGGTGGGGAGTGTATAATTGAGCATAGAGGTGTGTGTGTGTGTGTGTGTGTGTGTGTGTGTGTGTGTGTGTGTGTGTGTGTGTGTGTGTGTGTGTGTGTGTGTGTGTGTGTGTGTGTGAGAGAGAGAGAGAGAGACACACCATTCAGGTGGCTGAATGTTGGACATTCAAGATGAGTTGGAGCTTGTGTGGGGTGTACAGGTGGACACTTATACGGGCGGTTGTTTCTGGATTTTATTTGTGTACAGTGCATACTGTGATTGTTCCCGTCCCCAGACGGGAAACAATTGTAGACTAGTGCACACTGGTCGCTTGTAGCATGTGAGTATCTGATAAGTACACCAGAGACGCCTGCCTCTCAGGGTTTCCTGCTCATCCCGCCTTCACCTCTGCTACTGCCACATGCCGTGTCGGATAAAATGAGGACAGCCGGAGCATGGTCCCGTTTAATCTGCTGTTCATACTGGAGCTGAGGCCTGGGGACATCATCAGGACTGGATCAAAGCACCCGACTCACGGGATATGGTCCGATTTTTTTTCTTCACATTTGCTTTGCCTTCAGACTGGAGAATCGCCACTAGGTGGCGTCCACGCTATAGATAACATTGTACGTGCTCTTGCCTTTCGACGAATGTGAATCCACCCAAGGCCTCGAACCTTTCCTGGAGTCTACACTTTGTCAGTACGAACACCACGATCTCTCATGCTTCACACCAAAGTGGGAATCGGGCAACTGATGAAAGAGTACGGACAGAATGATAGCAACTGACAAAGAATTGCATTCATTATTTTTTATTTTCATGTACCAATTTAACGACTGGAATGGCTGCATTATTTGTGGGAGAGATTAAGAGAACTTGCTTTTTAAAATGTTACATGTAGCTTTACCATTTCTCGGGCCTATTTTGAATGTGACAACCAGCAGTCACGAATGTCATTTTGTTCTCAGTATATATACGTAGATGAAATAGCTTGTTTTTATTTGCTGGAGGGCGGGGTAAAAGAGATTTAGCCTTCTAGCAATTATTTCCCTGACCGGTCGATTAGGCTGTTAGGATAGCCCATTCTTAAAATAATTGTAGTTATTAGGGCTACTATTGTTGTTGCTATGATTATTAGAACCCTGTGCTAGTAAAAAAAAAAAAAAATCTGCTTACTGAATTGCGTCTGGCTTCTATATGTATGAGAGAGAAAGGTTTTGCATTTACGCATGGTCGTTAACGGGTTATTATCGGGATTACAACATCTTTGTTTAAATTATTCCTAGATATCACAAGCAAAGTAGATATCACATTTTACGTGGACGTTTGAGCAAACACGCTGATTGTGATGATCAGAATCAGAATCAATTATTTATTCGCCAAGTACGATGTGCAAGGAATTTGCCTTAGTGCAAGGTGTCAACATACAATCCAATATAATAACAAGAGCTTAAAAAAATATAAAAAAAATACAATACAATACAGTACAGTGCTAATATACAAATACAGTACAAATAACTGGGTTATGTACACAGTTAAGGTGCAAGAGTGTGCAAATGGGCAGAGTAAAAGTCATAGTTAACTGCACAGTTAAAGTGAGAGTGTACAAGTGAACGGGGGAAGGGGATAGAGGAAGGGTCTTTGTTTAGGAGGATTATGGCTTCGGGAAATACATTTCCTAGTCTTTAAGGCTCTCACTCTCGGTCTCCGCTGAGAAGGTAAGCGCTGGAAGAGAGAGTGGCCGGGGTGTGGGGTCAGCCATGATTTTCCCTGCTCTCTTCCTCATCCTGGAGGTGTACAGATCTGTGAGGGGGGAAGCTGGCAGCCAGTGATTTTCTCTGCATACCATACTATGCGCTGTAGTTTCTGCTTAGAATGGGATGATGCAGAGCCGAACCACACAGAGATGGAGGATGTGATGACTGATTCAATTATGGCTTTGTAGAATTGGACCAGCAGCGCTTGCGACAGCTTGAATTTCTTAAGCTGTCGCAGAAAGTACATGCGCTGCTGGGCCTTCTTGGTTATTGTAGTGATATTCCTGTCCCATTTGAGGTCCTGTTGGATGGTGGTACCTAGGAATTTGTACGACTGCTCTGCTCACCATGGTGCCGTGTATTTCCAAGGGAGGGAGTGGGGTGGGCTTCCTTCTGAAATCAATGACCATACCACAGTCTTTTGTGTGTTCAGCTCCAGGTTGTTGGCTCCACACCATGACACCAGCTGGCTTACTTCCTCCCAGTATCTGGACTCATCACCTTCTGAGATGAGACCGATCAGGGTAGTGCCGTCCACGAACTTAAGAAGTTTAACGGATTCACTGTTGGAAGTACAGTCATTGGTGTAAAGTGAATAGAGTAAGGGAGACAGTACACAGCCCTGAGGGGCGCCAGTGCTGAGAAGGAGGGGGTCCGAAGTGAGGTCACCCACCTTGACGCACTGTTTCCTGTTGGTTAAGAAGTAATGGATCCAGTGGCAGAGAGGGGATGGGACATTGAGCAGTAAAAGTGGATCTAAAAGTAGGTCAGGGATGATCGTATTAAAAGCAGAACTGAAATCCACGAACAGGATGCGGGCGTAGCTGTGAGCGATGTCCAGGTGCTGCAGAGCCAAGTTAATGGCATCATCTACAGACCTGTTGGCTCTATATGCAAACTGCTGGGGGTCCTGGAGGGCATCAGTCATGGCTTTGAGGTGATGTAAGATAAGTCTCTCAAAGCACTTAATGATAACAGAGGTTAGGGCAATCGGTCTGTAATCATTCAGGCAGGAGATATTTTTGTTTTTTGGGGACCGGAATGATGATGGAGGTTTTAAAACAAGCAGGCACAGCACACTGGACCAGGGACTGGTTGAAGAGATCAGCGAGGATGGGAGAGAGCTGTTCACCACAGTGCCTGAGTGTTGCTGGTGAGACACGGTCAGGGCCGGCCGCTTTCCTGGTCTTCTGTTACCTGAGAATGCAGCTGACTTGGTGTTCGGTGATGGTGATAGGAGGTGGCGGGGGGGGCGGGTGTCATAGGAGCAGTGCAGGTAAGGACTGGGAGGTGTGGGGCGGGCAGAGTGTCATGGAGTGGTTATAGCTGGGCTGGGGGGAGCAGGGTGGTGTAGAAGTCTTTTGTTTTTCAATAAAAAGTGTTGAGCTGGTTTGGAAGTAGGGGGTCGGCAGTAGCATTTACAGGTTTTGGTTTGTAGTTTTTAATGGTCTGGAGTCCCCTCCAGATGGAAGAACAGTCATTTGTTGAGAAACGCTGTTCAAGTTCATCTTTATATCAGCGTTTGGCAGTCTTGACTGCCTTGTTGAGTGCATATTTGGCCCTTTTATATGCATCCCAGTCTCCGCTCCTGTAGGCCTCCTCTTTGTTGGTGCGTAGTTTCCCCAGCTCAGCAGAGAACCATGGTTTGCAGTTGTTGAACTTGTAGACAGCCCTTGTTGGGATGCAGGTCTCCTCGCAAAAGCTGATGTAGGAGGTGACTGCATCAGCATAATCATCCAGGTTATTGTTGTTGGTTTTGAATATGTCCCAATCAGTGGAATCCAAGCAGCCCCTCAGATTCTCTATGGCCTCAGTGGACCATGTTCTCACTGATTTTTCCACAGGCTTGGCAGCTTTAAGCGTTTGCCTGTATGAGGGGATGAGGTGGATGAGGGAATGGTCAGAGTTCCCCAGTGGAGCACGGATGTTTGCCTGATATGCATCCTTGATGGTGCTGTAGCAATGGTCAAGGGTATTTCTTTCTCTGGTGGGGCATTTGATCAATTGTTTGTATTTAGGGAGTTCAACACTCAAGTTGGTATGGTTGAAGTCTCCTACAATTATTGCAGGGGAATCGGGGTATTTCAGTTCAACCTCCATAATCTGATTTGCCAGCTGCTGTTGTGCTGAGTGAGCGTTGGCCTGAGGGGGAATGTACACCCCAACCAGTATTATAGAGGCAAATTCACGGGGTAGAAAGGCTTGCAGTTGATAATAAAACTTTCTAGCTCAGGATAGCACGTTTTGGCCAAAACGTCACATCACATCACTATACCACCGCTGATTAAAATAAAAACATATTCCTCCGCCTCTGATTTTATGACTAAGAGTGGCATCACGATCCGCTCTAAATAGTGAAAACCCGGTAGTTCTAAAGCAGCGTCGGGAATGGTTTCATTTAGTCACGTTTCAGTGAAGCAGAATGCAGAAGTTGTAGAAAAGTCCGTAATGATTAGCAAATGTAGGCGAATGCATGTTTTGTGAGTTTTGGTCCCAATCACCAACCGTACAAATTAAGTTCTTGTACACCTACCAATCAATTAACCAGGTGCATTTATTAGCTGCCCGGTAGGCACGTGGTTTAACTTTAAATCAATTGCCCACTGGACTGCTCCGGGAGAGCTTTGGCCGCCGGCGTGCACGCAGAGCAAAATCGCCTCCCCCCGTACGAATCGCCATGGCCCAAACCGGTTCCTGCGATTCCAGGCCACTGTTGGACCTACACAAGACGGTGAGCTTGAAGTACTGCTGTTCCTATCCAAGGCGATACGAATAAGATTAGTTATCATAGGACCACTTACACGTGGATAGTAATAGCAGACACAATTCAGGAAAACAGTTCTGTTCTAAACCATATTCTGCAATAGGCGCTGGGTAGTCTTAATTGAAACCAATAAACCCAGATAACATAAACCGACCAGCAAGAAGGCGGTCGCTGTCGTCGGAAGCTGTTAAAGCTGTTTTAGTCTATAGAATTGTACCTTTTCTTAAAATATTGACTGAATTTAAGGCTGTGTACCAATACTTCCCCCCCCACCCCGTTTACTATCTTCGTCTTATTCACAATATGTCAGAAGTAAATGAGGGAAGGAAACACGGGGTCGATGTATGTAAAATGTTTTTTTAAATTTATTATTAAATCGGAGGTAACGAGCACAGAGAAGAGGTGGAAGGAAATGGGACACCCTATAGCCTACACATCGATCCAGATTCGATCAACGGCACTGGGCTCCATGGCATCACAACAATAAATTATTCAGCAAATGACACGTGCCCCTTATTAAGAAGGGTGGAATGGCGTTTTAATTGCCATTACTACTTGGCATGAAAGAAATGAGAAAAGGCCAGATTCCACGAAACGTTGAAACAGAGCGGTCTTTGTGTGAATTCTAAAATGCATCAAAATAGACATTACTTATAATTTATTATGTGATCATCACTAGTGAATGATATGAGCTTAAATACTTATAAGTCTCGTTAATTTCAGGATAAAGTTTTTCTGTAGCCTATGTATAATGCGGCTACAGGTCCGGTCCTACAGTTAAGCGGCACTTCTGAGCATACGACTTGGATAGGTGTAATCGCTCAACGATTAGGGTTGTTTGGCTTGTCCCATTTCTTACCACCGCATCTCTGTGCTGCTCGTTTCCTCGTCTTCTACGCTTCTATCCTCCCCTGGTCTCCTGAGGTTTTATGAAATCGACGAGGAGGAGGAGACGACGCAGGGAGGAAACGAGTACAGACTTTGGACGCAGCCTGTCTTTTTGAACTATTGCCTCCATCTTTGACTTTCTTGTTGTAGTGAGGTCAAAAGACTACGTAATTTATAACGGGGAGGCTCCATCCATGTAATGCTAGTTTGAACCGTCCATAAACTTAACGATGTGAAATCCTAACTGAATAAAATCTCCAAACGTTATCACAACCCTTCACACCAGTAATACCATAACCAGCGATGGGAGAGTGGGGAAGCCATTATGCTGTGATCACTGGCTCAAACCTGAAAAGCCAAATCAAGATTCTTTGCATTCAGCTCAGTGATTCACTGATAAAACAGATGGCTCCACCCATTTTGGGGTTTATGAAATGTTCTCTGCCTACTCACTAGTATTGACTTCCACCCACACATGACACGTTTTGTAGCAATCGTAGAGTGTGCACTCTCCCCAATAAGACGAGCAGAGCCGTCTGCTGCATAAAGTGATGTCGATAAGAATATGATTAGTTCCCTTGGCTGGGGACTCGGGTCTTTAGCTCAGCGGGCTAATCGTGTCTTGTCGCATTGGGATCCTCGGTTTGAAACTCAGTCAGAACCAACTCCGTTACACATGTACCGATGTGTGAGTGTGGCAGGTCTGCTGTGTTTCATGCAGACGGAGGAGAGGCGTGCGCCCCTGCGGACCTGGGCCAACACCTGCATGCCCAGAGAACGGTGGCTGCTGGCCGAGAGCGAGGAGGCCAGAGGGGCACATTGCAAGGCTTCGCCTGAGCTCAGATGGGTACAACGCCTCCCCCCATTATCATCGATACACGCCTCCCCTTAAATGTCACACTTACTTCTCCCTTTTGTTTTCACAATCTCAGCAAATGAACCATTTGTATATGCAAAATGTATTTTATGTAATGGTCCAAATTCAAGAACCATTTGGTAAGCATGCTTTTCGCTATGCTGCCCCATCCTCTTGGAACTCAGATTTCAGATTCAGATTTATTGTCAAAGCATGAAATTCTTTGTGCAAGCTCCACCGAATGCAGTTACATGACATTAAATAAAAATAATAATAAGTAAGTAATGGGACAAATATGCAAAAAGAGGTCATCAAATATCTATGTAAATTAAGTGTGGCAGTGTCTTGTGCAATATCACAGTGTATAATGTACAGTAGTGTGCAAAAAGTCATCATAGCAGCAAATATAAGTGAGATGCAATGAGATGGTGATGATATGAGTGACAGTTCAGTGAGATCAGTGCTTGTTGTTCAGCAGCCTGATGGCCTGGCTCTAGAAACTGTCTCTTAGTCTATTTGTTCGGCATTTGATACTGCGGTATCGCCTGCCTGACGATAGCAGTGTGAACAGTTTGTTGCTGGGGTGGTAAGTGTCCTTGATAATCCGCTTTGCCTTGGCCATGCATCGCTTGGTGTAAATGTCCTGGAGGGAGGGAAGCTCGCCACAGACGATGTGCTGGGCTGATCGTATCACCCTCTGTAGTGCTTTCCGGTCGAGGGCGGAGAAGCTCCCATGCCAGGCGGTGATGCAGCACGTCGGGACGCTCTCGACGGTGCTGCTGTAGAACATCCTGAGGATGCAGGGGCTCATGCTGAATTTCTTCAGCCATCTGAGGTTGTACAGGCGTTGTTGGGCCCTTTTCACCACGTGCGTGGTGTGTGTGGCCCATGTGAGGTCCTCGGAGATGTGAACTCTTTGCAAAAGGACTTTAGACATGCCCATTTTATTGAAATCGATGATTTTAAATAACAATTGGAGATTTGTTGAATACGTTATGCACATGCTTCACCTACTAATAGGAAGTCTATTGCTCTTTTCAGATCTTCTATGCTTTTGCCTCACTGTAAATTCCTACATTGATGTTGCTTTTTGTATGGTGCCCTCTTGGCCAGGGCTCAGCTGAAAAAGGGATGCAAATCTCAATGTGACTTTCCTGGATAAATAAAAATAAATTAACCATTTAACCTTGCTGTGTGTGGCTGTAGGTCAGAAGGCTCCCGGTTTCGGCAGAAGATGGGATCATTATGGACTACACAGAGCAGAATGACTCTAAACTTGCAGGTGGGGATCGGTTTCTGTTCGCTACGAGTTTGAGTTTGGAAAAATGGCAGTGCCCGACTGTGGCTGGCAGGGCAGAACGTGATTGGCTGTAGTGCTGGCCAGGGAGGGCTTCTGTATTCTCTCTTGTAACGTGCATCTCATGAGTCATGACCCACCTCAATTCTTCCCACAATCCACCAGTGGATCCTGACCCACAACTGAGGCATTGCTGTGTTAACCAACACCCCCACACGGTGCATGCTCTTAACAGCCCCAACTCTGTGCCATTCATAACTGTATTCCAAATCACATATGAAGAGAAATGTAATGTGTCCTGTGTGCTGGTGTTTGTTTTTTGGGAGGGGGGTGAGTGGTTTCTGGTCCCTCATTGGTCATTTCTGTCTGTGCAGATGGGCAGGAGGAGGCGGCCCTGCTGCAGTGTCTGCACAGTCTTCCAGTATTGTGCGTGTTGGGGCCTGGACTGCTGCACAGAGAGCTGGAACTGGCCATGGAGCGGATGGGCCTCGTGCATGACCCCACCTACGCCTGGGACATCTACTCCGACATGATGGTGAGTACGTTCACCGGCGCTGCGGACGGCGACATGCCCCTCTTCTGGGAGAGGACCGGTGTGCTTGAAGGATTCAGCTCGCCCCAGCACAGCGGTAATGGGTTAGGGTTAGGGTTAGTGAGGGAGTGTGAGGCTTCTCGAACCTCGTAGTAGGTGGAGTGGTCGGGTGGCAATGATGGCATGCTGATGGTGCCTACGTTCAATGCAGTCTTGTTTGTTCCATACAACGTTTGAGTTTAACTGCCGTCTCTCCTTCCATACCTCCCCCTCCTTCCATCCCTCCTAACATCCCTCCCTCCTAACATCCCTCCCTCCAGAGGAGTCAGTTACGTTGCACCTTTGTGAGCGCGAAGCTGCCCCGCCCTTTAACCGATGCCACCCGTGCCATCCTGGTGGACTGGCTGATCCAGGTCCACGTGAGTGCTGCTCCTCGTGCCCTCAGCACAGCCATATGGGCCCTGGTCCTGGTCCACCGCTGCATGCATGTCACTGTGGTGGCTCAGAGTCCACTACAGAAGAAAGAATAGCCTTGTTTGGCTGCTTGGATGACATGCCCTCTGCCCCTCCCATCCTGCAGGAGGTGTTCCACTTCTCAGAGGAGACGCTCTACCTGGCTGTGCACCTGCTGGACCGAGCCCTGCGGCAGATAAAGGTGTCCGTATCCAACCTGCAGCTGCTGGGCTTGGTCTGCCTCTTCCTGGCTGGCAAAAAGGAGGAGTGTCTACTACCCGAGGTACTCTACAAATCGCCCACAAGCTGCTCGAGATGCCCTGCAGACATATTTTTGCTCCCTCCATCCCCATGCCACTAAATGCATGTGAACAAGTGCTGGAAATTCAGGTGCCAAATGGAATGCGTTTATTCAATATTCTCAGAACATCGTTTTTTCCAGGCAGGAGAAGTGTCTGTAAAAATGTGTTTTAATTTGTATGTCCCCAAAAAAACTGCGCTACACAGACTCAAAACACTTCTGTTGTAAAGATTCTTCTTATTGATTCAGAACACACACACACACAAACACAGCCTTTTATTGACATGCTCTCCTGAAATTTGCATAACGGTAAATCCATAAACCCCATTGCATAACCATGTGCACAAGAGTTGGTAAACGGGCACACAACATTGTAAATCGTTAATTATTAAACTGGTGTTAATAAACATGGCATGTCATCCTAAAGAAAATGTAATATTGGTACAATTTTTAAATGGGAGAAATCCCAAATAATTTTAACCCATTTGACAGTGTAGTGATTTGGAGTTGATCTGGCACTCTAGTGCAGGGGAAGTTGATTGAAGTTTTTAATTCCCATTGAATTTGGTTTCCACCAGGCTGGTGTGACTAGTGCTGACATCCAAAGGGTGCTATTTGCATGGGCCAAACTGATTCAGATTTGGCATTATAATTGCTGGGCACAAACTGATTGTTTTTCAGGTAGTGAAGCATTATAATTACCTTAATAGACTGTTCCTGGACAAATCCCATCACTTTTCACAAGTCCAGCTTATTCGTTGATTTCATGTGATGTCACTTCCTGTCATTTCTGCCATGTGAGGACCTATGAGGAGTTGTGATCAGGCCATCTGACCTTCTGGCCTGTGCATGTCTGAAGTCCGGTGGCTATGTGCCAGTGTGGAGGGATGTGTTGAAAAGTCTGTCTCCCCCTTGCTCTCAGATTTCAGAACTGTGTTTCTTGATGGATAACTGCTACAGCAAGCAGCAGTTGCTGCGGATGGAGCGTCGAGTTCTACGTGGGCTTGACTTCGAACTCTTCCACTGCCCCCCCCTGTACTTCCTGCTCCTGACTGCCTCCATTGCCCGCTGCACTGACGAGGTCAGCCCCCCCGCCCTCCTGGCCTCCTGTCCCACCCTGTCCTTCCATTCTCTCTGCCACACAGCCCTTACCTTGTGAGCCTCTGCCACACAGTCCTTAACCCTGTGTTTGTCTCTACCCAGGTGGTATGGATGGCACGCTACCTGCTGGAGCTGTCGCTGTTGGAGAGCCAGTGTGCTGTTTTCCTGCCTGTGCAGCTGGCCAGTGCTGCCCTCAGCCTGGCCCGGCAGGTACTGCAGGAGGCGCCCACTCCTGAGAGCGAGACGGCCTGGTGCATCGCCACCAGTCTCCATGTCTGCAGGTAACAGGGGCGGTAGTACCAGACCCTGACGGCACGCCTCATGAACCCCACTATGCTACTTTGCACTATTGATTACTTGCCTGTGTGAACCAACTGTAAGACGTTGCAGCAAAACTCTTTTACGATTGGTTCAAATCACCCATTTTGGGGTTTATGAAACTTCAGTCAGAACTGTTTCAAACACTGCACTCAGAAGCTTTTGGTACACACGGCTGATGTCCACTCTAGATTCTTAGGTTTAATTAATATAAGCAAGGTCTCTATGCTTAATTTTATGAGCATAATTATTATATATATTTTTTTTTTTTCGTTTTTCTCCCAATTTGGTTGCCAATTAAACCCTCTATTTGTTTCAATTCCCCACCCCCACGAGTCCGTTGCCCGTCCTCCGGGAGCGAGACACACATTGCTGGTTGAGTGTTCCCGCCTCTTCCGAGACGGGAAGTCTTCCGCCTTCTCCTCGACGGACTCGTGCCGGCAATCCCTCCCCCTCCCCCGGAGGCGGACAGCCAAATGCCGCCTCCGATCTGACTGACGACCAGGGCCGGTCTTGGTAGAGACGCAGGTTTCGATCCGTGTCCCTGACGGGGCAGCGCACACCACTCCAAAGTGTGGTGCGTTAGACCGCTGGGCCATCTGCCAGCCCCTATGAGCATAACTTTTGAGCGTTTTGACTGTAGACACCCTATGAACCTTGCTGTCCTCCCATCACTACTCACCAGCCCCTCTCCTGCAATGTGTTGCGTATTATTTCCAACTCTTCTGACCTGCTGTAACCCTGCTCCCTCTCCCCCCCACTAAGAGAGCCCACTCTCACGCGGATCATCCAGATCCTGGCTGTGGCGGTGTCCGAAGTGCAGGGCCGGGAAACACGCGCCTCCTTCATGAAGTTCTCCAGCTCCAACACCCTGTATGTCAGTGCCCACCCCGCTTTGCAGAGCGCCCCCTGCCTGCTGAGGCTGGGAGAGCAGGCTCTGGCCCAGAGACGCGACAGCCCCCTGAATGGTGGGCGGGGTGGAGAGACTGGGCAGTACACGTGAACGCAGACCTGAGTGTGACCCCCCCACCCCAGGTGTCCTTGCCTCCCAATATTATACGACCCATGGTTGCACTTCCTAGTGGCAGGAAACCAGGTAAAAACCATGACCCCATTAACTTGGATGGATGCATATACAAGACATTTCGTAACTGAATGGCACATCCCCTGAGTTTCTCTCATTGGCTCCTGCCACTGTCCCTCATGCCTTCCTTACTTTTTATTGAAGAAAAAAAAAATTGTATTAAGTTTTTTGTCTTTTGAATGTCTTTGTAGTTTTAGTGTTGTAAAAGCAAGGAGAATATTGTGCCTCAAGGTTGTGATGTTAATGGTCATGTTGTTCTCGGTGACTAAACTTGGGTACCGATTAAAGAAAAGTCATGTGACCACTTTATTCCTGTTTCCATTTTGAACGCGACGCGCGCTGTAGTAACTGCTGCTCCAGGTTTTCGCTGCCCGCATTTTCTACACTTTTATACTGATTTGGATACAAAACTCTTTTCTATTTTTTAATCTTTTTCGGTTATTCCTAACTAACCAACCCATACGGGACTCGAGCACCGTGGTTTTCTGTTCGACACCCAAGAAAACATTACGGTAAGGAATTCGACCATGGCTTCCTCCCTTGTTTCCTGCTTGGAGTGCAATATGTTTAGTGTTAGTTCTGACGCCAAGTTTAACGTAACTGGTATTTGTAGGAAGTGTGAACTTAATTTAGAATTGGCGCAGAAAATAGTTGAGCTTGAGGACCGCATCCGGACGCTTCGCCAGATTCAGGAAGGAGAGAGTTACATAGAGTCTTTTCTGTTAGCGCCGGACGCACCAGGGAGTTTAAATAGCCTAGACATTAGTGCTATTCCCCCAGCAGAACCTTCGCAGCAAGGCGCTTTTGTCACGGTTCGAGGGAGGCATAGTCGCCGTCCCAAGGAGGTCATACACCTAACTCACGTTTCGAATCGTTTTTCCCCACTCAGTAATACACCTACTGAGAAAGCTCTGATAATTGGCGATTCCATTTTACGAGACGTGAGGATAGAGTCACCAGCGACCATAGTCCAATGTTTGCCTGGGGCCAGAGCTACCGACGTGGAGGCAAACTTAAAGGTGCTAGCTAAGAATAATCGTAAATATTCTAAAATTATTATCCACGCTGGCACCAACGTGTCCGACTTAGGCAGTCGGAGATCACTAAAAATAATTTTGTTTCGGTGTGTAAGCTCGCTAAAACACTCAGTCGGGAAGTAATTATCTCTGGCCCTATCCCTACCCGTAGGAGTGACGAAGTCTACAGTAGACTCACGTTGCTAAATCGCTGGATGGCTAACTGGTGTACTGACAACGACTTGGGCTTCATAGACAATTGGCCTACTTTTTGGGGAAAGCCTGGCTTACTGAAGAGAGACGGACTCCACCCGAACTGGAGAGGTTCTCTTCTATTATCTAGAACATTATCCCGTAGTATAAATTCGCAAAATTTATGACCTCTCAGAGCGCTAGCCAGGCAGCAGACTTCTGGTCCTAAACCACTGTCTGCTAGCTTCCAAAAACCCGTGACTAGCTTAGCTATTGAGACTGTGTCTGTCCCTCGTTTTGGAAATGGTTTTAGAAGTAAAAAGCTATCTGAGCACACTGGCTGTCGTGGCATTTGTGTACACAATCTTATTTATATTAAAACCTCTCAGCCTGCAGTAAGTGTTGCCTGTAGTAAGACGCATCTTAAATGTGGATTGTTAAATGTTAGATCACTTTCCCCCAAGGCAGTTCTTGTGAACGAACTAATCACCGACCATAGTTTTGACCTGATTAGTTTCACTGAAACCTGGCTTAGGCCTGACGAATACAGTGCACTTAATGAGGCATCTCCCGATGGTTATGCCAGCTGCCAAGCGCCGCGTCTGTCCGGTAGAGGGGGCGGTGTTGCTGTGATTTTTTCGACAAAATTTAGTTTTACACCTAAATGTGGGGATAAGTTCTCCTTTGAATCGCTTTCTATGCTTTCTGGACGGTCAAAAGATCTAGTTACCTCAGTGCAATCCTTCCTCTTAATAACTATTTATAGACCACCTGGACCGTATACTGTTTTTCTCTCCGAGTTTGCAGAGTTTTTATCAAGCTTGGCAACTATGGCGGATAAAGTTGTGATTGTTGGAGATTTCAACATACATGTTGATAATGACAGTGACCCTTTAGGACTGGCTTTTGCAGCTATTATTGACTCTGTCGGTTTTGTTCAAAATATATCTGAACCAACCCACCGCCACAATCATACCTTAGATTTAGTTTTATCCTATGGTATCGATGTCGAGAATATCATTGTGTCTCCCCATAATCCTGTACTATCGGATCACTTTTTGATTTCTTTTGAAATTCAGGTAAATATTCCTATTAAATCGGAACCTAAATACTATTCCAGCCGCTCTATAAATTCATTGACGGCTTCAAAACTTATAAACTTACTTCCCGAATCCTTAGTATCAAGTCAGGACCCAAATAGCCTTTTGTCAATTGATCATCAAACTGATGCGTTAAATCACATTTTACGGAATACACTTGATGCGGTCGCACAAAAAAAAAAAAAAAAATGCAGTGAGAAGAAACTTGCACCCTGGTTTACCGACCATACCCGTGCCCTTAAACAAGTTTCCAGAAAATTAGAACGCAGATGGCGCTCTACCAATTTAGAGGTTTTTCGCTCTGCTTGGAAGGACAGCCTCATCGAATACAAGCACGCTCTTACTACAGCTAGGTCATCGTACTTCTCGAAACTAATTGACCAGAATAAAAACAACCCAAGATTTCTATTTAACACGGTAGCTAAACTGACAAAAAAACAGTCTTCAGTTTCCATCAGTTATCCTTCTAACTATAATTCAAATGACTTTATGAACTCGTTTACTGATAAGATTGAGACAATCAGAGAACAAATTATGAAAATGACTCCAATATCTAGCACTCCAACTGCCGAGATAGCACAGGGCTATCAGGAGCAGGGTTGCGTAGAGACCCTTGAGTTTTTCACTCCCTTGGATCTGGACAAATTCAGTAAACTGGTTATGTCCTCCAAATCATCTACATGTCTGTTAGACCCCATACCAACAAAGCTTATTAAAGAGCTTTTGCCTGTGCTAGGCCAGCCCATGTTAGATATCATAAATACATCCCTATTATTGGGTTGCGTACCTAGGTCTTTAAAAGTAGCAGTAATCAAGCCTCTTCTAAAGAAACCAAATCTTGATCCTGTTAATCTGAAGAACTATAGGCCCATTTCAAATCTGCCCTTTTTGTCAAAAATTTTAGAGAAATCTGTAGCTCAACAATTAACTGCTTTCCTAAAAACGAATAATCTATATGAAACATTACAATCAGGTTTTAGACCAAACCATAGCACTGAGACAGCACTTATTAAAGTTGTAAATGACTTACTGTTAGCATTGGACACTGGTTGTGTTTCTATTCTAGTGCTCCTTGACATAAGTGCTGCTTTTGACACTATTGACCACCAGATTCTCCTTCATAGGCTAGAAAACCTGGTTGGTTTGCGTGGACGGGCACTCTCATGGTTTAAATCATACTTATTAGACCGGTTTCAATTTGTGCAATTAGATCAAGAGTTCTCTGACTACTCTCAGGTTAAATATGGTATTCCACAAGGCTCAGTGCTGGGACCATTACTGTTCTCATTATACTTGCTACCACTCGGTAATGTTATTCGTAAACATGGTGTAAATTTCCATTGCTATGCCGATGATACACAGCTGTACATATCAATGAAACCAGGTGAAACACTTAAACTCACTCAATTAGAGGCTTGTATCTCTGATATAAAGAACTGGATGACAGTAAATTTCCTGCTTTTAAATTCAGATAAAACAGAGATGATGGTTTTGGGCCCCAAAAAATTAAGGAACAAGTTGGATCTGCAGTTAAATGCAGGTGATTGCATAGTTACATCAAGTATTATGGTTAAGAACCTTGGTTTTATTATTGATCAGGACCTTACATTTGACACTCATATTAAAAACACTTCCAGAGTAGCTTTCTTTCACCTAAGAAACATAGCTAAAATTCGGCACTTTCTGTCATTAGAGGATGCTAAAACCTTGATGCATGCTTTTGTTGCATCGAGGCTAGACTATTGTAATGCCTTATTATCCGGCTCCTCTAGTAGCTCTCTAAAGAGTCTTCAACTAGTACAGAATACAGCGGCACGTATTTTGACTAGATCCAAAAAGTATGAGCACATTACTCCAGTGTTAGCATCACTACATTGGCTTCCTATTAAATATCGGGCTGATTATAAAGTACTGTTGCTAACTTTTAAAGCAGTAAACGGACTTGCACCTTTATATCTGACCGAAATGATTGCCCCTATAAGCCGACACGACTGCTTCGTTCACAAGAAGCCGGCCATCTATTACTCCCTAGAATTTTGAAGAGCACAGCTGGTGGTAGAGCCTTCTCTTTTAGAGCTCCTCTGTTGTGGAACGGTTTACCAAGGCATGTTAGGGATTCGGACACAGTTTCAATTTTTAAGTGTAGATTAAAAACATATCTTTTCAGCCTAGCTTACTGCCAAACATAGTCTAGGTGGAGAGATGGAGAAGGCCGTGCCTTAGTGTCTTATGGAGTGAGAAACTTTCCATACTGTCACCTCCTCAATGTGTTACCACCACTGTTATGCTGGTTATCCTTGATCAGGTGTGGATTGTTTGGAACTCTCACATGGCTGCGTGTTTTCTCTGTCCCTCTCCTAATAGGTATGCTGCCATAGCTTACACCTGTTGGGGCTAACTGTATATTTCCTATGCTTGTGCTCCCCTGCTCTTACATAGTGCTACTGGCTATAGCACTGCTTTTTTTCTGACTGCATGTTCTCTTCTCTGCCTCGGCCTCTGACTCGGGGCACCTGCCCCGAGCCCTAGATCCTGCGAGAAGTGTGAGCTGCCCCCATCAACCCTCACCCCCACGCCAACCCCAGTTCCTGGATCTGGACCCTCTCCGCGTGGTTTAGCCCCCCCCGCTGACTACCTAACTCAGACTAACCTTGGACTGACCATGACATGGTCTTTTTTGGACATACCCTGTGCCGGCCAGAAGAGGATGGGCTCCCCCCCTTTTTAGTCTGGTTCCTCCCAAGGTTTCTCCCTACCTAGGGAGTTTTTCCTTGCCACTGTTGCCGTTAGGCTTGCTTTTGGGGGTCTAGGCCTGGGTTCCCCCTCTGTTAAGCGTTTTGTGACAATTCTGTTGTGAAAAGCGCTATACAAATAAACTTGATTTGATTTGATTTGATTTTGAGGACACATCTTTGTTGCTTAACTGATGATAATGATGCAACCATTTAAAATGGCACTTGCAGAGTCTCTCCTACTGCGCAGCTTCCATGAAGCCCTGACTGCATATTTCATCTTTTATTTAAACATGACAACTTTTTTTGTGAAATTATACCTTTTGGAATTCCGTAAATTGTGCAAGAATACAGGTTTTTACACGTGCAGATTCCCTGAAAGTTGACCACAAAAATCTTGTTTTAAAAAAAGAGGCTGCATGCAACCTTTGGAGGCATCCAAGCCCCCTGCAACAACAACAACTTTCCAAAGACTGTAATCAAAAGGACCTCACACTTAATGTGTTTGCCAAGTTTGGAGCAACGGTCGGGAGAAACCAATGTCTTCCACATTGACGCGTATTTGCTGTGGGCAACATGGCCCCTACACCATGTGACACGACAAGTTTGATGTCATGTATCCCTAGGAAGTAGCATTTTGGACTTGTTTGCCAAGTTTGAAGGTCATGCCAGC
Source organism: Aldrovandia affinis (assembly GCA_029706075.1). Classification (NCBI taxonomy): domain Eukaryota; kingdom Metazoa; phylum Chordata; class Actinopteri; order Notacanthiformes; family Halosauridae; genus Aldrovandia; species Aldrovandia affinis. The sequence goes on from JAINUG010000077.1 coordinate 4,312,317, forward strand.
GTCGGATGAGAAATAACTTGAAATGGAAATATCACGAATCCTCCACGTGCAAGATGGCTGTCGAGTCATGTGAACTGCACTGTTTTTTGTTATGTATGGAAAGGGAGTAATATGTTGAACCTTTATGTGAAGCTTATACAAGCATTGGATCAAGCAGAATGTAAAATGTAACATGGCGTGGCCACCAGACTGTATGCACTGCTGGCTATTCCTTTGCAGTTATTGTAGCCCTGTATGTTTCCTCAAAGCACAGGTAGTTTCAAGTCCCTGCAAGGTGTGCCACAGGAGGCTTACATGTACCTGCGATGTATGGAAAAACACTTTAAGCTCTGGAAAACATTTTGGGGCGTGACCATGGGCCAAGGTATGCAACACCTATATTTTGCCTGGTGTAAGAACATTAGGGGGCGTGGCAGCCAAAGCGTATGGGTTATCCCTTACTCCTTTGCAACTTAAGATACTATACTTGAGGACTAATGACAAGCTAATTATAACGTTCGGCCAAGTTGGTCCGGGAGGCTTGTTATGCCGAAAATGGTGCAAAAAAGGCATGTTTTTTGGGTGAACGCTTCCATTAAGTTCCATGCGCGAGTTCGGACCAAATGTGACATCCGTGCCTAGTTTTGTTTCGATCGAGCGAAGTGGTGATATAGAAGCCCGCCCCGGAAAAAAGGGTGAGACTGAATAAAATAACGCAAAAAATATATAAATAGTGGCAAGAACAATAAGCTTCGGGCTTGGAAGCCTAAAGAAATACAGCCATGGTCCTGAGGAGAAATGGAGCTTGTCCAAGGTGGTCTCTCTGCAATAACAAACAGGTCTGCAGCCGCTGCGATGCGATGGGTATGTGCATGAGGAGGCGTGCCTGGTGGCGCGTGAACATGTGAATGTGTGCTCGTGAATTTTTGCTGTGACGTCCACGACCTCGAGGGGCCTGGACTTGCCTGAGCACTCATGGCGCAGTACATGTGCGCCTCCCGTGCGGGCCACGCCCCACATTCTCCGCGCACATGTCACAGCACACCCGCGCCGCTCATTGGTTGGAACGCGCACGCTGTTTGGGGAGGGAAGGCCACGTGGTGCAGTAGCCGAACAGCTAGGAGAATGTTTGCGAATGGCCGATTTGAACGCCGCGTGACAGCGGAGCAGAAAATAATATTGGTCTATTTTTGTGTCTCACCGCGCTTTATAAAGCTTTTGATGGCCGGTTTATTTTCTTGATACAGACAGAACTTGTTAATTCTCATCGGAAGTATATTATAGGGTCGCTAGCTAGATGGTTCACAAGTAATTGTCATAACTAATCTACCTTCATGAATTCATCTTGTAGCTATGCATGATAATACGATATAGTTCACTACAATACGCGCATTCATAACTAGCTACTTAACGTGGTAAAGATACGCGTTGGAGTTTATTAATTTAATGACTCGCGGCTCGCTACAGCCATGTCTTCACAGTGGCGCTACTTGCATTGAGGTCGTCTTTCTCAAATCTGAAAGTGCAAACGATTACACAAAATGCAATATTCTCAACGCACTGCAATCGTACCTGGCTGCACAAATCCGCCGACTCTCATCAATACGGCTATGCGTTTTGTGAAAAGCGCCTTCTCTATGGCTCACTCACGTGGACCCACTAGTCTCCGCACGTCACACCCCTACATGTGGTTCCTCGCGGGATTGGCTCAAATACGGACTCTGGGGACGTCACTGCTGTATGGGGCTGGATTAGGTGGAATTCCGAATCATGAAGGGCAATCGAGCCTGTCAGTCACGACGAGGGGCGGGGTAAAGGGCGTTGTCAATCTCAGGTGGGGTTTCGGGTCGGCAGTTGGGGATGCACCAACAGCCCTCAAATTTACAGGTACGGCAGTTCACCGCTTGAGGTATGAACCCAAAATGAAGATGCCTGGTCGGCTCGTCTGGGTGACAAGATTGTGGAGATGATACGGCACAAGCGACCAGTTAGAAGAGGTAGTACTAGCTAGTGTGCCTCTGTGAACGGTGGGGGGCACTGACCACTGGGTAGCTTGCTTTGCTGTCAAGCTGAACAAACTTGAATTGGCAGGGGAGAAGCTGTATAAAAGGTAAGGCATTATTATTGTTAAAATGTTTGATCAGTTTACATGTTGTCGCTAATATTGCATTAGAGGTTGGATTTCACAACTTCACAATTTACTTATTAGCTATAGCAAACCTACCTGTTAACTGAGAAGTAAGATCGATGGATGGTTATCGAGTTGGTTATTCGCCAACTTTTGACTCTTTAAGAGCCGGCTAACGGCGGCTAAATGTTTCATGACTGAATCTGCTAGACACATAATTGGCGGTAGTGACTGACAAAAACAAGCAACGTTAATGTTGCGTGAGTTATTGAAGTGTGTGTGTGTGTGTGTGTGTGTGTGTGTGTGTGTGTGTGTGTGTGTGTGTGTGTGTGTGTGTGTGTGTGTGTGTTCGTGTGTGTTCGAGGAAGTGAGTGGGATTTGTTTCGTCCATGTTATCTCTTGCCAAGTCACAGTATTACATAACTGGTAGACTCGGTCGGGGGGACGGGAATGTGAGCTCCACGCAGCTGCCTCCACGACGGGGCTGAAGAGTGCAGGGGGACACGGCTCTCGCAGCCGTACGCTCACATGACATGGCAAACACTTGGCATATAAAGACTTCGTTGAAACCATTTCTTTATCGCTGTGAGGGACACCTCGGGAGAGAACGTGGGAACAATCAAGGGGCTGTTATTCGCTGGCCATAAGCCCAAAATGAAGACATCGGTGGTCGCATATATATAGCTATATAGCCCCGTTTCGTTCCTTCGCTTATCTACTCTACGAGTCTCTTACTGTAGTGAAACAAGGTGGCGGTGGTCAGTTCACCTGTTTAGTGGAAACTTTCCCCAACTTCGATAGTATCTCCGTAAGCCATAATCAGTACATTTAAAAAGCGCAGTCCTAAAATTTCCGAAGTTTCCACAGTTTTAAATCAACGTGTATTTTTTTTCCGACTAAGAAAAAAATTGCTGTCATCTACTGTGGTACACAAACACAACACAAGCTGACAGGGCACAGTGCTGCCACCTATGGTCGCCAAAAGCAGGCATTGAAATCAATGTGTAGCAGTCTCATTCAGGGCTGGACTGGGACAAAAAATAGGCCCTGCCATTTGGCTCAGACCGGCCCATCACAATCGGTCGGACACCGCCCATCACTACGACATCCTTGCAGTCTGTTCAATATGCATATGATGCAAAAAAAGCATGTGATTGGGCCGGCCCAGTGTCAGTATAGAAAATGAACCAATGGGCCGCTGTCCATTTTTTGTTGGCCGTTAGATGACAAAAAATAAATAATTTTTTAAAATCTTTTTTTTAATTAAAAATAATAATTATACCGGCCCAAAACTAGACCGGCCCACCGGGAATCGGCCCGGTAGACTATATAGCCAGTCCAGCCCTGGTCTCATTGTGGGCCCCTGATGGACATCGCTTAGGCCGGTACAGCACTTGTTCTTTGATCAGCGATGCACTAGGGCTGTCACTTTAACTGTAAAGTCCTGTTTGATATTCAGAGAAAACATGTAGGTTAGTTCCAATTGTATTTGAATATGCATATTTTTTCAATATTGAATCTCCCCATTCATTACATTACATTACATTACAGGCATTTAGCAGACGCTCTTATCCAGAGCGACTTACAGTTTACATTTCTTTACAATCCATTTATACAGCTGGATATTTACTGAAGCAATTCAGGTTAAGTACCTTGCTCAAGGGTACAACGGCAGTGTCCCACCCGGGATTGAACCTGCAACCTTCAAGTTCCCTAACCATTATACCACACTGCCTTCAAAACTGTTTTTTAAAGTTTAAAATTAAATGTGATATTCAGATATAATGTGACAGCCCTATGATGCATCCCAATGTCCGGATTGAATCCTGACAGCGCCGATGCTGACCCACGGGGCGGCTGTATGATCACCTCAGTGAGAGTTACAGTTGGCAGGGTATTCCCCACCTCATCACTCAGTAGCACCCCTCCTGGTCCACTGGAACCAGTTCCACTATCCTGTGCTGCAGCTTGGCTGGACTGTTGCAGTGTGAGGAGACACGGTGGATGCTGCATGCGTGTGCATGCAGCGTCAGAGAGACTGACTGCATGCATGTGCTCCCTGAGTCAGAGAGACTGACTGCATGCATGTGCTCCCTGAGTCAGAGAGACTGACTATTTATATTTCTGCTGCAGCCGTTCACAACAAATAGAAACCTATCGTCTCTCCTTGTTGTTGTGCCATGAGTAATGGGGGGGGTCATCAAAATGTGTTCTTTTGCATGTGTGAGATTAAGTTATTATGTTTTCTGGAGCAATTTGGAGTACAAAGCCCAGTTGTGGAAAACTGGAAAAAAAAATGTTTTCTGACATCAGGAAAAGGTATTTTCTCCCCATTGCCCTCCTGCAATAGGTGTACATGGCTGCACTGTACCCCTCTCAGGCACACCAGACTCTCGACTTGGGGTACAGGCTTATTTATATGTCTTTTAAAAGGAGTCTGCTCTCCCTTCTGTCAACGTGTCATCCTAATCTCTCCGTTTGTTTTGTGTTCTATGGAGTCAACATGAATGAGTGATCATTAAAAAAGAAAATGGCTGGTTAAAAAAGCATGACTCATCGGCCGTCTGGTTTGTCTGGAAGTGAGTTATGTGTGTCAAGGTTCCTTGTCCTTCACTCCCGCATCCAAAAGTTCAGTCTTCCAGAGGCTCTGTTGTGGAGCTGGAATTGGAATGTGTGCGTGCGTGCATTTGTGTGTGCGTGTGTGTGTGTGTGTGTGTGTGTGTGTGTGTGTGTGTGTGTGTGTGTGTGTGTGCGCATTTAAGGGGTCACCAAGGGGCCTCCCCTTAATTAAACCCTATTAAATATTGAAAGCTAGACTTAATTTTTGTTGCTGCTCTAACACAAAGATAATTTATGAGTTAACATTTGTTATTTATAATTAGAAATTGTACAACTCTGTGCTGGGAGCCTGTATGTGGGTGGGTGTGTATGCATGTATGTGTGTGTGTGTGTGTGTGTGTGCGTGCGTGCGTGCATGTATGTATGTATGTATGTATGTGTGTGTGTGTATTTGCATGCGTGCGTGTGTATGTATGTACATGCATTTTTGTGTATGCGTGCATGCGTGTGTGTGTGTGTGCGTACATGCGTGCGTGCATGCGTGTGTATTTGCGTGCATGCATGTATGTGTGTGTGTATTGCGTGCATGTATGTATATGCGTGCGTGCGTGTATGTGTGTGTATTTTCATCCGTGCGTGTATGTGTGTGTATTTCATTTACATTTACATTACATTTTAAGCATTTAGCAGACACTCTTATCCAGAGCGACTTACAAGATGTGCATAAATACATGATAGGAACAATCATAGTTTGCGCAAGAGTTCAGTGCAGTAATACATCAATAGACATCATTGCAGGCAGCTGCGGATTACAAGTCATTAAAAATATATATATATTGAGTAAGCAGGGATACAAAGTGTTGAGCAAGTAGGCAGTGGTGATGACAATTAGCTAGATGTACAGAATATTTGCGTGTGTATTTGCGTGCATGCATGTGTGTGTGTGTGTGTGTATTTGCGTGTGTGTGTTTGTGAACGAGAGCACCCTCACTGTTATGCCCCTGCACATGTTAGAGAGTGTGCTGGCCGAGTGCTCTCACACACACTCAGAGAGAGAGACGCTGAGAGGGAGGAGTCAGAGCATGGGGGAGGAGTCAGAGCACATGGAGAGGGGCAGGGAGGGGGGAGGGTACACGAGGCTGTAGAGACAATTCTTCCTGAGCGCTGGTCCAGGATCAGTTTTGGCAGTTTTGTTGGGATTAGGGCTGAATAAAGTGACTCTGGATTGACAGCTGGGGATCGGAACACACCGGAGAAGTTTGGTGGGGTCTGATTGAGAGAGAGAGTGACACAGGGCCCAGAAATCTGGCTCATATAGGCCTACATTTATGTATGTATGTGCATTTATATTTTAGAAGATGTGTGTGTGTGTGTGTGTATGTGTATGATGGCCCTGTTTGAGATGTATAATTTAAAGGAAAATACATTTTTATATAGTTTATTATATTAATTTTTACATTAATTAAAAGCCAACTTTATTACACATTTTTTTGCAATAAAATGTATTTTTATAATGACTAATATGGTTTTGGAACTGGCGATATTGCCTCCCATTTTTGATACTGAATCAGAAATGCAGAATTTTCATGAAAAAGTTAATGTATTATGGAAGAAGTGTGTGTGTGTGTGTGTGTGTGTGTGTGTGTGTGTGTGAGAGTGAGAGAAAGACCTCCCAGGTTCTTGGTACTTCATGAGGTTTTCTCTATAAAACTGCTAAACCCATAAATTGTCCCTTGTACCCAAGTGACCCTGCCCCAGGCTCTTTAAGGGACCAGGATGCCGAAGGAGCAAGGCTGTGTTGGGGAACGGTTGCCCCGCTCCTCTAGCAAGAATGCTAAGGACAAGAGCAACAGCGCCTTCCGGGGCAGAGCCAACATGGCACAGGGGGCCAGAGGGCGGGCCTCGCAATGCAGCTCAGAAAAGGATTCTGGGTACTCCGGTGAGGAAGAGCGCCGTTTCACAAACTTTAACACGGTTACATGAATTTCGATTTTTACACCTTGGAACAGCACACACACACACACATAAGCACATGCACACACTCAAACAAACACACTCACACGCTTACACACACATACACACTCGCATAAGCATGCACACACACTTACATAAACATACACACACGCTCACACAAACACACATGCTTACACACTCACACAAACACACACACACTCATATAAACACGCTCACACACACACATACGCACATACACATACACATACACACTCACATAAACATGCACACTCACACAAACACTCACACACACGCACATACACACTCACATAAGTACACTCACACTCACATAAACACACTCACACAAACACACACGCGCACACACTCACACAAGCTCATACGCTCACACAAACACACGTGCTCACACTCACACTGACACACACAGACACTCACACACACACACACACACACGCACACACTCACTTACATGAATTTCTAGTTTTACACCTTGGGACAGCACACGCACACGCATGCACACACACACACACACACACATAAGCACATGCACACACTCGCAAACACACTCACACAAACACACTCACATGCCTACACGCTCTCTCTCATACACACATACACACTCGCACAAACACACACACTCGCATAAGCACGCACACACACTTGCATAAACATGCACACACACTTGCATAAACATGCACACACGCTTACACACACACAAACACACACGCACACACACTTGCATAAACACACGCACATACACATAAACACGCTCACACACACACACACACACACACACAAACACACGCACATACACTCACATAAACATACACACGCTTACATACACAAACACACGCACACACACGCTCACATAAACAGGCTCACACAAACACACACGCTCACACACTCACACAAACACACACACACACACCCACTCACACACACACATACGCACATACACACTCACATAAACATGCACATTTACACACACACACACGCTCACACAAACACGCACACACACTCACACACTCACGCTCACACACTCACACAAAACACACACACACACACACACACACACATACACACACATACACATACACATACACACTCACATAAACATGCACACGCGCACACACTCACACAAACACACACACTCACACACACGCACACACTCACACAAACACACACACACACACACACTCACACAAACACACACACGCACACACACTCACATAAACACACGCACATACACACTTACCCACCCATTCTCACAAGCACTGTTAATTAGTTACGTTAATTTGTGTCCCAAACCCGCGTACTTCCCCACTCAGAGCACGTACAGCGAGCATGCGTTCATCTTCAAGTGTGAGTCTAAACCAAAGTACAGAAGTGCAGAGCACAGGTACAGTACCTGGATGCACACTCCTTTTGCCCAGGGTATTAAGAAATTCTATTAGTTATAGAATATAATTTCCCCATTTTTTGACCATACAGTATAGCTCATTACCTGTATTGTTTATTTCATACAGTTGACTATTTGATCATAGCCTAAAGGGAGCTTATTTGTTAGAACAGTTTTATAATGTGGTTCAAAAAATATTTAGCTGAAAAGGCGAACTTGACAATCACTGAATGGGACAATCATAGCCAGTCCTGTGAGCCATCTTCCTAATCAATGCAATCAATTGTTTGTTACCAATTGAGAGTTGCATTCCTATTGTAACGGAAGAAGCAAGTGAGTTTCCTAATAAATGAATTATTATTAATATGCTGGGAAAGTCAAGCTGGCAGGTCCTTATTCCCAAGTAACGGGAATTTCTGGGATGAACCAGCATTCCGGAAGCCATTCATTTCCAACGACATGCAGACTTTACTTAATATCAAAGAAAATAATGATTGAAAAATATATATTTGGAATGCTCCTTGAGTTATTTTCTGATAAGCTAACCCCTTGTTCAGGAATCAGACGATCAACTACCACTGCAGGTCCCATCATTCGCTATGAAACATTGTGCTCTCATGGGAGTTTTAGTTCAATATTTATTTGGGTGTTTTACTCTTACTTTTATGGTGATCGCTCGATTCCTTAATGAAAGGGGTTGATTTGCCTCCCATGTGGTCCAGTGGTTACAACGTTTGACGCTGGCCACGGCGACCGGGGTTAGATTCCCTGGCCGTGCCAGAGTTGGCTCTGGTCGGGAGTGCCACCGGGGGCGGCAATTGGCTGTCCGTCCCAAGGAGGAGGGAGGGAAGCCAACAGGATGTTCGCTGCGCACAGGAGTGGCTCTGGGGTGCCGGAGTTATGGTCGACGGCTTGACGAGTGCCGTCTCGGAAGAGACGATGCTTCGCCTTCAACACCGCCGGCCCCAGGGCTACGGCAGCGAACTCATAGTACGAGGGGGGGATTAACATGAAAATAGCGGGTGTAATTGGCTACCAGATTGGGAGATTTAACAAAATCTTAAAAAATAAAAATAAAAAATAAAAAGAAATCTAAATGTAAAATAAAAAAATTAAAGGGGTTGATTAACAGCAAATGATTCAGCCCCAAGCATTTTTTCAGCATTTTAATTATTGTTCAATATGATGAAGGAAAATCAGCAACCCATTGAAAATGAATAGCTTCTAAATAGCTTCTACTGTAAGTCGCTTTGGATAAAAGCGTCTGCTAAATGGCATATATTATAAATAGAGTTTTGTCCCAGAAGTATTGAGTATAGACTGTTCCAGACTGTTCCCTGTCCCCTACACCCTCTGAAGGGTGGACCCTTCCCTGCCCCTACACCCTGTGAAGAGTGGACCCTTTGCAGTAATCACTTTGAAGGGTCTAAAGGAAAAGGGAACAAAAACGGCTCATTCAGAACACACTTTGAAGTGGACAACTTTATTCTGGTAGCACTGCCTGATCGTTTTGGGGGTTCTAAATCTAGCTACTATAATTACATTAGATGAATTCCCTTTTTATAATGTTGCTGTGTTATTAGCAAGCAACCTTGACATTTTCCAAAGCTTGCTAACGTTAATGAGATAATTATGTTATCAAGTTCCCTCAATCGGCAATATAATTGGGCTTGCTTGCTTTCCAAGTAGCCATTCGCATAAGTCTGCCACTTGTGTTTCTTCAGATGAATAACATTAATCACATATGGCTATTACATAAAAAGAATAACATTAACATTGGCTTGCTAGCAAACGGTACTATGTTGTCCCGAAATTAGCCAACTACGTTATGGGGACCTAACTTATTGATATTTAAAATAGGGTTGCCTGGTACTCTGTTCAAACAATGTTTACAATTTAACAGATGGGTATAGACTTACTACCACCTTGTGGTACAATATTGTATGGCATGACATTGGATTAACGTTGGTATGAAATGTGAATGTATGTGTGTATTAGCTAGCAAAACAAAATTATTGCCACTATCAATCCCTACAGTAGTTTTAGGGTCATTTTAAAAGTGCAAGTGCCGTCTACTTCGTACAATCTCGTATAGTAAAAATACGTCAGCTTGTTGTCACTATTTGACTGTTTCAGAAGAACATAAGAATGAATAAATGTTTCCATGTCAAAAATCATATCCCAAGTCAGAGGCAGAGAAGAGAACATGGAATCTGAAAAAATAAATAAGCAGTGGCATATCCAGTAGCATTATGTGAGAGCAGGGGAGCACAATATACAGATAGCCCTGACAGATGTAAGCTAAGGCAGCATACCTATTGGGAGAGGGACAGAGAACACATGCAGCCATGAGAGAGTTCCAAACCATCCACACCCGATCAAGGGTAACCAGCCTAACAGTGGTGGTGACATGTTGAGGAGGTGACAGTATGGAAAGGTTCTCACTCCATAAGACACTAGGGCACAGCCTTCTCCATCTCTTCACCTAGACTATGTTTGGCAGTAGGCCAGGCTGAAAAGAGATATTTTTAATCTAGACTTAAAAATTAAAACTGTGTCCGAATCCCTAACATGCTTTGGTAAACCGTTCCACAACAGAGGAGCTCTATAAGAGAAGACTCTACCACCAGCTGTGCTTTTCAAAATTCTAGGGAGTAATAGATGGCTTCTTGTGAATGAAGCAGTTGTGTTGGCTCACTCTTGATCTAATATGATTTATGATTTAAACTATGAGAGTTCCCGTGCACGCAAACCAACCAGGTTTTCTAGCCTGTAAAGGTGGTCAATAGTTTCAAAAGCAGCACGTATGACAAGGAGCACTAGAATAGAAACAGAATCAGATGCTAACAGTCATTGACAACTTTAACAAGTACCGTCTCAGTGCTATGATTGGGTCTAAAACCTGATTGTAGTGTTTCATAGAGATCATTTGTTGTTTTTAGGAAAGTAGTTAATTGTTGAGCTACAGATTTCTCTAAAAGTTTTGACAAAAAGATTTGAAATTGGCCTATAGTTCTTCAGATTATCAGGATCTAGATTTGGTTTCTTTAGAAGAGGCTTGATTACTGCCACTTTTAAAGACTTAGGGACGCAACCCAATAATAGGGATGTATTTATAATATACAACATGGGTTGGCCTAGCACAGGCAAAAGCTCTTTAATAAGCTTTGTTGGTATGGGGTCTAACAGACATGTAGATGATTTGGAGAACATAACCAGTTTACTAATTTTGTCCAGATCCAAGGGAGTGAAAAACTCAAGGGTCTCTACGCAACCCTGCTCCTATAGCTCTGTGCCATCTGAGGAGTTGGATTACTAGATATAGGAGTCATTTTCATAATTTGTTCTCTGATCATCTCAGTCTTATCAGTAAACTAGTTCATGAAGTCATTACAATTATAGTTAGGAAGATAACTGCTGTAATCTGAGGACAGATCTTTTGTCAGTTTAGTTAACGTGTTAAATAGAAATCTTGGGATGTTTTTATTCTGGTCAATTCATTTTGAGAAGTAGGATGACCTAGCTGTAGTAAGAGCGTGCTTGTATTCTACGAGGTTGTCCTTCCAAGCAGAGCGAAAAACCTCTAAATTGGTAGAGCGCCATTTGCGTTCTAATTTCCGGGAAGCTTGTTTAAGGGCATGGGTATGGTCAGTAAACCAGGGTGCAAGTTTCTTCTGACTGCATTTTTTCCTCTTGAGGGGGGCAACAGCATCAAGCGTATTCCATAAAATATGATTGAACCTATCTGTTAGATGATCAATTGTGTTGGGTGAATTGGGTTCCATTTCAGATTTTAGTTTTTGAATCTGTTCACTAGCACAACATATGGCAGGAAAATAAACAATGACGTAATGACACAACACCACAGCCAAACAGGGTGTTCTTTACATGTGGTAGATCAGCGCTGCGGGATTCTAAGCAGAATCTCCACAGGGATACATGACACCAATTAAATCGGTATCACACATTTCTGAAGAGGGTTTGGACTATATAATTCACCATGTCATGGACTTGACATTACTATTGATCTCTCAAAATAAAATACATTTTTAACTTTTGTTTATTTCTCTGTTAAAAATCTGCAAAGGTTGTGTTTCCATTCCATTGACAGGTTTAACTGTCTCAGCACTAATGCCTTGTTTTTTGCTGTCTTTTATTTTGATACTTTCTATGAACATTTAGAATGTGTAGAATATATGTGTACGTTTGTCATTTTAAAGGTAAAGGTACGTGATTAATAAGTGGGGTGCTGAGAGTAGTTTGAGCCGAACCCCGCTCAGTCAGCCTTTGTCTCCATTCTCTTCCTCTCTCTGCCACACCCCTCCTGTCTTATTTTCCATCTGTATGTTTCCTCGGTTCTTCTCTTCTCTCTCTCTCTGCTGCTAAACACTCTCCTTCTCTACCCCTCTCCATCCTTTCTCCCCTCTCTCTTCACCTCTTTCTCCCTGTTCTCTACCCCCTCTATATTTGACTCTCTCCTTGCTCTTTCCCTCACCGTTTCTCTTCTCTGCCCCCCCTCTCTCTCTCTCTCTCTCTCTCTCTCTCTCACTCACCCTCTCTCCATCCCTCTCTCTCTCCTGCTGCAGACACAGGGTCAGACTCTCTGCAGATGGATTTGGATGAGCAGCGCAGCAGCGTGATCGAGCCCCAGAGGGTGGGGGGGGGGGGCGTTACCCTGCCCTGTGGCGAGCCCACGCCCGTCTACATCATCAAGAACCTGGTGGTGAAACAGGTGTGACAGAGTGGGGGAGGGCAGGGGGTGGTTGGAGGGAGGAATGGGAGACGGGCTATGGGGAGTCTGGGGAACATTGATGCCACTGGGACAAGAAGGGGGAAATTCGGTTGAACAGGCATTACTGAGGCACCTTTTGCCAGTCTACACATTAATAGAGGTAAAATAGCTTTTTGTACCCTTGGTTTGGCAACACAGTCTAATAAATATAATGTAATATACAGGTGCATCTCAATAAATTAGAATATTGTGGAAAAGTTCATTTATTTCAGTAATTCAATTCAAAAAGTGAAACTCATATATTATATAGATTCATTATACACAAAGTGAAATATTTCAAGCCTTTATTTGTTTTAATTTTGATGATTATGGCTTACAGCTAACACCCCAAATTCAGTATCTCAGAAAATTTGAATATTGTGAAAAAGTTCAATATTGTAAACTCACGGTGTCACACTCTAATCAGCTAATTAACTCAAAACACCTGCAAAGGTTTCCTGAGCCTTTAAATGGTCTCTCAGTCTGGTTCAGTAGGCTACACAATCCACCACGCACAGACGTATCCAGGACATGGGCTACAACTGTCGCATTCCTCGTGTCAAGCCACTCCTGAACCAGAGACAACGTCAGAAGCGTCTTACCTGGGCTAAGGAGAAAAAGAACTGGACTGTTGCTCAGTGGTCCAAAGTCCTCTTTTCAGATTAAAAATTTAGCATTTCATTTGGAAAACAAGGTCCCAGAGTCTGGAGGAAGAGTGGACAGGCACAGAATCCAAGTTGCTTGAAGTCCAGTGTGAAGTTTCCACAGTCAGTGATGATTTGGGGTGCCATGTCATCTGCTGGTGTTGGTCCACTGTGTTTTCTCAAGTCCAAAGTCAACGCAGCCGTCTACCAGGAATTTTTTGAGCACTTCATGCTTCCTTCTGCTGACAAGCTTTATGGAGATGCTGATTTCATTTTCCAGCAGGTCTTGGCACCTGCCCACACTGCCAAAAGTACCAATACCTGGTTTAATGACCACTGTGCTTGATTGGCCAGCAAACTCGCCTGACCTGAACCCCATAGAAAATCTATGGGGTATTGTCAAGAGGAAGATGAGAGACACCAGACCCAACAATGCAAACGAGTTGAAGGCCGCTATCAAAGCAACCTGGGCTTCCATAACACCTCAGCAGTGCCACAGGCTGATCGCCTCTATGCCACGCCACATTGATGCAGTAATTCATGCAAAAGGAGCCCCGACCAAGTATTGAGTGCATATACATGAACATACTTTTCAGAAGGCCGTCATTTCTGTATTAAAAATCTTTTTTTTTTATTGGTCTTATGTAATATTCAAATTTTCTGAGATACTGAATTTTGGGTTTTCATTAGCTCTAAGCCATAATCATCAAAATTAAAAGAAATAAAGGCTTGAAATATTTCACTCTGTGTGTAATGAATCTATATAATATATGAGTTTCACTTTTTAAATTTAATTACTGAAATAAATTAACTTTTCCACGATATTCTAATTTATTGAGATGCACCTGTAATATATGCCATTTAACAGACGCTTTTATCCAAAGCAACTTACAGTAGTGAATGCATACATTTTTCAGTATATGTGGTCCCAGTGGGAATTGAAGCCACAGCCTAAGCGTTGGCACCACGCTCTACCTACCGAGCCACACTGAACCACAATCATTTCCACCTTGACATGAATAATAAAGCACCTTGACATTGAAACTGAAATGAAAAAATAAGAATGAAGACTTGAGAGACGTCTCTGGTGCTTATTTAAAGCTGGGTTAGGGAGGGTTGGCTTTTTTTCTTTATTTTTAGCGTTTTTAGCGTGTTGTTGTTTGCATTATTGTTGTTGTGCATCAGAAAAACGAAAGAAGCACTGATTTCCTTCAAATGAGCACAAGCCAACAGAAGAGACCTCGGTCTGAACTTGACCAGAGTTTCATACCAGAGTGAGCGGTGTCTGCCTTCATCTTCCACCCCTCCCTTCTCCCTCACTTTCTGTCTTATTCCTCCACTCACCCTTCCCCATTCTCTCTCCATCTCTTTCTGCTCTCCATCCTTCTCTCTCCTGTCCTTTGCTTCCTCTTTCTTTGTCCTCCACTTTCTCTCTTCTCTCCCTCCCTCCCATCTCCATTTTCTCTCTATCCCTCCCCTCTCTCTCTCTCTCTCTCTCTCTCTCTCTCTCTTTCTCTCTCAGTCTGGAGCAGAGCAGCTACTTCATGGTCAGTTTGCCTGGGGGGGGAGCGGGGGGGAGCACAACGCCCAAGGCTCTGCCCAGCTCCTGTTCATCCAGCACCCCTCCGCCCCCGCACACCTCCTCAAACCCCCATCCAGGAAGGGGGGGGGGGCAGCAAGAAGGTTAAGGGGACCTACCTCCCCATCCTCAACACCTACCCCCGCATCGCGCCCCACCCCAGCAGGACCACCCCCAAGCAGGGCATGGGGGGCAGGAAGGGGGGGACGAGCGAGGGCCACAGTCTCAGCAAGAGGTTGTGCGTAGAGCAGAGGAAGGTGGCAGTGTCCACCACATCCCAGAGCCACAAGCTGGAGGAGGGTCGACCTCGACCCCACACCCACTCCCACAGCCACCCACGCACCCTCGGTATCACCTTACCCCACTCCCAGCCCCGCCCTTTGTCTTCCTTGCCCCGTTCCTGCCACGGCCAAAACCCTCCCTCCCGCCCCGCCTCCATCTCCTGTGGGCTGGGCTCTCCCTCGGTCTCCAGCTCTGACGCGGCCTCGTCCCCCTTCCCCGCTGAAACGGCCAGCCCCGCCCCTGGCCCCGCCCGCCAGCGCCGCTTCCAGAACACGGTGGAGATCCTGAGCCAGTCGGGCCTGCTGGACGTCACGCTGCGCACGCAGGAGCTGCTCCGTCTGAGCGCCGACACCGAGCGCGACATCGCCCAGCTCCACTTCCACACCCAGCTGCTGTGCCAGGCGGCCCGGACGGGCGTGCACGCGCCCGCCTGGGGCGCGCTCCTGCGGGCCATGGCCGAGTCTGGCCAGTACCCCAGCCTGGAGGGGGCCGCCGACGCCAGCGAGAAGAGCAGACCCACCGTTACTGTCGCCCATGGCAACAACAACGCAGCCCCGCCCTCCCCGCTGCTCGCTCCCACTCCAGACCCACCCCTGGATTACCCAGAGGAGGGGCATTTTGGCCCCCCCAGCCATGGCCACAGGGTCCAGTCCCCCCCTGATATCATCATGCCCCCAGATAGCTCCACCCATGGCTGCCTGCTTTAACCTCCGCTCAGGGGAGGGGGGGCCCACAGACCAGCCCCCTCAGAGCAGTACAGGAGTGCATACAGTCCACTCTGGAACCTTCACTTTTTAAACTCTGTCTCGATGAAAGGGTCTGGATGCTTGACTGCTGTTCAGTGGCTCTGTCGTAATGGAGGGACGCTTCACATTCAAGGGCAACATTTATTTTCATCATTGTTTCTTTCTCTGGCCTATAAGCACTTCAGACAGGAGAGGTGTGGGGGTGTTATCCAGGCCACCAGGGGGCAGTCTTTGCTTGGGGAAGGCAGGGAGGGAACTCTGTGGAGAAGGCCTGTAGCTGTGTTTCTGTCCCTTCCCCCCAGCCTCTGGTTGTGTGGCATAACCACAGCTGCGTGTAGGGGATCGTGGGGCCCCTGCCCAAATCCTACATCCTCAAGTTAACACTTACCATAGTTACACATACTATCTTCTCAGGTAGTTGGTTCACAGAGCTGGTCAGCAAGGGTTTAAATTACCATGCTGTGTCGCACGTCCATGACCGCATCTTCCAAGCCTGCTCTTTTTTCCTTTTTTTTCCCCCCGCTCGCCCCTAGCTTACCCGAGGGCAGGGTTCGCGCCCCGTTACTCTACGTGAGCCCCCGAGACTGCACACAGAGCCTGGGCTGACAAGGACGTGTGACCGGAGGTCATAGGTCAAAACTGGTCGTAAGGACGCGAGACCTGGCCTGAATGAAGTCATCTCCAACCTCGTAAATGTGAACAGCAGCAACACTATCTTATTCACCGGGTCACGTGAGCACGTGAACTTGATCCAGCAGAGAACCTTTCTGCTTTTCTTTTCCTTTAGTGTGTGTGTGTGTGTGTGTGTGTATATGTGTATATGAGAGACTGCGTGCGTGCGTGCGTGCGTGGACTGACTGTATGTCAGAGGCATCAAGAGTCTCTTTTTAATGTGTGATTGAATTATTCGTACTATTACTTTACAGTTTTTCCATCATTATGCATCAGAAAGGAGAATAAAAAACTCTCATTCTCATTCAAAAGGCAGTGTAGGGTTTGTTTTATGGATCTGCAAACTGCAGAGAGGATTAAATGCTTGGGGCAGATGTAGGTATCTAGGCAGCACTTGTGTAATACCTATGTATAACATGAGGAGAGAGGGCCTACGAGCACCTGCCTTCCTCTTCCTGTTCTGTTCTCTGTGTTCCCTAGCGCACATTTGTACACAAACAAACAAACAAAAACCTAAATAAATTAGCTTGTTCTATCACAGCTGGCATTGTCATTGGGTCATTTGCTTGTATTCATTTTTATATATTTACACAAAAAGTGTGAAAAATGTGTGTTTTCTCTGAAAAGTGTGTGTGTGCGCGTGCGGGTAGAGCTATAAAATTCTACCAGTGGCTAACTGGTTTTAACCTATCACATTGCTTTGCTTTGGAATGCAAGCTTGTTTGATTGGTGTCTACGAGTCTATGATGGACAGCAAGTTGCCCCTAAGCACTGGCACAGCACCCACTAACTACCCAAGTACTAACATTAACAATTAGCAGGAAAATGTCCATCAAAGTCAATGATGGACATCACATGGTAGTTCAGGAAGTAGTGTGTGTGTGTTAGGCTAGGCCTGTCCCACACCATGCTCCTGGTCTGCCTCACAGGGGAACGTAATCATAGCAGTGTAGATTTCTCCCGTTCACCAATCGGGCCGGAAAAGTAAAGCCTGGTATGATTCACTCCATATTCTTACTGTAGCCTGCAAGTCCTGTCTGATTGAGCAGTTAAACATTTCCCTAACAACCCAGAGGGAACACCGGTACAACAGAAAGAAGAAACAAGTAGAAAAATAATAATCAAACAAAAATATTATGATGTAATAATAACCTCCAGATAATTGGATTAAAAAAAAGTGTTGAAGGCCTGATGGGAACAGTATTTACAGTACCATGGTAAAGTATGATTAAGAGGTGTTTCACCTGAATTATTCACCTAAAACCTATGAATATAAAGACATTAAACAAAATAAGAGAGACAATAATTCTCTGAATCTGGCCATTAGATTACATACATCAAACACAACATTTTTACACATTACATTTTAATATGTGGATATGCAAAAATTCTACAGCAGAATCGGGAATTCCCCAACACACCGGGAATTAACTTTATTTTGGACTTATTTCTGACCACTGAATAAACCGCGTTTTCTGTCCAAACCGCTATGTGAAGGACTGCCCTGCACTCTGGCTACCAGACATAAGCAAGTATGATTTCAAGGGAAAAAAGAAAAGATTCTACCCACTTTCATTCAATTTAGTCACTGCTAAGCTGCTAAGTATCTAGAAATGTAATACTAGCTCACAGTTAAGGATAAAGCAAAGACTGAATGCCATCACTGACTGGTGACTCAAGTGGCAAAAATTATCCAATATTGTCTCTTGAAAAACAAGAAATATTGTGAACCTCTTTCTAAAGGTGGTCCTAACTAGAATTTCCCTCCAGATTATTGATATGATTTTCACATACACAGTTTACAATTTCCACTTTTTTCTTGCATTTTTATTTATTTATGTATTTGTTTTGTAAAGATTAATTTGAGCAAAGATGTCTGCCTGCTGTGGACTTGTGCAGGTAAGTAAAATAAGACAAGCTCCCCATGAATGTGGAATAAGATCAGACATTTCACTTTATTTGTTTTACTTTGTGCTGGTCATTAAGTCTTCCATCTCCAGTCCAAAGGTCACATGTTCCAGCTCCGCCCGCTGCCTCCGGCTTAGGGGGAGGCTGTTGTCAGGTTGACACAGGTGAGCCAAACGCTGTCAGGAATTAAAAAACAATCCATTACCATATTTACGCAACACTACGGATCTCTATGAGACAAGCATTTAGTTTAATATAAATATGTAATGTACTAAATTACAGTGATAATTGTCATACCGAGGATTTATGAAATATGAAGAAAACATTCTTAAGAGAAAATATTTTTCCCATTTTGCAAAGGAACCTCTTCCTGGACTGAACTTTAAAGAAGGGCATTTGACTGTTAAGGCTAATGGATTCAGGGAATAGACCATTTTTATTCCAACTTCACTGTTCCGACACACCCTAGCTTCAAATAACGTTTACTAGATGGCTAGTAGGCTGACAGTTGACGTGTACCTAGCGTATTAATCGAAATGTTTCTAGCTAACGTTTGGTATGTGACGGCCAAAATGTCTCGCTAAAAGGCCAGTGTTGACGAGCTATAGTTAGCGACATACAATGTTTCAGGTGAACAAGCTAGCACTATCTATCATTAGCCAAGGACCCTTTTTGACCCAAGATGATCATACCAATTCTATTATTACATCATTGCATACTAAAAATTTATAGAGTCTGGTTAGTGTTGCAGTAGATCTCTTTTTTTATTTGCTTTTCACTAGCTGTCTAACAAGCTGATGCCCAAAGTAGGTTGGGGCCCCTCACTGATGTAACACATTCATGTAACACATTCACTAATATGTTCGTAGAAACCTGCATATTTTGTGCACAGTAGGATTCATTAAACATGCACACAAGTCAATTTAATTCTTCCCCACGTGCGTATATCCATGAATCTCAATTGTTCTTGTGTTATGTGTGCGTGCATGTCATTTCTAATTGGCATAATACACGCCCCAGAAAGGCCATTCTGATTTCATAGTAGCTCCGATTGTGTTGGGCATTCCAGCAATGGAAAAGTGTGTGTGCCTAAGACATCTCTGACATCAAAAGAGTGCAGCGTTTGTTGCTTATGTTTAACTGTGATGCTAGAGAACGCGCAGTGTTAAATAGTGTTGTTATACAAAATAAGTGTTACATAATATTGTTATTATGAATAATACCACCAATTTATTCACCATAGAGAGAATTCTCCGGTCATCCGCTACAGTGGTCTTCCTCGGTCTACCGGGTCTTTTGACATAATTGAGATCACCAGTTGTTTTTTTCTTGTTAATGATGAACCAAACTGTTGACTTGGGCATGCCCTGGGTTTTTGCAATATTCCTGATTGATTGATTTTCATTTCTTAAGCCAGCTTAATTTGCATCGACACTGCTGTCTTCCTCATGTTGTCACACCCCAACAACAATCTCCAATGGCAATTGCAAAGTCTAGAATCAAGACTAGACATCAACAGCTCTCTTCTGCATTCACTAACAACACAAATGAATACACTTGCCTAACGAAACATGTCTGTGAAGCTAATTCAACAAATACTTGTAGTACCTTAAAATGGGGGGGCCATGTACAAAAGCTGCTGTCATTTCTAAACGGGTCATCCGATATGGATGAAAATACCCTCAAACATCACTGTATGTGATGTTGGGCAAGTAAGAAAAAGCCTTAATGTGGGTCCCTGCAGTGCAGTACAGTACTCCCCGAGTGAGAATGTGAAAAGAATGCGGTCTGAGGTCCTTTACAGGATAGACAAGCTCCTTCCATCTGCCTTGCAGGGGCTCATTCTTTATATGTGTGACGTCCCTAACATGACTAAATACAATGCATAAACGTTGAAACTACTGTTTGGGAAGGGGCGGCTTGCTCTCAGGATGATGTGTTTTTTTTTGCTATTGTCCACTGGGGTTGGTTGACCTGTATTCTGGGCCTCACCTGTCTCAGACTGCCAGGGATGACTGCCAGCTTGAACAGAGCCCACCCTGGCACCAGCAGGATGGAGGAGAGCGCCAGTAGCCAGCCCAGAACGTACACCCAGTCCGGGTACACGTACCAGCGATTAAAGGTGAGGGGCTGGTAATCCACCAGAGAGAAGATGAAGGACCCCTGTGGAGGAGGAAGGAACACACCATACTGCCCAGTGGGTTGTAGAACTAGATTTCACATAATTATTCCAATTATCGAGTCCTCTTCTACTTTGGCCACGGGTGACTGCATTACCATGCTGCCCACTTGCCTGAGCAGATGGTGGTATTTTAAGGTGTACTGACGTGCTTCAGAAGTGCAGTGGTAATAAGGTGCAGTATTCAGGCTCTGCGTGGCTGGGGGCTCCCAAACGCTTTATTCTCAAGGTCCCCTAAAATGACCCCACTCTGGCTCAGGACCCCTATCTCAATACAAGAGTAAACTGTTGACACCTTTATCCACCACCTGCTACAGACTGAAATGCCTCTGCTTTTTCACACGCTAGGGCTTGGGACGTCCTATACTATTATTAGGGACACATACATTTTTTGTTTAGGTACATTTTCTTTGTTTTGGCTTGCTACGTGTGTGTCTGCCGTAGCTGGGTCCGCCCCTTTGCCAGGGTTTTACAAGGCGCACTCAAGACCCGGATGGAATGTGTGGATGAAGAAGATGAAGCCAGGCTTTCGGACGGTGCTTTGAATTTTAAGCGGGACATTGGCAAGTAAGACCATGTGTTTTAGAAACCTTGTTTTATTTTTCCTGAGCTTGCAAAGTCCATTCAGGGACGCTACTCAAGAGTGCAGCTTTTTGGCCCCACTGTTTTTGTTTTGAATATTTTTCCCATAATCCTTTTGGTTACGGTGTCACCCACGGGAAATTGTGCACTTACACGGACCATAGGTTACCAAGAAAGACACAAAGAAGCCACGTCGGGCCTGAAGACTTGCCATGAAAGCAGTGGGATTGTGTTACACATTCATGTGTAATTGTATGCAGTAAATATGCAGTATGCCATGCTGAGCCTTGCTGGGCCTGGATTTTACATGTGAGTTACCTTATTTATTTTTTATGGAGGAATGGTCAAAGATCACCCCAATATGCTCACCAATCTCATAAAAGATGTGAATAATTGTGACACCTTTTCAGGGAAGAAAAATTGTGCTTGTTAAACAAAATATTTTCCTCTAAGCAATTGCATTAATATAAAATAATATAATTTCCCAGTTTTTTGAGCGTACAAAATAGCTTTATTACCTGTATTGTTTATTTTATGCAACCTGCTTGGCCCATCTTTATCAAGGGTATGAATTTTGGAGGGTACTGTATATTGGACATATTTAGCACAACATAAATGTGTAATAAGTCACTCACTAGGGACACCAGCGGGGTGATGTAGAGCCAGCACAGTTTGAAGAGGGGGCTGGGCCGCACTCCGGTCATGTCCTGGATAACATCGTTCAAGAGCTCCGCCCCTGCTCGAGAAATACAGGCATGGCACATTGTTAACAACCCTGAAAAATGGCCTCTCCTCTGTGGTGTTGATGGAAAGTTTATTTCTCTTTTCATATGGGTTGTAATGGCATGACTCTGTTTGTTGTGAGTTGGGCACACCATTTCAGTGAGGTAGCTGATGTGTAATATATCCCAGTTTGTTGTTACACGCAGGCTTCAATTGGGTATGGCCTTTGCTTCATAGTCTTAAAACTTTCCTAAATAAACCAGTAAATGTTGTGTTTTACCATTTTTTCATATCTAATTTAAAATACGTTGATAAAACAACTAATTTCGTCCACAAAGTTTGAATTCCCAGTTAAAATATTAGTCAAGCAACACGGTATGAAAGTAATATTTATTTATTGATAATATTATTGGCCAAGCAGTGAGCTCAAACTGTTTTACCATTTACCATTTCACCCATTATCAACACAACAAACATTTTATATGATGCCACTTTGCCATACCTTAGTATTTACCGAAATGACGCCACTGATGTAATGGTTCCTGCACTCACCAAAAAGCCAGCCCATAGCCACAGACTCGAACACACCCAGGAAGAGCATGCACGCTCCGTTACAGGCATAGTAGTCAAAGAGCTGGAACACATACATCCCCCCCTTGGACAGCAGGGGGAACGACAAGCAAAAAATGGGGAAAAGAAGAGTATGTAGTGGCACCTTTGTGTGAGGCTTGGAATAATAATACACTTTATTTAAATTGCACCTTTCATACATCAATGTAACCCAATAACTTCACAGAAACGTCATTGAAAACCAAAGGAGGATCAAACAAGGCAAGCAAACCAGTAGTTATTGCTGTCATCAGAATGTTTGAATCCCTTTTGATGGAACATTGTCATTGTACCCTTAAACAAGATACCTGAATTGCTTGAATAAACATGCAGTTGTTATAATTGATAGTCTGGAAAATGTGATATGTCTATGTAAGCTATGCAGCCTTGTGAAAAGTACATTGATCATTTTTAAATGTAATTTTTTCTCACCTCTGTTACCATCACCAGCTGTGAAATGAAGCAGGTGAGGCAGAAGAGCAGGAGGAAGATCTCCCTTCTCCCCACCCTCCGCAGCACCGTGGGAAACAGGTCTGTAACCGATGTCATAACCACCTCCATCGCCACAAACTGACAGACACACATGAGCCAGAGAGAAGGGGGGGAGGGAGAGAGATGAATGTGATGATCCACGCTACGGGACAAAGAAGATTAACACAAATGACTTGACTGTATTTGAGGCGAGCCTTGTATGCTTGGACATACACACAATGTTTATCATTCTATGCAATTTTATCGCTCATGATGGTGGTTGAGGTGAGTTTTGCCCCTTCACTGATAAGGGTGGTTTGAGATCATGAAGAGTGCTATATAAATGCAATCCATTATTATAATAATAATTATTATTATTATTATGGGAAACTAACCCCAAAACATATATGTATTACCTATGAAATGTTGCTAAATTAATCTTCAGCTTTACCTGAAGTTAAACTGAGAACCAGAAGGGTCCAGAAGTATGCACTTACCAGTGGCCACAGGCAGGGGCAATGGCAGGAGTATTATGTACTGGGAGAGTATCCAGTGTGGAGTCACAGCCAGGTAACACTCAGACAGGTGACTGATTACCTGTGTGTCCAGGCCCAACAGGATGACCATAATGAAAAAACAGGAAGCCCACATCTGAGGAAGGGGCATCATGGCCACAGCCTGGGGGTATGCAATGAAGGCCAGACCAGGGCCTGTGGTGGTGGTGGGGGGGGGGTTGAGGATGAGGATGAGAAGGACAGACAGGAAGGGGTTTCCAATAGTGCTTACTCTTCCGACCATGCCGTACCCTCCTCTCCTCTCACAACTCTTCCATTTCAAGTTAAACTCAAAATGCTTTATTGGCATGATTATAAATGTAATATATGTAATAGTAGGAGAGAAAGAAATATATTTTTACCTTAATTAGATGGTATATAACAACAACCTCTATTATTCTAATAGTAAGAATGACAACAATAAAAACAACAATAGTACATGACTGACTGGCTCCATTGGTCATTGTCAGGCTTGGCTGTGTGTGGTACTGTACTGTACTACTGATGCTGCCGCATCTCATTTTGCCACCGTGCAGGATTCTCATGCTTTGAGTTTCTGGAAGGTTTGGGAATATTTTCAGATGAATTGATGAATCTAAGAGTCTGATTGTTCCTCTCTTGTTTTGAGGTACTATACAAAGAGCTGCAGTACCTGATTCCGCCACCTCTTCGATGGGGGCACCCTGCTCATGTGCCATGAACCCCAGCACGGAGAAGACTGCAAATCCTGCCACCACACTAGTTCCACTGTTCAGCAAACACAGCCATAAGCAGTCCCTGCAGAAACGACAACACCAGTTTAAAGTTTTCTGTCCGGTAGGAGGGACGGTGTTGCTGTGATTTTTGCGACAAAATGTAGTTTCACACCTAAATGTGGGGATAAGTTCTCCTCTTTTGAATCGCTTGTTATGCTTTCTGGACAGTCAAAAGATAAAGTTACCTCAGTGCAATCCTTCCTCTTAGTAACTATTTATAGACCACCTGGACCGTATACTGTCTTTCTTTCTGAGTTTGCAGAGTTTTTATCAAGCTTGGCAACTATGGCAGATAAAGTCCTGATTGTTGGAGATTTCAACATACATGTTGATAATGACAGTGACCCTTTAGGACTGGCTTTTGCAGCTATTATTGACTCTGTTGGTTTTATTCA
Organism: Aldrovandia affinis; assembly: GCA_029706075.1. Lineage (NCBI taxonomy): Eukaryota > Metazoa > Chordata > Actinopteri > Notacanthiformes > Halosauridae > Aldrovandia > Aldrovandia affinis. The sequence goes on from JAINUG010000077.1 coordinate 4,337,223, forward strand.
AAATATATCTGAACCAACCCACTGCCACAACCATACCTTAGATTTAGTGTTATCCTATGGTATCGATGTCGAGAATATCATTGTGTCTCCCCATAATCCTGTACTATTGGATCACTTTTTGATTACTTTTGAAATTCAGGTAAATATTCCTATTAAATCGGAACCTAGATACTATTCCAGCCGCTCTATAAATTAATTGACGGCTTCAAAATTTATAAACATACTTCCTGAATCATTAGTATCAAGTCAGGACCCAAATAGCTTTTTGTCAATTGATCATCAAACAGATGCGGTAAATCATATTTTACGGAATACACTTGATGCTGTCGCACCCCTCAAGAGGAAAAAATGCAGTCAGAAGAAACTTGCACCCTGGTTTACTGACCATACCCGTGCCCTTAAACAAGTTTCCAGGAAATTAGAATGCAGATGGGGCTCTACCAATTTAGAGGTTTTTCGCTCTGCTTGGAAGGACAGCCTCATAGAATACAAGCATGCCCTTACTACAGCTAGGTCATCATACTTCTCAAAATTAATTGACCAGAATAAAAACAACCCAAGATTTCTATTTAACACAGTAGCTAAACTGACAAAAAATCTGTCTTCAGATTGCATCAGTTATCCTAATATAATTCCAATGACTTCATGAACTCGTTTACTGATAAGATTGAAAAAATCAGAGAACAAATTATGAAAATGACTCCTATATCTAGCACTCCAACTCCCGAGATAGCACAGGACTATCAGGAGCAGGGTTGCGTAGAGACCCTTGAGTTTTTCACTCCCTTGGATCTGTACAAATTTAGTAAACTGGTTATGTCCTCCAAATCATCTACATGTTTGTTAGACCCCATACCAACAAAGCTTATTAAAGAGCTTTTGCCTGTGCTAGGCCAGCCCATGTTAGATATCATAAATACATCCCTATGATTGGGTTGCGTACCTAAGTCTTTAAAAGTGGCAGTAATCAAGCCTCTTCTAAAGAAACCAAATCTTGATCCTGTTAATCTGAAGAACTATAGGCCCATTTCAAATCTTCCCTTTTTGTCAAAAGAGAAATCTGTAGCTCAACAATGAACTGCTTTCCTAAAAACTAATAATCTGTATGAAACACTACAATCAGGTTTTAGACCAAACCATAGCACTGAGACAGCACTTATTAAAGTTGTAAATGACTTACTGTTAGCATTGGATACTGGTTGTGTTTCTATTCCAGTGCTCCTTGACATAAGTGCTGCTTTTTGACACTATTGACCACCAGATTCTCCTTCACAGGCTAGAAAACCTGGTTGGTTTTGGTGGACTCTCATGGTTTAAACTCTCATGGTTTAAATCATACTTATCAAAATAAGACAGGTTTCAATTTAAATGCAATTAAAAAGAATAATCAAGAAATAATAGTTCTCTGACTACGTGTTTTTAAAATGAACCAAGGTTAAATATGACAAGTTATTCCACTGAGGTAAAAGGCTCAGTGCTGGGACCATTACTCTTCATTTCATTACACTTGCAGATTTACCACTGATGAATCTTAAATTATAATTTTTTTATTTATCAAAATATAATGTTATAATAAAATGTTTTAAAAAAAAACATGGTTGCTGAATTTCCATTGCTATGCAGATGATACACAGCTGTTGAAAATACATATCAATGAAACCAGGTGAAATACTTATCAACTCACTCAATCAGAGGCTTGTATCTCTGATATAAAGCTCAGTTGGGATGACAGTACATTTCACTGGTTTTAAATTCAGATAAAACAGAGATGATGGTTTTGAAACCAGGTGAAAAAAATTAAGGAATAAGTTGGATCTGCAGTTAAATGATAAAACAGGATGATGGTTTTGCATAAAAATTACATCAAGATCTCTAATGGTTAAGAACCTTGGTTTTATTATTGATCAGGATCTTACATTTGACACTCATATTAAAAACACTTCCAGAGTAGCTTTCTTTCACCTAAGAAACATAGCTAAAATTCGGCACATTCTGTCATTGGAGGATGCAAAAACCTTGATGCATGCTTTTGTCGCATCGAGGCTAGACTATTGTAATGCCTTATTATCCGGCTCCTCTAGTAGCTCTCTAAAGAGTCTTCAACTAGTACAGAATACAGCGGCACGTATTTTGACTAGATCCAAGAAGTATGAGCACATTACTCCTGTGTTAGCATCACTACATTGGCTTCCTGTTAACCCTCACCCCCACGCCACCCCCAGTTCCTGGATCTGGACCCTCTTCACGTGGTTTAGCCCCCCCCGCTGACTACCTTACTCAGGAGGCGCAAAGTCATTCAGCCCTGCGTCACCTTGGACTGACCATGATACGGTCTTTTTTGGACACACCCTGTGCCGGCCAGAAGAGGATGGGCTCTCCCCCTTTTAGTCTGGTTCCTCCCAAGGTTTCTCCCTACCAAGGGAGTTTTTCCTTGCCACTGTTGCCTTTAGGCTTGCTTTTGGGGGGGTCTAGGCCTGGGTTCCTCCTCTGTTAAGCATTTCGTGACAATTCAATTGTGAAAAGTGCTATACAAATAAATTTGATTTGAAACACATGCTGGCCGGCGTATTATCTGACATAACATGTTTTTTAATACATTTGCTCTCAAAGAGAAAGAAATCTAAACATTTGGTGTCCAGTAGTGTCCAGGATAAATGTGGATATTTCTGTATTGCAATAGGAAGTTCCCTTGGGCATTTCCCCTTATGCTGTGGGTAAGCTGGAGCCATACTTGTAGCAGTTGTTATTGTAGGTGTTGTAGCTGCCCAGCACAGTCAGGGAGCCAACTGCAATACTGTAGGAGAAGAAGATCTGAGCTCCCGCCTCCATCCACACCTGCAGTGACATCATAATCAGTGCACACACCTGCGGGCATGGCTTAGAAACACACTCAGGTCATGTGGCTGAGGGAGAATTTTTACTGCAATGCAGAGATGGGACAGGAACGCCCTTTGTCCCTTAACGGGTGTTCACCTGTGGGTCCGCCAGGCGGGTGGGGTCAGGGTACAGGTAGTACACCACCCCCTGCAGGGCCCCAGGTAGAGTCAGCCCTCGCACCAGCAACACCAAGAGCATCACATATGGGAAGGTTGCTGTGAAATACACCACCTGACAAGAGGGGAGTAAGTGTCCAAACACCAACCATCTTTCTTTCAGATGTGATTAGGGTTGCCAACTGTCCCGTATTAGCCGGGACGTCCCGTTTTTGGACCAAAATTGTCTCGTCCACATTACAATATACAATATACAGTATGTGTTGAGTTACATCCATACAACACCATACCCACTTTGCCCCCAGTGCCCCGCTTCTGTCCCATATTTGGATGATAGAAAGTTGGCAACCCTAAATGTGATGGTCATGAAAGATTGCATGCCACATAAACAGAGAGTAAAGGGTTCCCCACTTCCAAACCCTGGCTCTCAATCTGTAAACCTAATCATCCCCAGGTTAATTGGCTAAATTACTCTCTCCTTCTCCACCTGTGTCGTGAGTTCTGGCACAAAATGGCTGCCATACATCACCCAGGTAGGTGCGACACATTGGCATACAATATACCTCATTACTTGTATTGTTTATTTCATACAGCCATTTTTGTTTCTCTTCATCAAGGATGTGAATAATTTTGAGTTGATTATTTGATCATAGCCTAAAGGGAGTTTATTTGTTAGAACAGTTTTATAATGTGGTTTAAATAAATAACGGAATGGTTTGAAGAATAATTTCATAGGACATTACCCCATTGTATTCATGCATATTTATGAAATTAATTCATATTTATTTAGAACTTTCACAGACATTGAAAGAGCCATCAGCAACAACCTCCCTTCACTGTAAATCGCTTTGGGTTCCTGAAATGCACTATACAGTAAATGCAATCCATCACTAATATTATTAGTTTTGTATTGCAGGTCATTGAAAATATATTTCTGCAAATCAAATTCCTTGAACTTGAAGCTGTTCAATGAACTATAAAACCTACAAAAGCATAGATTTGTGGATTTTTTGGACCATCTGTCTTTTTTCCAGGTTGACAGGGGCTGTGAGAGATGTACATACATATATATGCATATGTATGCACATTGTTCATACATGTTTATCACCATATCCTTCATCTATCATGCTTTGACATTATGGATATTGTTTTTGCCATGATAAATCATACTGGAATGCGCTGAATGAGTTGCTGTGTCTCACAGGGACAAACCTTGCCTGTAGACTTCACCCCCTTCCAAATGCAGAAATAGCAGATCACCCACATGGCGATGAGGCAAAGCAACAACTCCCACCTCACACTGCCCACCTCCTCAATACCCCCCGAAATCAGCAACACACGACGTCTGAGAGAAAGGGAGGGAGGGGAGGGGAGGAGGGTGGGAGGGAGAGACAGAGGCACTCTTTCGGTATCTACAAGTATTTAAAACAAGTATTTGATACAGGTCTGGTAACTACATACACCTGTAAACTATACCAATACACACACACAAATATACCTGTACACTACACCTGTATGTCCGTCTATCTACAGATATTGGATATTGGAGAGGTGCAGGCGTTTAGGGCTCGCCCTGTACACTTACTCCCAGAATTCAGTGGCTGCAGAGGTGGAGTTGGGCCGTTGGGTCCAGTTCGCTGTCACATTTGGGTTGGAAAAGTCCACACAGTCATCTGAGGCAGAGAGAGGTCAGGTACAGGCTGTATTATAGTGTAGCTGAGCTGTAGGCCGTATTATAGTGTAGCTGAGCTGCAGGCTGTATTGGTGTAGCCAGTGGCTCCATATTGCCATGAAAAGTTAGGATGATTCTAAGGGCCCGTGACTGAGACGGGGGCCCTAAAAAATTATTAGAACATTACGTGACCTGAGGGGGGCCCAGCATCATAAGTTTTCATGGGGCCCAAAATCTCTGGCGGAACCCCAGAGTGTAGCTGAGCTGCAGGCTGTATTGTAGTGTAGCTGAGCTGCAGGCTGTATTATAGTGTAACTGAGCTGCTGTATTATATTGTAGTTGAGCTGCAGGCTGTTCAAACAGACTTATGACTAACTAAAGTAATACTTCTCCTATTTAAAACATTTCATTCTGGCTTGCTGATGTGTAGCAAACCATATAGGGGTTTTCTACTCCTTTTATACGTGTACGTATAGTTTATTTGATCTGTCCATCATATCCAATGTTTGCACCTTATTGGGTTCAGGAGGTCCAAGTGTACGTATTCCCATCATTATAAAAACAATGTACAGTATAAACTCTGAAAGTGATTCTCACTTGATAAAAGGATTGAAATTAATCATAAAATCAATATTGCGAGTACAGAAAAAAACACTTTAACATGTAAAACACATTTTTAGATGTCTCAATTAATCAGAAATTATATAGTAATAAATTACAACCTGTCAGAGATATCTGCACATTTTATATAAATTGGAGAAATCTATTTGGCATGCTATAATTAGAAATTAAGTACAGTTGGGCGGAGATTACTGTACTGTACCTTACCGTAGAAATGAAACTCAGGAAAGTACTTATTTTTTACCTATACTATGTCTAAGTATTTTTATTATTATCATTATTAAAAGATTTTTAAATTTATTCAAAATGATAATTTATCATAAATCTAGTAATATTAATTTAATCTGGTATTTTTTCTTTCTTTTGTGGTCTTTCTATTATGCATGCATAAGATTACACATATAGATGTAATACCAGCAATACCAAAATAATTGGCATATATAACACATTTTGGAATGAATTGTCATCATAATATGTTCCTTGTGCTTTATTGACACATACTGTGCATTAACTCTCAAGTCTCTGAATGATGTTGGGGGTACTGTAGAAGCCTTCAGGAAACATTACCTGTATTTCAGCTGACCCAGTGCAGCCGACAGGCAGGTTATGTACCTGTATCCAGTGTGGACTGCAGGTGGAGCATACATTACCTGTATTTCAGGATTCTTCTTTGCTCCGGCTAGTAGGCCCTCTTGTCTTGGCTGCTGCTGAATAGTGCTGTAGTCAAAGGAAATGTTGCTAGCTAGCTCCTGCACCCTGGGTAGCTGTGGTGATCTCGGGAATCTCTTTTTTTTTTTTTTTTTTATCTTGATTTTATCCACTCAATTAGACCCCTATTTTAACAATTTTGTGGTTGGAGTCCTGTGAGTTGAACCAAGATCACAAGATCTCTTGCTTACTGAAAAGGTTTCATTATTTTTTTGATGGAATAATTATTTTGTGTTGATGAGCTAATCGATGCCAATGTGGCGTATGAGAGGCTACCTCGGTACTGCTAGCTAGCTAAAGTTATCTGAGATTGACAAGCAACGTAAGAGACTGAAAAGCAATGTGTGCAAGCTATCAGAATAGAGACGAGGTGCTCGCTGTGTTCTGATCAATTTGCGTGACTTGTAGGCACGCCAAGCTACCTGTATCACCATTTTAGTGTTTTAATGCGCTCTTAAGATTTTCCGATTATGAGTATCGTACGATTATGAGTATCAGTCCTATTTTATGGATACAATTATGGATACGAGTATGATGAGATCTGCACACCCAGCGCAGCCGACAGGCAGGTTACGTACCTGCAGGTGGAAAATATATTACCTGTATTTCAGGTGTTATTGCAGCTGACCCAGTGTGGCTGAGAGGTGTTCAGTACCAGGCCCAGGTGGGGCAGTACCTGAATTCCAGATGTTGGTGCAGCTGGCCCAGGGCAGCTGGGCACTGAAGGAGAAGATGAGATAGAAGAGGGCCCAGGCCAGAATGATGATATAGCACATGCAACTGTAGAACAGGATCAGCTGACCCGCGTAGCCAATACCTGAGGGACACACAGACACACAGACACACACACACACATGGTCAGCTGACCTGTGTAGCTAATACCTGAGGAAGGGCCGGCTCTACACATTTTGGTGACCTAGGCGAGATTGGCATTTGGGTGTCCCCCCCAACAAACATCAATCAGACATCACCATGGAAGCTAGCCACATTATTATCACTGATATAATGTTGTAGCCTACTACTAATTTTGGTAGCCTAATAATAAAACTTGAGACTCAAGGCAAGCATGAGGGTACGGATCACCCCCCACGTTTCGGCACGCATATGAACCGCGGATTAATTGCTAAATTGAACAATCGTTTCATCATAGAGAAAGTTTTTCTGCTGCTGTTACGTTTTAAAGTAACAATGACCTAAATCTCGATGCAGAGTTACAGTGAAGAGATAGACAAGACAGGTGCGTGCTGTGTTTTGCTCTGAAGCGCAACGATTGGTTAATTATGCACAAAAAAAGCCATTGTGTGTTTACGTCATGTTGAATCCCAACAAATCAATCAGAGATTATCGCGTTGCAAAAAGCAGATAAATCATGGCTAGCGGAGGAGCGGAGGAACTTGAAAAGCCTCCTGCATCATTTAAATCGCATGTATGGGAGCACTTTGGCTTCCCTGTAAATTATATTGGGTGGTTACCTGTAGCCTAATCTATCCAACATTAGATACATTTAAAACACGTTCGTAGTCAGCTGTTCAAAAAAGTAGTAACATTTTGCATGCAGTGACCCTAGCCAACTCTTAGGGGTGCAGTGAACTTGTTAGCTAATTTAGTTTAATAATCTCTTAGTATACAGTATATGCGCAATGTTAGTTAGCCAGCGATTTCTACTTTGGCTGCCTCGCTACAGAACATTTAGCAGCCTTGCTTGCTGGTTGTTGATTGTTGTTAAACCCCGAGCAATTGAAGAATGGTTACGCTAAGTTAGTCGTCACACAGATCAGTGACACTTGACAGTTGTTATTAACTAGCTCGCAATTGTTAGCTAGCTTAGGAAACCAAGATTGGATGTCTACCCCTAACATTATTGTGTAAGCAGTGATAACAGGTTCTCGAGGTTAACTAGCTGGCTAAACATAGCTAGAAGAAAACATACTTAGTTAGCTATGCTGAATGATTGGCTCAAAACATAGCTGCAGGTTTCTGTTGAAGAAAACATGATTTCTAGGTCTTAGTTGAAGAAGAGTTAGTGAAATCACCTATGCTGAATGATTAGCTAGATGGTTAACGTTAGTTAACCAGGCTCGCTAATGCGTTTCCAAGCTGTTTGCAGAGGGAAGATAAGTGAAGTGTTTCAAACGAGCTATCGAGCCAGCTCATGGTGTCAACAAACTAAACGTTTCTACAGTTTGTAGAACAGATTATGGCAATTTTCAAGTTCAATAGCTAGCTCAATTGAGCAATAGATAACATTAACGTGTTTATGAATTGGCTAGCTACATACCAAAGCGGATACACGCTAGCTAGCTAGCCAAGACTAGGTCTATGCTACCGTTAGCTAACTCCGTATAAGAAATGAAATAGCTTTTGACCATGTAGATCATGGTTTTCTGCCCTGAGGGTATTTGGTTTTGGGGAGGGTTTATACCTTAGGTGGGCCTACTGTACATACCTGGTTAAGGTGGGGGGTGGTTTGAACATCCTATTTCTGTTCAGAGAGGGATCATACAGGGTTGTCCCATCTCGGGACCAACTGTCTGGCAGTAGAATCTTTCTTGTGTAGATTTAAGAGACAAGCTTACTGGGCTGTCCCTACCAGGGCTATCATAGAGCCCACCGTTAACTGTGTCAGTTTATGGTCTTTTTTGTGTTTTGTTTTCTTCTTTTCTGGCTGATTTTTGTTTAGTTGTGGCTGTAGATAACAATGTTACATTGGAAATGCTGCGCTGGTCTGGGATAACAGGGTTTTAAAAGTCTCTCCCTATCTCTCTCCCCATCTCTCATTCCGTTTTTAATTTAATCTAATTTCTGTGTTTCTGCTATTATCGACAACAACGCATATTTTAAACTGGTATTAAACAACGTTACATCCAGTGAACATTACAAATGTAAATAGAATGCAAAAATGCAAAAATGCAACGACACACAGGTAGGAAAAGTTTACCCTTTTTACTCCGCGGGGGGCGTGTGGTTGGGGGAGGCGAGTTGAGCCCCGGCATCTCTTATTTGCTCAATGCTCTTCTGCTCTGCCTGTATGAACCAATGCCCTTCTGCTCTGCCTGTATTAACCAATGTCCTTCTGATCTGTATGAACCAATGCCATTCTGCTCTGTATGAACCAATGCCATTCTGCTCTGTATTAACCAATGCCATTCTGCTCTGTATTAACCAATGTCCTTCTGATCTGCCTGTATTAACCAATGTCCTTCTGATCTGACAGTTCCATTCCTGGAAATCCATTCCTCGCAAGTTGAGCTCATTTATTTTATGCATTTCCCAAGGGGGCAGAGGGGGTGTAGCCTCTCACCTTCAGCCAGTGGGCACAGCTTCTTCCAGCAGGTTATGCCCCCCTCTCGGGTGTACTGCCCTATGGCCGTCTCCAGCAGGAACAGAGGGACCCCACAGGTCACCACGAAGAGCAGGTATGGCACAAGGAAAGCACCTATACATACATACACACACAAAAACACACACATAAACATGAAAACATGCACGCATACACACATACACACAAAAACATGCACATTAAAACATACACACAAAAACATACAAACATACACACAAAAACATACACACATACACACAAAAACATACACACATACACATAAAAACATACACACATACACACAAAAACATACACACATACACATAAAAACATACACACATACACACTAAAATATACACACATACACATGAAAACATACACACATACACTTGAAAACACACACATACACACACAAACATACACACATACACATGAAAACATGCACACACTCACCTCCGCCGTTCTTGTAGCAGAGGTAGGGGAACCTCCACACGTTTCCCAGCCCAACCACGTTTCCCGCCACCGCCAGGAGGAACTCCACCTTACTGCCCCACTGGCCCCTCTCCTCCACAGGCCTCTCCACTGTCCCCGTCTCCTTCTGCATCCCTGTCTGCTCCCTTTCAGCCGCTTTCTGCTGTCCTCAGTGCGTCGCGGTCCAATCCCTGCTGTCTGACCCTTGCCCTTTGTTTGGACAGAGCCGGGGGGGCCTGAGAAAAGAGGGTGGTGTTTTACCCATCGACTGTCTGACAGCTCCTTACATGGGTACTGTAGCATGGGATACAGGGCAAAGTCAGCAATGAGTGACAGGGCAACGTTAAAGAATACCCCTCGCTCCCTCTGAAAAGGCCCTTTGCTATCTCTCCATGTTATGCATACACTCAGCTCCTCAAAAACCTTATTTTCACAATCGCTAATGTTCAGCCCGGAATGCGTATTGAAATGCAGGAAATGCATTACCCCATGGAAGCAGTGCACCTACCCTATTTTGCATTTTGGGATTGGGGCTGTCTCATCACAAGTGCCTACAGGTTTGTTTGTTTTCTTTATGTTTACATGCACACCCATACAGGTACACTATACCAGTTGAGGCTCACCTCTATCATAAAACAAGGGTTAAGTGGACCTCGGATAGTGTAGCAGTCTAACGCACTCATTTTGACTGGTGCTTTACATAAGAACATAAGAATGCATAAATACGGGCTGTTCAGCCCATCTAGGCTCGTCATGTCCTAATCTAAAGAATACTTAGTACTGCATCTAGCCTAGACTTGAATGGCCTAAGTGTTTCTGCCTCTACTACCCAACCTGGCAAGCTGTTCCAGGCATTGGCAACCTTCTGTGCAACTCTCACATGCATAACTTCTCACTACATTTTGCAGTATTGAATATCATTTGCCACATTTCTGCCCATTCTTGGATTTTGTTTAAATCATCTTGGATTACTCTAGTCGATTACAAACTGTTTGCCAAACCCCCAAGTTTAGTATCATATCATATCATCAAATTGAACTATTTTGCTACTAACACCACTATCAAAGATCATTTATGTAAATAAGGAAGAGCAGAGGTCCCAGCACCGATCCCTACAGGACTCCACTGCCCACAGCACCTTGGTCAGATATGACCCCACCTACTGTTACTCTTTGTATTTGCCCTTGCAGCTAATTATGAACCCACTCTGAAAGAACTCATGAAATTCCTACTGAATTCATTTTAACAATGAGCCTCTCATGTGATACCTTTTCAAATGCTTTTTGAAAGTCCAAATATATAATATCATAAGCCTGGTTCAGGTCAACACACTTTGTAGACTCTTCAAAAAAGACATGACCTCCCCTTGAGAAAACCACGTTGGCTCTCCCTTAAAATACTATTATTTTTCAATAATGATTCCAACTTGTCTAATAATAATACATTCCAGTATTTTACATGAGATGCAAGTTAAACTGACAGGCCTATAGTTCCCTGGGTCAGTATGGTCCCCCTTCTTATATATTGGAATTATACTACCCTGCTTCCAGTCATCTGGTATTTCTCCAGTGTTTATAGATTGCATAACACTGTGTTCATTAGAAAGCAACATTCCAAGCCCCGAAATGAAAATTAAATAAATGTGAGCCTAGAAGCCAGGAAAATGTTCACTGGAGGGTACCACTCAGCCCCCAAAACGAAAATTAAAGTAGAGTCAATACACATCATTATACAACAGTACATATTATTTGAGATATTTGAAAGTCCATTAACCCATTCATCCATACAGACAAACAGAAAAAGAGTATGTAGCATTGTTTTTGTAGTGTACGAGGATTGTTTGCTCATGGCTCATGGCCTTTACTCACAGCCAGGTTGTTACTTTGGAGTCCCTGTACAGTTGGTTATTTATGTACAGTTTATCCACAACTAGGCCAGCGCTCAGACCTTGTGCTCTGTTTTGATTGCAAATGGGGAAAAGGACACGTCTCCTTTCCATGATTTCTCTGGGGTATTGTTCATTAATAGAAAAAGGCAAACCTTTCAACTCTTTGCCTCTTTCCAACATAGCCACCTTCATTTTGTAATGTGAAAGTCTTGTGACAATAGGACAGGGTTTCTGCGCAATTTTACAGCCAAGACAATGACCCATCTGGAAATCAATATTGCCTACCTCTTCGTTTGTCATTTTAAGTTGATATTTCATGAATTCTTTCACTTTGCTTTCAGTTGTCAGATAGTTCTCATTTCTTCCTTCTTTAATCCCATTATAACTACATTATTTTCATGCTTCTGCATTTTAAATCCAACAACTTTATTTTTTTCAATTTGCATTATCAAGTTTTTCCATTGTGGTCTGAAGGCTTTTCATTGTTTCCCAGAGGATTGTGTTTATCTCCTCCAGTAGCTTGTTGTTATAAGCCATAACTAATTTGAGTGCTTCTACTTCTGCAAAAAGCCCTTCTAGTAAATCAAGCTTTTTTAATCGCTTGCTAATGCTTACCATCATCATACTGTTTCCATTAGACACAAACGTCTGCGTTTCTTCCTTCATTGTTACCCGGAATGGCTGTTTGCTGGGCAGCTTCTCTTCCTCTTTTTCGCTAGAGGACAATATTGATCTAGGTCACTTAATTTTGCCACCAAGCATATCATAATACAAATCAATAAGCTGCTCTAGCTGTGCTATTTCATCTTGCATTTTAGGAGATTCAGTTTTGGTTCATTTATCAAATTTACCACATATTCATGGAAGTAACTTAGGAACTCAGCAATCCAGCTTCACCACCACCATTTTTTTCTCCTGTAGTGTCTACAGGTTTAACTCCAGTCCTGGAGGGTCGCAGTGTCTGCAGGTTTAATTCCAGTGCTGGAGGGCCACAGTGTCTGTGTCCTAGATTTGTGGTTTCCTTTCAATCAGCCAGACAGGCACCCGGCTCTTCCTCTTTCTACCTGGAGAACTCACTCACCTTCATACAGCAGATACGGAGCATCTCTGGGGCTGGAATCTTTTATTTATATATTTTTTATTAAATTCTTTATTAGAATCCTATCCTTGAGGGGACACCAGTGAAACATCTCTGTTGCATTAATGCTTACAAGTGTTAAGAACAGAGGGTGTCGGTCTCTGCGGCAGGGGAGTTGCAGGGTTGCCTCGCTTTTGCTGCGGTGTTGCTGTGGAGGACGTTTGGAACAGTTGTACTTTCCGGGGCCAGGTGACGAGATGACGAGATTGCTGGCAGGTGCCCAGAATTCTAGTTCCAAAGGTCCCAATTATTTAATTATTATTCAATCAGGTAATTGATGCACCTGCCCCCGAGCCCTAGATCCTGCGAGAAGTGTGAGCTGCCTCCATCAACCCTCACCCCCACGCCTACCCCAGTTCCTGGATATGGACCCCCTTCACATGGCTTAGCCCCCCCCACTGACTACCTAACTCAGGAGGCGCAAAGTCATTCAGCCCTGAGTCACCTTGGACTGACCATGATATGGTCTTTTTTGGACACACCCTGTGCCGGCCAGAAGAGGATGGGCTCCCCCACTTTTAGTCTGGTTCCTCCCAAGGTTTCTCCCTATCAAGGGAGTTTTTCCTTGCCACTGTTGCCTTTAGGCTTGCTTTTGGGGGGGTCTAGGCCTGGGTTCCCCCTCTGTTAAGTGTTTTGTGACAATTCAATTGTGAAAAGCACCATACAAATAAAATGTATTTGATTTGATTTGATGTGGAGTTCAATTGACTGATTGGGTTTGTGTGTGAGAATGTGAATTGTTTGGTGTTGAGTGATTGTGATTGGGTGAGTGAATGATAGACTGATGATTGCCTCACGAGTCCCACATGAGCCAGGCAGAAAGTAAGCCTATTTAAAAGCAGGTGGGGCGAATGGGGGATCAATTAGTTTTGTCTTGTCTGGTCATTCATGTGGGTGTGTAGTGTAAAGTAGTTAGTCTTTGTCTTAATGTGTGTGTATATCATGGAGAGTTGTGAGTCTGGTCATTTGTGGGTGTGAGTGCGTGTGCACGTGTATGGTGTATTATTGTGGAGTGTTGGTGTGTCTGTAATCCAAGCTTCTGGGAGGCGGAGTCTGTGTGGAATCTTGAGTTCTGTGGGCGTTTGTCGAAAGTGACTGAGTAGAGTGCTTCCTGTGTGTGTGGTAAAGAGAGAGAGAGGGCGCACTGAGTGTCCGCCTCTCTCCCTCGGTGTGATCATGAAAGAGAGCGAGAGGGTGCCCTGAAATAGGGTCTGCCTCTCACCCTCGAGGTGATTGGGAGAGTGAGAGGGCGCCCTGAAATAGGGTCCGCCTCTCGCCCTCGGTGTGATTGGAAGAGAACTCGCCCTCGGGCAGTGGAGAGTGTTTCTGGAAAATGGCCCGAGAACTCTCATTGAAAGAGTGGAGAGTGTTTCAGGGCTGGTTGCCAGAGAACTCTCACTGTGAGGGGTGGCAAGGGTCTCTGTGTGCATGGGTTTGGGAAGCAGTTGAAAAGTCACTGGATATGTGTGTGCCCGGGGAGGTTCTAGGAGAACTCCGGTCTGAAGAGTTGCAGTGTCTTGTTGAGATGTGTGTTGAGTGTATGTCGGAACAGTGCATAGAGTTCTACCCTGCCCCGGTAAGTGTTGATGTGTGGTAAATGTGGATGTATGAAGGCGGTGTGGAAAGGCGCTGATTGTCTGTGTTCGTTGTGTGTTCCCCGAAAGGGATTCCCCCTCAGAGGCGGGCCTTCATTTAGTGTTTATTTTAGTTTGTTATTTTAGTTAGTTGTTTTTGCCCGAAAGCTTCGCGGCAAGTATGTGTGTGCATGTCCATTCCTGTTTATAATCGTTCATAATATATAAGAAGATAATTATTAATAATGTATAAGCTGAGACATTTAATGGGTTTTACAAATGTGTGTTTCTACAAAACTTTGGTGACACGCGCTTAAGAAATCCGACATGAAACTGAAAGAACAGTGAGACAGATTGGAACCATCAAGAAGCCAAATTTGTGCTCAAGACACTCAAGTGGATGTTCTAGCTATTGAGAGATGACCGCAGAAGAAATTTTCCACTGAGTGGTTCAAAAACAAAACAAATCTATGTCCTGGAGTGGCCCAGTCAAACCCAGACTCGCATTCTATTTCTATAATTTCCAACACCAGTCCCTTGATGGGCACTGATAGTTCAATCAATAAATAAAACTGCATTGTTACATTTCATCCATGCATACAATGACCGAAAACAACAACATTTTACATTTACATTTTAAGCATTTGCAGACTCTCTTACCCAGAGCGACTTACAAGATGACAACAAGAACAACAACCATACATGGCATGACAAAAACAAACAAACAAACAAAAAAGAACATGAGCTCAAATTATTAGTTGCTGTTACGATTACAATTTTGGCCAAGTTTTAGCCAGGACTTAATTGTTGTGGAAAACATTTTAAAATCTTGGATTTGTTTTGAACTGCCAGGTAGAGAATTCCAGAGTGTCGTGACTTTAATTGAAAATGTGCGATTCTAGTTTCCTTCCAATATTCTTCAGGTGTGTGAGGGAAAAATGTACTTAGGCCTTCCGACAGGCCGTTTCCAGCTTGCTGAATGAGTTGTTTATGCTTCCACTAACGGGTCAGATATTGTCTGGATATGGTGTACCATTCGGGAAGAGATAAGTGAGTGTTGCTAGGAGTGGGAGACAATTCAGTGTGAAGGAATGAGAAACATTAAGATGTTTGGGTTGGAGAGCAGGAAACGTCAAGGTTGGTTCCTTGGGAATGAGTTTATTATTGTGCTGTATAAATCATAATAACACGGATGGAAAGTTATTACTGGGTCATAAGTGAGAGTTGCCTTATCCTAATGTATGCAAGACATTTGTATGTTGGAAGGGTAAAACATGTGTTTGGACCCATCAATAAAGGAGGGGTTTCAACCATGGCCAATGGGTGAAACTCCAAAGGGCGATGGTCACCTCGAATGTAAAAGATAAATACTGTTGTATTTCCTTTATCTCGTCGGAGATACTCTGACATTCTTCATGCGAGAGTGTTAGACTGCTCCCCTGTTTCGAAACAGTAATAAAACATGATTTGAAAATTGAGAACACAGTCTCGGTTCCTTTGAATAGTAGAATTTCCACGACAGGTGTTAGTGGCAATATAGTGAAGTCTGGCTATGAATGTATTGAAAATGAGTGGAACTAGATGGTGGAGACATTTAAATGTAAGTGTGAGGTTGGAGTAATTAATAAAATTGTAAAAACTGAGCAGATTGTACTTCTTTATGATATTGCAGTGAGGGAATCTTAGTGGTTTCTTGGCCAGGACTTTGATAGCTTGGTTATAGAGGGAGGCTAGTGGTTTGATGGCGGAGGCTGATGCCTGGGACCAAGAGGTTATGCAGTATGAGAGATGAGAGAAAATCATGTTAGAGCTGTGTGGAATGGTAAGCCGTGTCTGATTTGCCTAAAGGTTTGAAGATTGGCCCTCACAGTTCTACCTAATATTTGTATGGGTTTGTCAAACCTTAGCTGAGAGTCAAAAACAATTCCAAGACTTAAAATCCTGTACTGTCTCTAGTTCGTTGTCTTTTATCCTCACACTGAAGGTTTCTGTGGCTGGGAGCTTTCTAATTGAGAAACAGAGACAATTTTTTAAATATTAAATGTTAGGTAGGACGTCTCAAGCCAGTGTGCCACCTTGACCAAGCAGTCTGTTAGTTTAGCTGCAGCAATCGTAGGTGGTTTTGCTGCCACAAACAAAACAATGTCATTAGTGTACATTTGTAACCCAACTCCTGTGCAACACTCAGATGTCATTGATATATAAACTGTCAGGACTGGTACCAGAAAACCAGGCGCGGACCCAGAAATGCAAAAACTTATTTTATTTTGAAAACAGGCAATGGTCAGGCAGGAGTAATCAGGGCAATGCAGGGATCCAAAGAATGGTCGGGGACAGGCAGAGTTTGTTCCGGGCTTCAGGGGTATCAGGGGCAGGCAAGGCATAGTCAGTGGGCAGGCGAAGGTCGAAAATGAGAAAGCAGTCCAGGGAACACAGGGAGGAGCGGGAACGAGACTGGGATAAAGACGAACACTGGAGCACAAGCACGAACACAAACACGATGAAACAAAACGCGGGGAAACAGATAGCGCTGGAGAGTAGTGTAAGCATACGCAAAGCACAAGACAATCTGGCAACGAACATGGGAAAACACACAGCTTAAATACATTTAGACCTAACAAGAAACAATCAGGAATAAACATGAATGCAGCTGACTGCAATCAGACACATGAGGAATTAAGTGGGAACGATAATACAATAATGAGACAATCAGGAACTGAACATGGGAAACGAACAGCTAACCACATCAGACATAACGAGAAACAGGTGAAACAGATAATACACTGACGAGACTGGAACAGGTAAGCGAAAGTAAAAACACGGACCAGACAACTAGGAAAACATGGAACAAACTACAAACGCTTAGTTAGGGGAAACACGAACACGAGACGTGACATAAACTAAACAATAAAGGTCCAAGCTTGTGGAATGCCCATTTTACTTTCACGACATTCAGATTTAGAATGACCAATTAACTCCTGTTTTGTAAATATGAATGAATAAACCATCTCTTTGCCTGAGAAGAGAAATTAAATTGAGTTAATTTGGACAATAGAATGTTATGATTGACAGTATCAAATGCTTTCTTAAGATATAAAAAGACTGCACCAACTACATTCCCCCTATCTAAGAAGATTTTGATATTTTCTATCAGATAGCAATTGGACAGTTCTGTTGAGTGCTTAGGTCTATAACCAAATTCATTTGAATACGACAGATTACTGTCCTCCAAGTATGTAATCAATTGTTGTGCTACAACCTTTTCTAAGACTGGAGAAAATTTGAAGTATTGAAATTGCCCTATAGTTTGAGGCCAAGGTAGCTGGGCCTGACTTGGAAGTGGGGGTAATCAGAGCCTTTTTCCAATGATCAGGGAACCTTTCTGTGGTTATGGACATATACGTTTTGGTAAAGGTTCTGCAAGAATGGATGAGTGTCTCTTAAAGAATGCTGTGTCTATATTAAAGACATCTTTAGCATAATGAATTAGACAGTTTGGTAATGATTCTATGTACCATATTCTGATTGGTCATTTTAATATAGAAAGAGCTGTCTGAATCTGTTGTAGTATCATTCTCTGATTTAACTGGATGAAAGTTTCTGGCAAGTTCATCAACAGTGTCAATAAAGAAATTGTTAAAAACATTTGCAATCTTCGTAGGTCTGTAATTGTGGTATTCTCAATCTTAAACTCCTTAACAGAGCTTTCTGAGGTTTAGGGTTTACCAAACTATATTTGTTTCCAAGCATTAGAACTGTTCCCCTTGCTGTTTTCAATCAGCCTGATAAAGTGCTGTGCTTTTGCAGCGCATAATTCTTTGACCGCCTTGTTTCTGACTTAAAAGTTAGGATGTCAGTGTTACTTTTTGATTTCAGGGACTCTTTTTCATTGGAGTCCAGGGTCGGTATTCACAAAGCATTTTAAGGGTAAAAGTTGGTCCTAACTCGGCAATTTAGGAGCAACTCCGAAAAATAATGTCCGTGTCACTCATAAATTTAGGACTCCTACATTTTTGCTATAAGAGTATTTCACAAAGGGTTTGAGAGCTAAAAACAGCTCCTAAGTCCAGGAGAAGTTAGAAGCAGTCAAGAGGACTTCTAAGTCGCTAAAGACCTACTCACAGCGATCCGAAAATAGCTGCTGCCGGCAATCGTCGTCGCAATCGCGTCAACACTTTGGATATATTGAATGATACAGAGCTCATAAAAAGGTACCGCCTCAATCACGAGGGCATTATGATAGTAGTAGAGCTAGTCAGAGGTGCAACCACGTACATTTTACATTTGACATTTTAAGCATTTAGCAGATGCTCTTATCCAGAGCGACTTACAAGATGTGCATTAATACATGGTAGGAACAATCATAGTTAGCGCACGAGATCAGTGCAGTAATACAGCAATAGACAACTGTCACACGCCGTGTGACAAACCCTGAATGGGAACAGAACAGCCAGGAGACACAGAGTGGAGTTTATTTGTTTTTCTGTCTCTCCCCCCAGACATGGGAGAGAGACAGTGGGAGTAGCAGGTTAACATATAACAAAGACTAACACAAACAGACACAAAATCTTCACCCTACTCGCCGCGAAGCTTTCGGGTAAAAACAACAAACTAAAATAACAAGTTAAAATAACCAAACTTACGGGACACCGCGCCTCTTCCTCCAGAGTTCCCCTGGAACCTCCTCAGGCACACACATATCCAGTGACCTTTCAAGTGCTTCCCACCCATTCATACTGAGACACTCGAACTTTTCCAGTTCGAGTTCTCTTACGCATTCATTCCAGAGACACTCGCCACTCCCAGGATGTGAGAGTGCTGGCAATCGGCTCTCAAGATACTTCACTCTTCCGGTGAGTTCTTGGGCTTGCTCAGACACTCTCCACTGTCGAGTGCGAGCTCTTTTCCACTAAAACCGAGGGCGAGAGGCGGACCCTCTTCCGGGGCACCCTCCCGCTCCTCCATAATCACACCAAGGGAGAGAGGCGGACACCTAAAGCGCACCCCCTCTCCCTCTCCCTCTTCCTCACTCACACAGTAAGCACTCTACTCAGTCACTTTCGACAAACGCACACAAAACTCCACAACATTAAACATCCAACATTCAACATCAAACATTCCACATAAAACGTGCACGCGCACTCACACACACATCAAGACAAGACTGACTGATCCCCCACTCGCCCCACCTGCTCTTAAATAGGCTTAGTTTCTGCCTGGCTCAGGTGGGACTCGTGAGGCAATCACCCAATCACAATCACAACTCACATTCTCACTCAGACACCCAATCAGCCAATTGACTTCTATATCAATTGACTGATTGACACCAATTAAATAATAATTAAACCAATTAAGGCCTTTGGAGCTCCCTTCCGGGCGACAGTTCACTCTCACACCCTGGGAGAGTGCCAAACCTGCCCCCGGAAAGTCTCACTGCTCCAAAGGCCTCTACCACATGGAACAAGACAGGCAACCATGCCACTCCCATGTGGCCGAGACCGACGTCCTCCACAACAACATTGCAGGCATCTGCGTACCAACAAACAGAAACAACCTGATAACAGCAGAGATCAAGGTGTTGACAACTCTACGCTACTTAGCCACAGGGAAAATTCAGCTATGCAGCCCCGTTATGCTGGAGTCAGAGTACCCAAGGATACTGTACACCACTGAGGCAGTTGGCAACAGTTCCTTGGGTGCTGTGCCTCCTCCTAATGAATACATTAAACATTATGTATTACAGATTAAATGATCAAGTCGGTGCACAAAGCGGGGTCCTCAAACAGTACAGGTCAAAACACACAGCAATCCAAACAATACATTTCTTCCAAACAATTCACTCACTCACTCACTCACTCACTCACCCACTCACCCACTCACCCACTCACTCACCCACTCACCCACTCACCCACTCACCCACCTACTCCAACTCACCCACCTACTCCAACACACCAACCTACTCCCTCCTAGTGTAGCTGAAACAAATCCTTTAAATAGGCCTCCAAATGGCATTCAGCTCTCCGTAGTCCCAATCGCTTGACCTCATTCAGGTGCAGTTTTTTGGTTTCCTCCAGTGGCTCCCAATAATTAAAGGGCCAGGCAGCCATTTTCTGGTGCAGCCCCTTGGGATGCCACAATACATATACAATTTAATTATACGTAATATGTCAGTGTGTTAGTCTTTTTTTAATAATGCAGAGCTGCTTTTTGATTGGCTTGTGGGGGACAATTCAAGATGGGGATGACCCATAGGGCACATATATATGTTACTAATGAGGTGATTAGACACTGTACCCTTTGAACTTAGAAATATTTCCAAAGGAATAGTGATTTATTGGTTTATTGTGGTCAAGTCTGTTCATGTCAAGTCTGTTTCTTTATAAATGTTTTGTCATTCATCTGTACTTGCTGTGTACCAAATTTAATTGAAATCGGGCAATGGATTTATCAGGAGATATCTTTTTAAGTGATTTTCCAAAACGTCTAAATGGCAGAAAATCCAATATGGCAGACTTCATTGGTCCAAACGGTAGATGCATGCCTTGGTTTCAAGTCTTCAGGACAAATGTGGCAGGAGTTATTAATGTTTGGACACCCCTGTCAACTAGACCATATCACCAGCAAGAACATCTTCATCCAGACCTATCAAGGATGCTTCTCGCTCTACTTTATAAAACCACCCTGTGGGCATGTAAATCAGGTTACCTGATTGCACCTGCAGGACTGTCGCTGTTACACAAACATACATTACAATATATTTGGTCAAAATGTAGCCTAGACCTTGCATAGCCAATTCATTCCAGATAAAGAATTTCAGGTTACAAAGAGCAGCCAAACAAACTATAGATTAATAAACACTTCATGACATAAGCACATATGATTCCAGAATGGGAAAATTTGATTTGTAGAAAGTACCCTTTGTAGCAATATGTGGGACACATATTAATGTTGCACTGGAACATCGGTGCATGTTGCTGTGTTGTTGTATGTGACATATTCTAATGTTGCACCAGAACCTCAGTGTTGTTCCATATGGAGCAAGATGACTTTAATGTTAAAACTGTGTCTGTCATAACTCTGAACCACAGCAACAGAGCATATTGAAACATGGTGGCAGCGTTACCCAAATGTATTGGATCTCTGCGATATATTGTAGGAAACAGCCTAGTTGCTTAAATGGGAAAAAGTGAAAGAAAGAAAACATGACCGAGGCTAATGTATGTGCCGCACTCTGAACATGCCGACACAGAATTATGAGCTGGTTCCCGAGGAAACTCAATGTCAAAGCAAGCTAACAAGTTCAACAAGGATTGTGGTCTTGAGTAGGCTAGACCGGGGATGAAACTAACACTTTTTTTTGTGTGCAAATTTATGTAAAAAATATTTGAGTCAGATGAATCATATTTTTATACAAGCGACATACACATATCTGTTATCATTACACACTTAAACTGTGTTTCTACAACTTACCTGTCGTTTAAGATTTAACCGAAAGTGGCGGAAGTGAAATGGTACAACTTACCCCATAGGCGGGGTAAGTTGTAACAGGCACGGGAAAGAATGTAACGCCAGCTAGAAGAGTCTTATAAATCGGTGCAAAAAAAATAAAGTAAATGAAATTCTATTTTATATCAAACAAATATACTTTCCATCCTAACATTTGACATTTATAAATATATACTAAATTCCATCCATCCATTATCTAAGCCGCTTATTCCTGGTCAGGGTCGCAGGGGGTGCTGGAGCCTATCCCAGCATGCGTTCCGGGCGAGAGGCAGGAATACACCCTGGACAGGTCGCCAATCCATCGCAGGGCACACACACCATTCACTCACACACTCATACCTACGGGCAATTTAGACTCTCCAATTAGCCTAACGTACATGTCTTTGGACTGCGGGAGGAAACCGGAGTACCCGGAGGAAACCCACGTGGACACGGGGAGAACATGCAAACTCCGCACAGAAAGGCCCCCGGCCTAGATTTGAACCCGAGACCTTCTTGCTGTGAGGCGACAGCGCTATCCACTGCACCACCGTGCCGCCTATATACTAAATTAAATAAGTAAAAATGAACTGCGGATGCAATATTATTCTCTGGCAAACTAAGACAGTCTTAAAAATCATCGATCAAAACTGGATTGTTTGCAGCCACATTTACCATCACTTGTAGGTGCACATTAAAAAAATATTTTCCCACTGTATTCAATTCTGCAGCCTAGTATTTTGCCGTGCAGACTCGTGCGCATGCTCAGAGGTGGGTGGGAATCTCGCGTCTCACCAGTTTATCAGCAAATCAGTTTTTTTCCCGTTGTGGGCAGACAGCTACCTTCCCCCATCATATTAATAAAAAACTGACCAATATAAGAAATGTATCGTTCAAATTATTTTAATATGGCAATTATTTTAATTTATATACAGATACAGATAGCCTCTGATAGACCTGCCTCTTGATTTTTGCCTCATGATTAAAATTATATAAGGTTGGACACACACAAACCAGTAATCGAAAAACCGCTCCAGTACAAAAAGTTACTTGGCAAAGTGCTGATAAAAAGAGAATAACTGGTCGGATTGTTCTAAAACTTGGTAATCAGACGTCACTCTCCTTCGTGGAAATGTGACAGGGAGCACTACTTGTTTGACCATGTGCAACAATATAAAATGTCTGTTTTACGACAAACCCTGTGTTAGTTTCATCCCCGGTCAACCCTACATTTTGAACATGTTGAGACTTTTGATTACGATAATAATCACAATAGACAGCCACGATGGAAAATGCACTGAAGCCTCCCGGAAAAATAGACTTTGACAATTGTAATTTACAGCACTTACCTGGAAAAGGTGGAAGGAAGAATTTAACTTATATGTAGGTCTGACAATGGGAGAGAAAACAGATGGTTACAATGTGAAACTATTGCATTGCCTCATTGGCGAAAAAGGCAGAGAAGTATGTCGGGACTTCAATGGATAATTTGTTTGTAGATGACGTGTTAGCAGCATTGGTTGGATTTTGTGATCCTAAAAAAAACGAGACCATAAAGCGATTGTAGAATCCTGTAAGATTCCACCCGAACACACCAAATGGCGGACGTGTCCGAGTGTTGAAGTATAGTGTGTAGCCTTACCTTATTGTTTCCGGAACGGGATTAAATGGGTGTTTAATTAACTCCACCTCTATCTGACTCCAATGTATGTTACCTTTTCTCTCTGTTAACTTTTACTTCTAGACTCGTATAAGCAAATGAGACTGTAGTCTCTCGTCTCGCGTAGTGTGGCTCTATACGTGTTGCTATCTCTATATGAGATGCAGACGTGCCTTTGGCCTGTGTAAAGCCTTGCAAGGATACAGTTGCGTATCTTGCAACGGCACTAATGTATAGGCGGCTGACTACGGAGTGCAACGTTCTATGTGTGTGTGTTCACTTTAAACCACAACGTGTAACTGCAGTCTAGATTAATGAGAGATGCTTTGGTATGAAAATGTTTATTAACCGGACTTGCAGAAAAACATCAAACTGAATTTGCGTAATGTAAGAATACAAAAACGGCTATACGCCAAGTTGCGCAGGAGGTCGTAGTACGAATCTCCGCGATGTATGCCACTTTTCCCCCTATATGGGCCAATTCTACCGAATTGGTTCAAAGTCAGGTTGGAAATATTTTTACATTTTGTATGTTTTATTCCCAAAACTTTGTCCGTATATATATATTGTACTATATCTAAAGTACATATATCTAGTAAAAGTACCGTCAATTTTTATATTGAATGTTTTTCCTCTCCCGAAAATTGTCACTACCGAAACATAGTAATACACTATGGTAAAAAAGTATTATATGAATCTGTTAAGATTGTGTTTCCTTCCCTTCTCTAAAGAGTATTTTTATAAATTTTTCTTGAGGGTTTTCACAATTAAATCAATAAAAATAACATTTTTACCAAATTTCTAAGTTCATATTGATTTCAGAGTTAATGACTGATGAAATTGAACATACATTTAACCAATCAGTATCATAACATTTTAGTTTATAACTCAATATACTTTATTTTTTACAAAACACCCAGTGTTTCGGTAGTGACTGCACTGTTTCGGTAGTGACCACAGTATTTTGTTTGCAAGGTTGTATCATATTCCCTCAACCTTATTGCTTAATCTTAACTCATAACATGCCTTATGTTGGGAATATTACAAACACAAATGTTTTGTGGTCAATAAAATATTTTTATTTTTGAAGACATAACAATTGTTCATCCATAACCATGACTTATCAATGGAAAATAATTACCCAAGTGGGTTCAGTAAAAGAGAAGAAGAAGAAAACATTGACAAATGACATTGATATTATGCTGTTGCTGTCAGGCTTCTGAACGCTAACTAATGTATCCTCAAAAGGTCTGTAACAAATAGATTCCGCTAGCCGCGATGCTAATTTTCGCTATGTTAAGACTTTTAAAATACTTATATGAAAAATTATGAAATGTAAAAAATGATGCCACCAGGTGGCCATTGGTTCCTCTAAATAAGTAGTTCCCGTAACTAGCTAAATTTCTGTTCGAACAACCACGATTCTTACCCTTGAAAATACACATATTTAAAATTAGTTTCATTTTCAGAGTATCTTTCCCTTTCGTGTTAAATTAATTCAGTAAACATTACCTTTGATTTCGAGCAACAGCTGACAGGCAAGTCGCCTCGGTAGAACTGTGTCTTGCAATGTCTCCAAATATTTTTTTTACCTGGCAATTAATATAGTGGCAAAAATTCAGGCTTGGTGAGAGGCGGGACCGGCTGTGAAACTAGCGGATGTGGTTTATGGTTTCTTGCAAATAGATCAACAAATCCATCTAGATTATGTCACAGTTTTTGCTAGAGAACCGTTTGTTAACCTCGTTGAGCATCTGGGCCCGTATTCACAAAGCATTTTAAGGGTAAAAGTTGGTCCTAACTGCGCAATTTAGGAGCAAGTCCGAAAAATAATGGGCGTCTCACTCATAAATGTAGGACTCCTAAATTTTTGGGATAAGAGTATTTCACAAAGGGTTTGAGAGCTAAAAACAGCTCCTAAGTCCAGGGGCCTCATTTATAAAAAGTTGCGTAGAAACCATCCTACATTTGATCTAAGATCATTTCTGAAATGTGCGTAAGTGTGATTCAGAGAAACTGAACGTACGCCCAAAAAAACGTGCGTACGCCAGTCCCCCAGATGTGAAATCTATGAATCGAAAATGATCTTGAAATTGTGCGTAGCTGAATGGTTTTAGATCTCCGCCTTGTAAACGCCCCCTAATTAATATCATTAGCATATAAAGGAGCACGAATCAAAACAGAAATGTTCTACTTGATAATGGCGAGCTGCAAGAAAAAGAATTTTAGCGAGGCGGAAATCGAGGTCCTGTTGGCGGAGGTGCAGCTGCGTGCAGGGGACGCTGTTTGGGAGCCTTTCTAATGGCTTTACCAGTACAACCAAGTACGTGGCCTGGCAGTCTGTAGCCCAGGCTGTGAACGGGGGGCAGCAAAGGTCCCTGAAGGACGTAAATAATTTTTAAACTGATTTAAAACTGAGGTCAAAATCTCTAATAACTCGTTCCCTTCTTCTTATTGCGCGGTTGGCGATATCTTCGAGAAGCGAAACCATTCTATTTTATAGCCTACAGATTGACCAAGTGTTTTACACGCGTGGAACCATAATATGTATTAAATACATTTCAAGGATGTGTCAATTATGCTAATTGGGGTAGTTTTGGAAAACCAATGTGTGTTTTTGTTTTGTTTTCCACAAGTAGCTTAGCTTATGTTGTTTTATTTTATTAATAAATGTATTGTGCAAACCATTACGTATAGCATAAGCAATGTGTTCAATCTGGTAATACTACTACTACTACTACTACTACTACTACTAATAATAATAATAATAATAGGCAGCAGACGACATGTTGGCGCTGTTAGATTTCGAATACATTTTACATTACATTTACATTTTAAGCATTTAGCAGATGCTCTTATCCAGAGCGACTTACAATATGTACATTAATACATGGTAGGAACAATCATAGTACGCGCAAGAGATCAGTGCAGTAATACAGCAATAAACCATTGCAGGCAGCCGCGTACCATACCTGTAACACTGGGAAGGAAAAGGTTAGTCAATTATTATTTTTTAATGGAGTAAGCAGGGGTATATAGTCCAGGAGAAGTTAAAAGCAGTCAAGAGGACTTCTAAGTCGCTAAAGACCTACTCATGGCGATCCGAAAATCTGCTGCTGCCGGCAATCGTCTAGTCGCAATCGCGTCAACATTGGAGAGATATTGAATGATACAGAGCTCATAAAAGGTACCGCCTCAATCGCGAGGTATTATATATATATATTATATATATTATATATAGATACCCGCTGATTGTTCTGAGATGCAGACATGTAACCAATTGACTAGTCGGTATTCTTGGTTTCATGTTAAATCAGTGACACGTAGCGTACATTTGTATTTTAGAATCTTTATTAGAATATAATAGGGGTGCATCGGATCAGCAAAAATAATAATAACGGGACCAAAGGCGCGTTTCCACCAAAAATTGCCAGGAACTATTCTCAAGGAATTGAATGAATGTTAATTTCAGTTTTTCAATTTAAGTTATTTCACTAAATCTTTATTCGAACATTTCACAAAATACATTTTTAGATTCAGTACGCCTTAGGCGATTTAACTAGGGTGGTCTTATGCCTGAATTAATTTAATAAAAAATAAAAGATCGCTAATGTTTAAATTCTATTTAATTCGGTCGCGTTTCTAAAAACATGCCTCCCAGAAAGGCATTTAGTATGAAAAACAAAGCAAACCAAAACGTACATGGTTGTCTATCTCTTCACTGTAACTCTGCATCGAGATTTAGGGAATTGTTACTTTAAAACATAACAGCGGCAGAAAAACTGTATTTCTCTATGATGGTTCAATTTAGCTATTAATCCGCGGATCATATGCGTGCCAAACCGTGGGGGTTGATCCGTACGGATCACGGATCAACTGCGATCCGTTACACCACTAGAATATAACAGGAACAGGTAGTCCTACATACCCATTTACAGTAGCATATCATTTATTTGGTAGGTTGAAATCGCAGGCAGAGACCCATCCCCTATACCAGACAATCGCTGTGGGCATTCTGAGTAAGCTCGTTCATGAGAAACAACGTCATCCATAGCAACGACGTCAACCCCGCCATCACTCTTAGCTTGAAAATTCTAGGAATTCCTTAGTATGAGTTTGTCTTTGCAGCTTTGTGAATAGGTTTTAAGGTGGGACTCCTAACTAAAAGGTTTTAGTGCGATTTAGAAGTACTCCTAGTGGTAAGATAAAATTCTTTGTGAATACGGGCCCTGATCTAAGACAGGGTATAGTCAGGGATCCAGTCACCCAAAATTTGACAGAACCTGACATGGCATGCTATACTTTTTGTTTGTGTTTTTTCTATTAATTTGGACATTAAGGTCCAGTGAATGAGAGGTCTGCTCTGCCGGACACCTTGCGGAAAGAAATTATGGCCATTTTTGTATATGCAGCCTTTATTTTTTGACCGAAAAATGTGAAAGAGGTTTTTTTTCTTAAAGTCCTCAGTGGGTTGTGTAGGCTGTCAATAAATGCATTCCAGATACACAGAACACATGTGTTGACAACACCAAGTTAAGAAATACACTCACAAAACCTTTCCAAATGATTTAGAACCATTTTCTATTAAAAAAGTACAATTTTTGCATTTTTTCCATTATTTTTATCTTTACTTTGTTAGTAACCAATTATGCCCTGAGTTATGACATCAGTTATGACATCAGCCAATGTGTCATTCTTTTCAGCAAACATTATAGTCATTCCACAGTAAAGATTATTAAAATCAACACAAAATCAATGGATCTGTGGTGAGTTTATTACCCTTATGCTCAGAATTCCTCTTTTTAATTTTAACAAAACCCTGTACCCCAAAGAAAATTTGCACAAGACTTTGGTATTAACTAAAAAAATCCAGACTAAAAATCTAAACATTAAAGTCCATATGTAAATAAAGTTATGTGTAATAAAGTGGAATGAAACAGGAAAAAAGTATTGAACACACTAAGAAAAAGCAGTACACCACAGCAAGGGAAGGCAAGGAACCAGCTGAAAACCATAACGAATTAGGAGGCAACTCTACCTCCAATCTGTGCTAATTAATGTCAGCGGGGTTAGAATATATTGATGGGCTATAAAAGGTTTTTTTTTTGTTACCAAGATGCCACACAAGAAACATCTAATGATGGGTAAAAGCAAAGAGCTCTCTCAAGACCTTCACAACCAGATTGTTGCAAAACATGAAAATGGAATTGGCTACAGAGGTATTTCACAACTTCTGAATCTTCCAGTAAGCACCATTGGGGGCATTATCCGTAAGTGGAAGCAACATCACTCCACCATCCACCGGCCACGCACAGGAGCTCCTCACAAGATTGCTGATCAGGGAGTCAGAAGGATACTTAGAAGAGTAGCCAAAGAGCCAAGGACCCCTAGGAAAGAGCTCCAGAAAGACTTGGAGGCAGCAGGTACAACTGTGACAGAAAGGACAGGAGGCAATGCACTCCACCGCCATGGCCTCTGTGCACGCTCAGCCCGCAAGACTCCACTACTGAAAAAAAACTTGAAGCTCGTTTAAAGTTTGCCAAACAACATTTGGACAAGCCAGTGAACTACTGGGAGCATGTACTCTGGTCAGATGAGACCAAAATTTAACTTTTTGGCTGTCACACAACACACCATGTTTGGAGGAGAAATGGCACTGCACATCACCCGAATAACACTATACCAACAGTGAAGTTTGGAGGTGGAAGTATCATGATGCGGGGCTGTTTCTCCTCTCATGGTACTGGCAGACTTCATATCATTGAAGGAACAATGAATGGAGCCTTGTACAGAGAGATTCTTGAGATGAACCTGCTGCCATCCACCAGGATGCTGAGGATGAGACGTGGGCGGACCTTCCAGCAGGACAATGATCCAAAGCATACAGCAAAGGAAACTCGCAATTGGTTTCAGAGAAAGAAAATCAACTTGTTGAAATGGCCCAGTCAATCACCTGACTTAAACCCAATTGAACATTTGTGGAAGCATCTGAAGATCCAGATTCACAAGAGGGCCCCCCGCAATCTTCAAGATTTAAAGACAATCTGTGTAGAGGAATGGGCCAAAATCACACCTGAATACTGTGGGTGATTAGTTACTTCATACAGAAAGCGCCTTGAAGCTGTCATTACAAACAAAGGCTTCTCCACTAAGTATTGAATTAATTTCAGTTAGTGTGTTCAATACTTTTTTCCTATGTCATTCCACTTTATTACACATAACTTGATTTACATATGGACTTTAATGTTTAGATTTTTTGTCTGGATTTTTGTCTGGATTTCTTGAGATTTCTTGAGTTAATACCAAAGTGTTGATGTGTTCAATACTTATTTCCCCATAGTATATATATATATATATTGACACCTAGGCCTTCAGTAGTGCTCCGTCTGAATCAATCCACCCCTCAATAACTATTTTATGGCTATAAAAGCCATCTTATTGTTATGTTTTGAGTGTCTGTTCGGTTTGTTTTTGCACTTTGTTTATTTATCTTTCTTCAGTCATGTTTCATTCTCGTTCTGTCATGCACTTCGGGAAATTCTATGTTTAGTTTTTTCCGTCTTCGTTTCTAATCTCGTTTTACTTCCTTCTTACTTTCTAATTACACTTTGTATATATTAGTTAGATGTATATAGAACTAACCAACTAATCTACTAACATTAGGGATTTAGATTAAGTTACTAACACTACTAATCACGAATTATCTCACGCTTCTAACTATCGCTGTCATTGTCTCTTGTCCTATCTCTGTACGCTTCTCACGTTCCGCTTTATTCGCACGCAGATTTTATGCGTTCCTCCTTCCCTAAAAACCGAAACATAGAATTTCCTCATGACAAGACCTCCAGGAACAATGAAACGTGGAACAGAACGAGAATGAAACATGACTGAAGAAAGATAAATAAACAAAGTGCAAAAACAAACCGAACAGACACCCGTTGCCGTTATCCAGAGATAGATGCCTTCCAGAATAAACTTTACTGAAGAAACAAACCCGGGTGCTACAGCTGCGACACACATAAAAAATCATCAATAATAACCTCATAAAATTGCAATATTATTTAGGAAAATAGCAACATTTTACTCACCAAAAATCCTTATTATTTGTACACAAAATCCATCCCCTTTCTTTCCTCAAAAAGAGTTCAATTACTCTGTCGTACAGATTATCCGTGTGTTTCAGTTCCATCAATGCTGAAAGTCGAGCCTGCCCTGTCGTATTTCTGGCATAAGTTTTAATTCGCTTTAGGGCTGAAAATGTCTGCTCAAATGTCTGAATCACAGACTGATGTTAATTATATTTTGTCCATGAATACTTATTAAATAATTCCAAATGGTCTGTCCGCTTCCTTTCATAGCTTTTCCCCTGATTGCGCTGCTTCCAGACGTGTATTTTCATATTTAAGCATTTAACCAATCACATTACATCATAGTCAGACACTCTCTGACTATCCAATCAAAGGGTGTGAATACGCTGACGTTACCTAGGCCTTCTAGAAGGCCTTCGTGTCCCCAACTCAAAATCTGATTGGTTGAAGCAACAGTTTGATCAACACTTATTTTATGCTACAGGGCCTGCAGAACTGATTGTGAAGGCCTCCAGGCAGATTTCTTTGACCCTGGCAACAAATGATGGCTGAAATGTGATTGGTTAAATGCTTTAATATGAAAATACACGTCTGGAAGCAGCGCAATCAGGGGAAAAGCTATGAAAGGAAACGGACAGACCATTTGGAATTATTTAATAAGTATTCATGGAAAAAATATAAGAACATAAGAACATAAGAATACATAATGATGAGAACGGGCCGTTCGGCCCATCTTGGCTCATCATGTCCTAATCTAAAAAACATCTAGAGTATTCTAAGTGGAAAAATATAATTAACATCAGTCTGTGATTCAGATATTTTTTAGGCCAGCAGAGAAGGCC
Source organism: Aldrovandia affinis (assembly GCA_029706075.1). NCBI lineage: Eukaryota > Metazoa > Chordata > Actinopteri > Notacanthiformes > Halosauridae > Aldrovandia > Aldrovandia affinis. Next base: position 4,368,682 of record JAINUG010000077.1, read on the forward strand.
TTGCAGGCCCTGACGGCCCACCACTGATATATATATATATATACATACACCACCGGTCAAAAGAGAACCCCTCAATTTTTCCAATTTTTATTGAAATTTACACAGTTTAATGTTTCAATGTACTCTGAAATTAAAGCATAGAACAAATAAACAATTGGAGATAAAAAATAAATCATGGAATCGTTTTGTTTTTTGGAAATTGCACTGTAATTCGAACCCTAGGCTACACCATCAGTCCAGCTCCCAGCAACAGGCCAGAGACCAAGGTGAGCAGTGCCAGTCCCGTCCTTCCGGCTGCGTTGCTAATCTTGGAGGTCAGGTGGCAGCGCCTCATGTTTCCTGCCCCATCCCAGGCGAGCAGCTCGGCCTGAGGGGAGCAGCAGCTGGCAGTGTAGCGCACATGCAGGGGTGCCCCAGCGCCCCGGCCCGAAACGTTCAGAGGGGGGTTCCCCTGGAGCAGGCGTGGCTCCTCCATCCCCTGCAGATCCCGTCTTCCTGCACTCTCGGTCTCCCTGCTCCTTCCTTCCTGTTGCCATGGCTTCCCTGCCCACCCGCCCAGACCCGGGAGCAGCGTGAGGATGCCCGTGCCGTTGGACAGCTGTAACGCGGCCAGGCCAGAGCGCCCCCTGTCTGCCACCACCAGAGACACAGTCCAGCTGGCTTGGCCGCACGGCGGGGGGCAGTTGGCCTCCACGTGCACCAGGGAGCAGGACGGGGAGGTCATATCCGGGTCCTGGAGAGAGGGACACATGTCCACTGCTTATGGAAGAGAAGACACCACCAACACCTGAGCTGGAGATTATCGCTAATCTGAGGGTGATAAAATGGGCCTGATTTACTAAAGGATTGCGACTGCTTTTCGAATGCTAAAGCAGTCGCTACAAGGCCACAATATCTACATGGGGTACACAAGGTCACAAGGGGTAAAATCACTATTAGGATGTAATTTGAGAGGGTTAAGCCACTTTGCTTTAGATGAATAGTTAAATCTGTTCATGCATATGCATACATGGGGTGAACGCGCAACTGTTGTTGCAACGTACCCCGGTTCATGTCACGACAGCTTTATTTTCAAGAATACCTGTATCTACAGAAGTCAGAATTTTAAATATACATGTATATTCTATATAGCACACATAGGCATATTATTTACTAGAACTGGAAATAAAAAGTATATGAAAGGATGCAGGATTTCTATTGACTAATTTGTCAACAGCTAGCAGTCAGTATAAAAATGCAGTTCTGAATTTGAACAATATTCTTTCCTCGGTTGGACTACTGCTGTTTTTCCCCCCACATTATGTTGTAGGAAAGTTTTTTTTTGTACGCCGCCTAACATCATATCATATTACCTTTACATCATGTACTGTTTGTTTCGTTATGCCTAATTAATTCATTTATTTTGTGATGTCACTGCAAAACTATTTCTTCTCTGTTGGTGTTGTTTTCCTATGTTATAATATGGCGTTGTGATGCTGTACCTCATTGACCAATACCTCTATTTCCTGATCTGTAAAATGTTTTATTTTTCTCGTTGTTCCCTTGCTTCTTGTGCCTGGTTGCTGTGTATCCATTTCTTGGCGTGTTGTTTCGGACCCTTTTTGTGGGTGTATCCTACCGCAAATTGTGTATGAGGGCGTTTAATTTCTTTGATTGCATAATTAGAACCAGTCTTAGTAAATTAGTCGTTAATGTGTCGCTATTTGTGACCGCAAAATGGCCGCAACAAAATAGTGACTGTCTTTGCGCTGCTACTATCTTAGTAAATCTGGCCCTCAGTATGGAAGTCAGTGAAAAGACACATATATGCAATCTCACATTGTTACAGTCACCATCATACAGAACCATACAGCTAACATCTCACACCGTTACAGTCACCATCATACAGAACCATACAGCTAGTGCAGTGGCTAATCACTTTATTTCGATTTCTTAATTCTTAGCTAATATTTTTAACTTTAAATCTCTTCAATTAACCACTTCGTTGGTTAGGTGGTAAAAGACGATAACTTATGGGTGTCACTGTTTATGATAACAACAACGACGATGGTAAGAATAATGCATTGCTCCACCGCCATGTTTATTCCAACTTATACCACAGAGGCCACGCAGGGCCAACAAAGGCAAATCACAAAGCAATTCAATTTCCTTCCTTTTACAGGAGGTCAAAATAACAACATTCAAAAGCAAATAGATTAATTATCAAAATTACAAAATTAGGAAATGGCGCTTACAGCTAGCATTTCACACCGCTACAGTCACCATCATACAGAACTATACAGGTAGCATCTCACACCACTACAGTCACCATCATACAGAACTCTACAGCTGTAACCTGCTTGTCCTTAAAGTTAGGGTTCTTACTTACCTGTTTGCCCCTCCACAGTGGTATGATGATGAAGGATGGAGGGGTAAAGTATATGGTGAGGTGTGAGCGCTGTATTCTGTAACTCACCTGTGGAACGACACTCAGGTGCACTACAGCATAGTTGGCGTCAACGGAGTCCAGCGCCCGGACAGTGAGCGTGAGGGTGACTGCTCCCCCCAGCTCTGTGTCCCCCGGAGTCTTCACCTCCACCTGCCCCCTCAAAGACCCCCTCTCTGCTACGGACAGCCTGCAGGGAGAAAACACAGGCCCACATCTGAACTCGTCAGGGCGAAGCAGTGTGTTTGTACAATCTGTGAGGGATGTTTTTACTCATTTGGATTATTATTCCAGAGTTTCTGCTGCATCACCCTTATGCCCTTCACACCTGCACCTGTACCTGTACCCGTGTGTGTACTAGTATGTGTGTGGTGTTGTGTTGCTATGTGTACCTGTATCTATATGTGTGTGTTGTGTTTCGTTGCTGCGTATACTTGTATCTGTGCGCGTGTGCTGTTGTGTTGTCTGCCTTACCTGTGAGGTTCTCTCTCTGTGAGAAACCCGCGGTCGTCGACAGCGGTCAAGGTGAAGTACCGGGTGGGACCATGGTTCCACAGGTCAAAGATGACCACGGAGGCATGGCCGGGAACCAGGTGAGGAACCGAGAGGACCTGGGGAGAAGAGTCATGGAATACTGATGCTTCCCACACCTAGACCAATGGGATAACCAGAGGGTTTGTATCCCTCCAGCACACTGTACTGCTGTGTTGTGTGTTGTGCAGACCTGGGTAATGATTACAGTTTCAGAACTGGCTCCCTTGGGCAGCACCTGGTGGTGTATAACAAGGACCCACACTTGGGGAGAGCCTGGTTTACTGAAGAGAGACGGACTCCACCCGAGCTGGAGGGTGCTCTTCTGTTATCTAATAACATAGGCCATAGTCTGAATCGGCGAAATTGACATTCAAGAGCTACAGCCAGGCAGCAGACAGACGGTCTTAAACAACTGTCTGCAAGTTTCCCTGAACTCGTGACTAGTTTCCACCCCAGTTCCCACATAATTGAGACTGTGTCTGTTCCACGTAGAGAAAACCGTAGTCTATTGAAACTCAAACCTCCCCGTGGGATTTTTTCTAATAATCTGATAAGGATCAACACGAACCATCGTAATGCAAATGCTAAACCTAATTTCGATAGAACTCTCCTTAAAATTGGGTTGCTAAATATAAGATCACTAGCTCCTAAAGCTGCCCTTGTGAACGAACTGATCACTGATTATAAACTTGACATTTTAAGTTTGACGGAGACTTGGCTTAGACCTGATGAGTACATAGCATTAAATGCATCTACCCCAGTTGGATACTCTAGTTGTCACAACCCTCGACAGTCAGGCAGAGGTGGCGGTGTGGCTGTTATTTTTGACACTAGACTACGCCTTACTAAGAAATCTTTAAACACATTCCCTTCATTTGAAGTGCTTTCCCTCGGCTCCATACAGACTAATGTAGATAATAGATCTGCATTTACTTCATCTTTTATACTAGCTACTATCTACAGACCCCCTGGACCCTATGCTGTTTTCCTCTCAGAGTTTTCTGACTTTTTATCAAACCTAGCAGTTATGGCAGATAAAGTTGTGATTATAGGCGACTTTAATATTCATGTTGATAATGGAAATGATTCTCTAGTGAAGGCTTTTGCTTCTATTCTTGACTCCGTTGGTTTTGTCCAAAATGTGTCTGGGCCGACTCATTGTCATCAACATACACTGGACTTAGCTTTATCCTATGGTATTAGCATTAGCAATCTAGTTGTCTCTCCTCATAATCCTGTGCTCTCTGACCATTTCCTTATTACGTTTGAAATTCATGCTACCACTGCTATTAGATCAAAACCAGTGTTCTACTTTAGTCGCTCCCTAAATTCCTCTACCATACCTAACTTTGTCAGCCTGTTCCAAGAATCATTTACTGTTAATCAGGATCCCACTAGTCTACAATCTATTGATCAGCTGACTGACAATCTAAATTACACCCTGCGCAACACACTTGATGCTGTTGCGCCTCTCAAAAAAAAAAACTAGCCAAAAGAAGCTTGCACCATGGTATACTGACCACACACGTGCTCTTAAACAAGCTTCTCGCAAGTTGGAACGTAAGTGGCGATCCACTAAATTAGAAGTATTTTATTCTGCCTGGAAAGACAGTCTGGTACAGTACAAATATGCTCTCTCCTCCGCAAGGTCAACCTATTTGTCTGATCTGATTGAGCGTAATAAGAATAATCCAAAATTTCTTTTTTGATACAGTGGCCAAACTGACAAAGAACCAGACTGAAACCAATGCTAAGCCTCCGGCAGCCCATAATAGTAATGATTTCATGAACTTTTTCTCTGAGAAGATTGAGAAAATTAGAGATGAAATTTCTAAAATGGCACCTTCTGCTGTAGCGGACACTGATCAGAAAGCACAGGCTTACCAGGACAGGGGTCCTATGGCTACTCTTGAGTTTTTAGTGCTCTGGAGTGGACTGAATTTTCTAAATTGGTTATGTCCTCCAAACCATCTACTTGTCAATTAGACCCAATCCCAACAAAACTTGTTAAAGAACTTCTTCCTGTTATGGGGCAATCCATGCTAGACATTATTAATCTGTCTCTTTCATCAGGCTATATGCCAAATTCTCAAAAAGTGGCAGTAATTAAGCCACTTTTAAAGAAACCAAACCTTGACCCAGAAAATCTCAGTAACTACAGGCCAATTTCTAATCTTTCTTTTCTCTCAAAAATTCTAGAGAAAGCTGTAGCTCAGAGACTGACTTCGTTCCTGACATCAAATGACATCTATGAAACTTTTCAGTCAGGATTTAGGCAACACCATAGCACTGAGACTGCTCTTATTAAAGTTGTCAATGACTTACTGATATCAGCTGACTGTGGATGTGTCTCTATTCTTGTGCTTTTGGACTTAAGTGCTGCGTTTGACACAATAGACCACCAAACTCTTCTGAGCAGACTTGAAAACCTAGTTGGACTGCGTGGACAGGCACTCTCCTGGTTTAAATCCTACCTATCAGATAGATATCAATTTGTGCAGTTAAATGACGAGCCCTCTGCTCTCATCAAGGTGGAATATGGTATCCCTCAAGGTTCTGTTTTGGGGCCATTATTGTTCTCCTTTACATGTTGCCACTTGGTGATGTCATTCGTAAACATGGCGTACATTTTCACTGCTACGCAGATGACACACAATTATACCTATCAATGAAACCTGGCGAAGGACAATTCGAACAGTTGGAGGCCTGTTTTAAAGACATAAAAGACTGGATGTCAGATAATTTTCTATTGCTGAATACTGATAAAACAGAGATGTTGGTCTTGGGGCCCAAAAACCTCAGAAGAGGGTTATCTGATTTATCTCTTAATCTGGATGGTTGCTCTGTTGCTGCAAGTTTGGCGGTAAAAGACCTTGGTGTTACTATAGATCCTGGTCTCTCATTTGATAGTCACATCAAAAACATTTCCAGAGTAGCCTTTTTTCACCTGAGGAATATTGCCAAAATTAGGGGCTTCCTGTCATTAATAGATGCAGAAAAATTGGTACATGCCTTTGTTACATCTAGATTAGATTATTGCAATGCATTACTGTCTGGCTGTTCCAATGCCTCACTCAGGAGCCTACAACTCGTACAGAATGCTGCTGCAAGGATCCTGACTAGAACAAAGAAATATGAGCACATTAGTCCTGTGTTAGCGTCACTTCACTGGCTTCCTATAAACTATCGTGTAGACTATAAGGTACTCCTCTTAACTTATAAGGTGTTGCATGGACTTGCACCCTCTTACTTGACGGATCTACTTTATCCGTACAATCCCCCACGTTCACTTCGCTCACAAGATGCAGGCAACTTGGTAGTCCCTAGAATATCAAAAATACAGCAGGTGGCAGAGCTTTCTCCTATAGAGCTCCTTTACTGTGGAACAGTCTACCCATCTCTGTGAAGGAGTCAGACACGGTCTCAATTTTCAAGTCTAGGTTAAAAACGCATCTCTTTAGTCTCTCTTATAGTCATTAGGTGCAGATGTGGAGGGGGCGTAGCAATAGAGCCTTCTGGTGCAATGAGCTATCCTTACTGTCACCAATCATAAGTGATGATCCGCCCCTATCAGGACTGCTGATGATGTGGTGGGATGGTCTCTGAGTGCCCTCATGGCTGCGTGCTCCCTGTGCCACTCACCTAATTAGTTATGCTGCCCTAGATTACTTCTGCTGGTGCAAAAGTGTTATCACTACTCTTCCCCTGATCCGGCGTGATATTTATCATAGTCATAATTGCACCTTTCCTCTTTTCTCCCGGCTTCGTGGGCACCTGCCCGGAGCTCACCTGCCCCAGAGTCAACCCCACCCCTGCCATGTGTTAGCCGGATGCCGCTGGCCCAGACCCTAGCTGCTGGTTCCATCCCCCGCCCTGCCCTGGTATCTGGAGGGATGAGGTCCACCCCACTCCTACACTTAGAATGCCCTTCCAGTGGTCTGTTAAGCCGCATGAGCCTCAAGGACTATTTGTGTTGTTTTTCTCTGTATCCCACAATTTTCCAGGAGTTCATCTCGACCGCCTTTTAAGGGGTCAGGGAATAATTTTCCAGTTTCCTACATTGGCTCCAATGGTTTTCTGGTTTTTTGATTCCCTCTGGAAAATGCCAATTGTGAAGCGTGTGACAACCTGTTTGTAAATGGCGCTATACAAAAATAAAGATTGATTGATTGATTGAAGTCAGATACGTGCTTAAATTGTCTTTATTCTTTAGATGCCAGTAAATGTTTAATACATCCCTGCAAATCCCTGGGAATTTTCAAATTTTCAACTAAATGTTGCATTGATGTTACTACATGTATGTATGTGCTGCTGTATATACAGCATAATCAACCGTGAGGCCCTCTGTCCTCAAATGCTTTGGGTGCAATTTTATCACTATTATCCGACTCCTACAGACAACATAACAGCCGCTATCTGTTGTGGTAGATCGGAATCAGACCGTTTCCATATCAGGACAGGAGTCAAACAGGTCTGTGTAATTGCCCCCACACTGTTTACCATCTACCTAACCACCATCATCCATCTCATCCGTGACAAGCTCCAATCAGGCGTCTCCATCCATATTGCCCAGATGGACAGCTCTTCAATCAAGCCCATTTCCGAGCAAAAAGCAATATCAGCAATTCTCCATGCCCTACAATTGCAGATGACTGCTGCCTACCGGCCCACTCTGCCCAAGACATGCAAGCCACAACGGACATGTTCAACTCCACATACAAACAGCTTAGCCTGTCACTGAACACCACGAAGACCTAAATACTACACCAACCGTCTCCTGGCCAGATAACCACCCCCAGCCCCTTTCTTGTGGATGGTGTTCCCCTTGAAATTGTACAGACTTTCCCATACCTTGGGAGCCACCATAAACGGTGCAAGTAAAGCCTTCTACAAGCTGTGACAGAGAGTCTTTGCAAACAGAGACCTGTGGAAGTCCACCAAGTTCCTTGGCTATAATGCAGTCATGATTCCCACTCTCCTATACTGCAGCAATACCTGGACATTCTACTGCCGCCACATTAATCACATTAAGGTTTCCATCAAAGATGCCTCAGACAAATCTTAAGAATGTAATGGAAGCACCGCAGGACCAACTCCAGCATACTACGGGAGGCAACCTCCGTCAGCATTGAGGCCATGCTGATGCAAAACCAACTACTCTGTAGAGGCCACTGTGTCAGGTTCTGTTCTCCCAGCTATCTGCAGGCAAACAATCTCAGGGTGGACTCAGGGCAAGAGATTCAAAGACACCCTGAAAGCCACCCTCAAAAAAGCGGACAACAACACCACCTGCTGGCATGGAAACAACGAGTGTTCTGTGGCACAAAGCAGCACCTGACTAACTTGGAGGCATGGAGGGCACAAGGCAAGCAAGCACACCTGTACCTTGTAAGCCCCCAGCTTGCCCCTACTGGAACAGGGGCTGTACCTCCAGGACTGGGCTCTTCAGCCACATCTGGGCACACAAAGCCAAACCAGGACCTGACTGACGTCATCCTCAATTATGAGGGACAGCCATGACGACAACTATATGTGTATATGTGTTGCTGTATATATAGGGGGTAGACAAAATAATGGAAACACTGAACAATATATGAATATTGATTAACTAATAAGGAGTTGGGCCACTTTTTGCCTTCAGAGCAGCTCCGGTCCTTCTTGGAATGCTATAATAGTTTTGAACTGTGTCTAGTGGGATATTGGACCATTCTTCATGAAGGAAATCTTCCAGTTTTTTAAGAGATCAAGGCAGTGGAAATGTACTCTGCACTCTACATTCCAGAACTTCCCATACAGGTTCAATGGTGTTTAGAACTGGTGATTGGGGAGGCCATGGAAGGTGTTTGACTTAATCTTGGTGTCTTGAAATATGGTATGTGTATACCTGTGTATACCTGTATCTATGTGTGTGTGTGTGTGTGTTGCTGTGCATACCTGTGTCTGTGTGTGTGTGTGTTGTTGTGTATACCTGTATCTGTACGTGTGTGTGTGTTGCTGTGTATACCTGTATCTGTACGTGTGTGTGTGTTGCTGTGTATACCTGTATCTGTATGTGTGTGGGTTGGATCATCTCCGTGGAAACCCTCTCCAAGATGTTTCTTCGCGCGTCCCTCCCAGACAGACGCACACAGAAAGGCTGACGGGGCACCGACACCATGCTGCCCACCAGCTCCTCCCCACAACATGAAGAGGAGGAGGAGGAGTTAAGAGGCACCTTCAGCAGGCTCTCCCCATTGGCTCCCAGGAGTGTCACATGACTGAAGGAAGCCTCCTCATTGGGAGATAACCTGTCACAGCCAGAACCAGAAATGTGGGCACGCCTAGGAGAGGACAGAACACACATACACACACACACACATATATATATATATATATATATATATATATAGTTATATCAATGAAGCGGAACATAACGTGAATGTTTAAATCAGTTAACAATAACAAAATTATCATTGTCATGCATACGTACAAGTAAACAAAAATGATAGAGATAACCTAACTAACCTAACACACAAGCCCTCTCTCTCCCTCACACACATGCATGCACGTACATGCACACACACACAAACACACGCACAGCTGACCTGCCACTGGACTCCCCTCCACTCGGGCAAGCCCAGGATGTGTCCCATTAGCCACCACCGCAAAGTAGTACAGGAAGTCCACACTGCTGGCACCTGGGGACAGGAGTCAGAGAGTCACATGTGCTGCCCTCTACAGAGAGTTAGCTGTAGTGGTTCTGCAGTATTTGTGCTGTGGTTGGGGGGACCATACTGATGGCATTGATGGTGATGGGACCCTCTGTGTCTACACTGAGCTGCCACGGTCCTGGCTCCATGGGAGGAAGCAGGCTGACCCGATAAAGCCCCTGCAAACCCTCCAGCTCCACCAGGGAACCGGTCCGGTCCAGGAGGGACTGACTCCGACCTGGGAGAGACAGGAGAAATACGACAGAGAGGGAGGGAGGGAGGGAGGGAGAGAGAGAGAGGGAGAAATAAGACAGAGGGAGGGAGAAAGAGAGAAATACAATAGAGAGATAGGGAGGGAGAGAACGAAATAAGACAGAGGGAGGGAGGGAGAAAGAGAGAAATACGACAGAGAGGGAGGGGAGAGAATGAAATCAGAGAGAGAGAGAAATAAGAGAGAGGGAGGGAGAAAGAGAGAGAGAAATACAACAGATGGAGGGAGAAATAGAGAGAGAGAAATAAGAGAGAGGGAGGGAGAGGGAAAAATCAAGGACAGAGAGAGGGAGGGAGAAATAAGACAGAGGGAGGGAGAGAGAAATCAGGGACAGAAAGGGAGGGAGAGAGAAAGGGAGAAATAAGGGAGAGGGAAAATGTGAGTGTGTGAAAATCAGTGAGTGCCACAGTGGGTTGGTGAATGTGAGTGTGTGTCAGTGAATGTCACAGTGGGTCAATGACTGTGAGTGTGTGACAGTGTGTTTCAGTGAGTGTGACTGTGACAGTCCGTGAATGTCACAGTGGGTTGGTGAATGTGAGTGTGTGCCAGTGAATGTCACAGTGGGTCAGTGAATGTGAGTGTGTGCCAGTGAATGTCACAGTGGGTCAGTGAATGTGAGTGTGTGACAGTATGTTTCAGTGAGTGCGAGTGTGTGACAGTCAGTGAATGTTACAGTAGGTCAGGTATTGTGTTGCTGTGGGTGACAGTTGACATTTCACATTTTACATTTTAAGCATTTCGCAGACGCTCTTATCCAGAGCGACTTACAAGTTGAGTCAGTGCTGAGTTGATGTACCTGAGGGGCTCATGAGCATACAGTGTTTCAGAGTGCCAGTCAGGTGCAGAGTGACGCTCTTCACTGTGCTGTCCACATGGAAAGAGAAGTGGGTAGACACTGTGACCGCGTCACTCTCCACATGCAACAGAGTCACCTGCAGCAGGGGGAGACAGAGAGCAGTGCTATGTGAGAGAGTGACCAGCAGGGGGAGACAGAAAGCAGCACTGTGTGAGAAAGCCCCTTGTCACCTAGTCACAGAGACATGGAGGAATGTATCCCACTGAAATGGATGGTATCCCACTGTGTCTCTTCTTACACACAGGCACAACATTTCTTTTGTATTGTTTAATATGATGCAGATATTTATATATTCCACATGTAAGTGTGTTTCTATGATACATAAATGAGTCTTGTCCCGGTGGTGATACCTTGCTTGCGGAGATGTTGTCCTGGACGATGGCGGACACTCTATGGATGTCAGAGTTTGTGGTGAAGATGGTCAGACCCCCTGAAACTGAGGACAGCGAGGAGTACAGAGAGAACCTGTCAGGGGACAAGCTCTCCCTCCTCTTCCTCATCCCTGTATCTCTCCCAGTAGAGCCTGGGTCCTCAGTCAGTAGGAAGCTCACCTGGGACAAGTGAAGAAAAATCCTGTGGGTGGCTGAGACTACAAACATTCAGTAAACTTATTTCACTAGCTCTCTTTAGTGATAGGTGAGTAAAATGTTTTAATGCAGGCAGTTCTGTGTATATAAAGGTGTCCAGAAACAGGTGTGTGTGGACAGGTGTATAAAGATGTGTGTGTGGTGAGGTATATATATAGGTGTGTATGTGGACAGGTATATAGAGACAGGCGTAGGCCAGTACAGGTGCATCACCTTGCTCTGTTTCTCCAGTGTCAGAGCTTCGACTGCACTGTACAGGTGTGCATCTTTGGGGGAGGCATCCGTGAACACAAAGATCTCAGATAGGGGGGGGCTGTGGGTCAGGGCCAACTGGAGGGAAAAAGCTGGACTGTAACACATATTACACACACACACACTCACACTACAAACACACTGAGCGCACACTACACACACACACACTCACACTACAAACACACTGAGCGCACACTACACACACACACACACACACACACTACACACACATACACACTACACACACACACACACACACTAGAAACACACTGAGCACACACTACACACACACACACACACACACACACAAACTACAAACACACACACACTACACACACACCACACATTATACACACATACTATAAACACACATTATACACACACACACACACACACACTACAAACACACATTATACACACACACACACATACACACACTAAACACAATAATCTCTCTCATAGGAAGCCCCTTCTACAATGTCACAAAGCCCCTCCTGCAATCTCATGAAGCCCCCCCTAATGTGTCTCTCAATTCTTAAACCCCTCCCTCCCACTCACTCACCTGTACAGCAGAGAAACACATCTCTGGCTCATCTCCTCCCCCGAGAGCAGTCAGCTCCTCCAGGTAACGCATGAACTGGTCTGGGTCCTCCGTCTCATACACGGGGCCTACAGCTGCAACACAGTGAGGTGTAATATACGTACACACACCTACAACTGCCACACAGTGAGGTGTAATATACATACACACACCTGGGACAGTGTGTCACACATGCAATCTAACTTATGGACACTGTGGAAAGGTAGGAAATTGTCGGATTCTCATGGTTTATTCAGGTTGCAAACACGTCCTTAAAAATGTCTTCCTGCAGGAATATTATCTCCCTATTTACAACGTAACTGGAATGTTCTGGTTTGGTGAAAAGAGGGAAACAATGATGCTGCAATGTTTTTTTTCACCACAACCTTGTAAAAACATTGTAAAAACGCTGGAATAGCATTATGTACTAGCTGGGTAGGGCCTAATCCCTCACCTGGGTCATGGAAGGGCACCAGCAGGTAGGTGCCCGGTTGCTGGACAGTTTTGGCGCGGGCCTGAATAATGGAGATGGCACGGAGACGGGCGGCGGTGATCTCTTCAAACATGCTGCCTGTGGTGTCAATCACAAACACCAGCGCAGGCTGCTGCCTCACGTTCAACAGCCTGAGACAAATACAAACAAATACAAATCACTGCATATTACATACAAATACAAATCATTGCATATCACTGCATATTAAAGACAAATAAAATTCACTGTAAATTACATACAAATACAGCTGCTGCTATATTCACACAGTGTGGCTTTGCATGTATGAATGGAAAATGTATGAATGTCGAAAGCATGATCTTGAAAAGACACACTGTGTGCTCATATATTATGTTGCATATTTGTTAAAATATCATACTGAGCAATCATTCATTCATTACAATGTGTTTTAACAGGCAGAACATATTTAAGAGAATGCATACAGATTAGTAACTGTACAGATGAAACTGATTAATGTGCTCATTATACCATGTTGACCTCTGCTTTCAATCTGGTGGGCCATAATTATTTTCCCCTTGGCCTAATTTCCAGTTCATAGTTAGAACCCCAATATTGTGGTGTGTGACATCGGCTTGTAAGTTTGGTATGCTGATCTAATATGGGCGGCACTGGCTGCCAAAGCTACATTCCTAAGTGCCCTGGTTTTATTCAAGTGGTAATAAAAACCTGTCAATTATGGCACCATACTTGTTTACGAGCATTTAGGTTAGGCCAGGCCATATTGTGTTTGCCTGCGCAGGATCACAAAATGCAACTCCCTGAAAATAAATTGCTGCCATTAACTTGTTATCCACTTATTTTGGTTTATAGTGCATCATTTTTGAGCCGTAATTTGTGATTGTTTCATTTGTTTGATGTGCCATGTTGCCATGCCAACCTGAGAAAGCTGAAATTTCCCACAGTGTCTCGGAGGTCTTGCAGGACAGTCACGGTTGCTGCGGTAGCGAGTCGGGCAGCATCAGCATGGAGATAGTGATGTGGGGAGAAGAGGCGGGAGGTGCTGTCCTTGTTGATTCCCCCACGCTCCCCCTGGTTGCGGCTGCTGTCCAAAAGCCCTCCGTGACTACATTTGCCTGGGATATGGGAGACACAAACAGGAACCAAGCATGGTGCTGTGAGACAGAGACACTGCTAGGGAATCATGGCTGGATGTGCCACACATTTATAATTTGCCTTGTAAAGACCAAAGACTTTGTGTGTGATTCTCTCTCCATCCCCTTTATTTTCATATACCTATTGACAGCCCCATTTACAGGCACCAGAACTAGATGATAACAGTAAGGACAAACTACTGATACTGATTTGTAATATTATAGGTTGAGCTTGGTCAAATGTATAGGTGTCTGAGCTGCTCAATTTAAAAGACAAACGCAGTAATAAAAAGCATTACTATAGTCAGTTATGTTGTCTAAGAAAACATCTTAGACACATGTCTTTGTGTTGAATAATGTTGAGAGTATATCAGTGTTTGTTCGAAAGCTACCAATTACTGTGAATCACTGTAAATGTGGTTTATCAGGGTGATACTATGGTACCGTAAACGTGGTTTATCAGGGTGTTATCTATGGTACTGTAAATGTGGTTTATCAGGGTGATATCTATGGTACTGTAAATGTTGACTATCAGGGCGATATCTATGGTACTGCAAATGTTGTTTATCAGGGTGTTATCTATGGTACTGTAAATGTGGTTTATAGGAATAGGAATATACTTTATTCGTCATGTTACACAAGGTAATTGGAATTTGTCTTTTCGCATATCTCTCCTAGATACACACACACACACACACACACACACACAGACCACTATACATATGTATTCCATCAGAGAGGTCAGAGCGCAGGTTCAGCCATAGTATGGTGCCCCTGGAGCAGTTCAGGGCTTCAGTGCCTTGCTCAAGGGCACTTCAGCAGTGCCCCAGGAAGTTAACTAGCCTCTGTCCGGTTTCTAGTTCACAGTTCTTTCACTGGCCTTCTTGGGATTCAAACCAGCAACCCCCCACTTGCCAGCCCGTGTCGCTAACCACTGAGCCACTGCCGGCCCAATCAGGGTGATATTTATGGTACTGCACCTGCAGGTTTGGCAGGGTAAGCACTGAAGTAGCCGGTGGTGAGCAAAGGAGCATGCTGAGTCTGGCTGAGTCTGGGTAGAATGTTATTCATGCAGGTGGGACCATTGCAGTCTATGCAGGTGGGTGTGTCCTCTGAAAGAGAGTGTCCAGGAACAGGTGAGTATAAACGGCACACTCATCACTACCAACACCACTATACTCATCACTACCAACACGCTCATCACCAAAATCACCATACTCATCACTACCAAAACCACCATGCTCATTACCAAAACCCCTATACTCATCACCAAAACCCCTATACTCATCACTACCAACACCAACACACTCATCACCAAAACCCCTATACTCATCACTACCAATACCAACACACTCATCACCAAAACCCCTATACTCATCACTACCAAAACCACCATGCTCATCACTACCAACACCAACACACTCATCACCAAAACCACCATGCTTATCACTACCAACACCACCATGCTCATCACCAAAATCACCATCATGCTCATCACTACCAAAATCACTATACTCATCACTACCAACACCAACACACTCATCACCAAAACCACTATACTCATCACTACCAACACCAACACACTCGTCACTACCAACACTGACACGCTCATCACCAACACCCCTATACTCATCACTACCAAAACGACCATGCTAATCACTGTCAACACTTCATCACCAAAACCACTATACTCATCACTACCAACACCAACACACTCATCACCAAAACCCCTGTACTCATCACTACCAAAACAACCATGCTAATCACTGCCAACACTTCACTACCAAAACCACCATGCTTATCACTACCAACACCTCATCACCAAAACAAAACATTTATTGCAGTGCAGAATAAAATTACAAGTAAAATTATGAATCAGTTTAGCAGTCCAGGGGGACTTTCTATGTTTTTATATATAGTATTTTAAATGTATAATGCATTTATACAGCTAGATATTTACAGAGGCCGTTCAGCTTATTATTTTACTCAGCCAGGATTCCCTGCTCACCTGGGGCCACAGTTATGGAGGGCTCTCCTGGGTGTAGCAGGTGCAGATAGACAGAGGTCTGGCCCATTTCCACCCAGTTACTGTGGCTGTAGAAGTCCTGCCAGGAAAGAGAGGGCATATCATTATTATCATTATTACTATTATTATTAGAAATGCCATTTAAAGGAATATGATCCCCTGAGATTTATCATTTCTTTATTGAAGGGGCCTTTAAAAGACACAATAAACATAATACATTTGAGAGAAGACAAAGAGACAGAGGTCAGATTATGCAGACAAACCATCCTAAAAGATGACCTTTAAATGCATCGCAACTATTCTTATTTAGAATTTAAAAAAGAAAGACAACACAACAAGAACAATGAGCATGTGTGCAGATCTTCCTTAAAAGTTTTGAAGGGAAACTGGCATGTCTGTTCTAGTTACAGGTGCTGATTGGGGAAAGTGACAACTTCAACCTCTTAGCCAGTGAGAGGTTATCAGAACTAGTGGAAGTACGTATATGTATAAATTAAAAATAATGTATGTGAGCACAGGAAGGTCTAAAAGTTTCTAAATGCAAGTTATTAATATTATTGTGCTGTGTTATTACAACATGTGGTCTGTCAAAGCTTTCATAATTTACAAATACATTGAGAACCACTATAAATACCCATATGATTATTAAAGACATATCAAAAATAAGTCAGCATAATACTCCACAATAAGATCAGTACTTTCTCAGCATCATCATTGATATAATGTTTCCAGAGCATTGGGGCAATGCTGGTGTGCAGGGAGTTTGGACAGGGTGAGGTGCTGGCTCCGGTACCTGCAGTGAGTGGAGCAGCCGGCCGAGGCCCCCTCGAGCCCCTGGGTAGTCCTGGGCCCTTATGGAGAGGAGGATGTGGGCCCAGAGCTGCCGTAGCATGTCCATGGCCCCCTCCACTTGCTCTGAGTCAAAGTGGTACACTGGGTCGGACCGTGTGGAGCTCAGGAAGTCCATTGCTGCATTGGACCACACCACCTCACCCACGGCCCGCCAGAACCCACGATCCAGTTCTGCCTAGAGGCAGAACACAGTGAAGCTTTCAGCGTTAAATCCACCTTCACAGAGCCCATATGCACCAATGGGGCTCAAACGTGCTGGCCATTCTGCTGCACTTCAGCCTGGTGGGGACTGCACACTGCTGGCTCAGGTGAGTTTCCCCCACACCTGGGATCTTCAATTACCACCTTTAAACACCAGCCCAGTTCTTGCAGAATGCTGACAATTTTAAAATAAATATCTATTTTCAACCAATATTCAGAACAAAATTTGTATTATTTATATTCTATTATTATCTGTATATTTCTGTTAGTAACACCTTCCTTTGAAAATTCTCAGGGAGTGTTTACCGGCATTTAAAAAAGATGTATATATTTCTGATTATTTCCCGTTTTTCTCCCAATTTCATATCCAATTACACCCTCTATTTATTTTGATTTACCCTCCCCACACAAGTCTGCCGCTTGCCCACCCACGTTCTGGAGACTCCCTTATGTGCTTCACGGCGGACCCGAGCCAGCTCACCCTCCGCCTGGGTGGCCATGATCGAGGCTGATGACCAGGGCCTGTCTGGTAGAGGCGAGTTTCCGTGTCCCTGACAGGCAGCGGACACCATATCGGATCAGCCAAAATACAGTGCGTTAGACCACTATGCTATCCGCCGCCCCGACCAGCATTTAAACAGTTAAAATATTTTAAATACATATCTGACCCAGTATCTGGTTTCCCTCATCACAGTAAAGTGATTTGACATAGTGAAATCTTTCTATCTGTTCATCTGAACCTGCCGATTCTCCCTCCACAACATCCAGAGAATTCGCCTGTTCCTCACCCAAGAGGTCACTCAACAACTGGTTCAAGCCTTTGTGATCTCATGTCTGGACTACTGCAACTCCCTGCTGGCAGGCTTAGCGGCCTGTGCAATCAAGCCACTGCAACTAGTGCAGAATGCCACCACACGTCTAGAATTCCACCAACCCAAGTTTACGCATGTCACCCCACTACTCACCTCTCTGCACTGGCTACCAACCATAGCACGCATCAAATTTAATTAACTCGTGCTGGCTTATCAAGTCACTAGGGGAACTGCTCCTTCCTACCTCCAAACACTCATCTCACCCCAGCCAGACCCCTCCGCTCTGCCTCCTCTGGCAAACTGACTGTCCCATCCCTCCCTGCGCCCGGCAGCCGCTCCTCACGGTCTCGCCTCTTCTCCGTCCTGACCCCCCAGTGGTGGAATGATTCAGACTCCACTACCACTGATTCTGTACATTAAGGCTACGTTTACACTGCAGGCCTTGATGCCCAGTTCCAATACCTGTGTTTACACGGTTTACACTTGAAACAACCCGCATGCGTACACGAGGGTTTGGTTACCGATACGTAAGTAAACAACAACCACGCCGGCACAGCCATATCGCCATCTGCAATAAACCCAAACGATCTTTCACTTCTGGTTGTGCACGTGAAACGTTACATGTCATTCAAATGAGAAAAAATGTGTGCGAATCGCAATGACAGGGAAATCCAGATCTGTGCGTTTAGATGACAATCTGGCAGATATCAGATTCCTATCGGATTTATCTCCACATATGAATGTGGCCCAAAACAGATCCCATGTGCTTTTTCCCTGTTTACACGTTCATAATACATATCTGATATGTGCCACGTGAGCAAAAAATCGGAATTGGGTCCCTTTTGTCAGACGGTGTAAACGTAGCCTAAACTGTCAACATAATTTTACTGACCAGGATGACCGCCAACTCATTCAAATGTCACTCAACAACCGTAGGATGGCATCAAGTGACCTACAAAAAGAATGGCAAACGGCAGCTGGGGTGAAGTGCAAGGACAGTTCGAAACAGGCTCCTAGGGGCAGGGCTGAAGTCGTGCAAAGCTAGAAAAAAAGCCCTTCATCAATGAGAAGCAAAGAAGAGCCACGCTGAGGTTTGCAAAAGACCACAAGGATTGGAACATAGAGGACTGGAGTAAGGTCATCTTCTCTGATGAGTCCAATTTTCAGCTTTGCCCAACACCTGGTCGTCCAATGGCTAGACGGAGACCTGGAGAGGGCTACAAGCCACAGTGTCTCGCACCCACTGTGAAATTTGGTGGAGGTCGGTGATGATCTGGGGGTGTTTCACCAAGGCTGGAATCAGGTAGATTTATCTTTGTGAAGGACGCATGAATCAAGCCATGTACAAGGTTATCCTGGAAGAAAACTTGCTTCCTTCTGCTCTGACAATGTTCCCCAACTCTGAGGATTGGTTTTTCCAGCAGGACAATGCTCCATGCCACACAGCCAGGTCAATAAAGGTGTGGATGGAGGACCACCAGATCAAGACCCTGTCATGGCCAGCCCAATCTCCAGACCTGAACCCCATTGAAAGCCTCTGGAATGTGATCAAGAGGAAGATGGATGGTCACAAGCCATCAAACAAAGCTGAGCTGCCTGAATTATTGCGCCAGGAGCCGCATAAAGTCACCCAACAGCGACTATGTGAAAGACTGGTGGAGAGCATGCCAAGATGCATGAAAGCTGTGATTGCAAATCAGGGTTATTCCACCAAATATTGATTTCTGAACTCTGACTAAGTTAAAACATTAGTATTGTGTTGTTTAAAAATGAATATGAACTTGTTTTCTTTGCATTATTAAAGGTCTGAAAACACTGCATCTTTTTGTTATTTTGACCAGGTGTCATTTTCTTCAAATAAATGCTCTAAATGACAATATTTGTATTTGGAATTTGGGAGAAATGTTGTCAGTAGTTTATAGAATAAAACAATTTTTTTAAACTCAAACACATACCTATAAATAGTTAAACAAGAGAAACTGATTAATTTAATTTTAATTTTTATGCATTTAGCAGATGCTCTTATCCAGAGCAACTTACACAGTTCACAATCAATTTATACAGCTGGATATTTTACTGAAGCAATTCAGGTTAAGTACCTTGCTCAAGGGTACAATGACAGGGTTCTCACCTGGGAATCGAACCTGCAACCTTTGCATTACAAGCCCAGTTCCTTAACCATTATGCTAACACTGCCACCTGGTCTCTTAATTTTTTCCAGAGCTGTATATATATATATTTTTTTTTTTTCTTTCCCTGTGATACAGGTACAATATGCAGCTGCCAACAATGATGTCTATTGCATTGTTACTACACTGATCTCTTGCGCTAACCATGATTAATCTTACCATGTATAAATTTGTCACTCTGGATAAGAGCATCTGCTAAATGCCTAAAATGTCAATGTAAATGTAAATACGCTATACAAATGTAATCAATGTAATCGTTATTGTTCTATATCAAGTTTATCCTGTGGCTGAATGAGGCAGCTTCACCTGTTAGTATTTATAGTGTATGACTGGATCTGTCTAACCACCTGTCTAAGTGCCCACTCATCCTCATCCCTCCATCTTTCTATCTGTTCATCCACTTGTCCAGCAGCAGCTCAGGTGAAGAGAAGTTGGCGTGTACGCTTCACTTAGAGGCTGAAAGGTCTCACCCTAAGCTGGACGTCAGGACGGTGATGTGGTGGCAAGCAGCTGAGCGTTTCCAGGGTGACGTTGAGCAGCGCCTGTTCAGTGATGTGCTGGTGCGTGTGTGAGTCCCAGGACAGTGTCAGAACCCGGGACCAGAAGTTGGGCAGGAAGGCTAGAGCCCCCGGGGGCAGCAGGAGACAACCCAGCAAGCACACCCTGATCAACACACCATCCCATGCCTGATGTCCCACCATGCTCCCAGACATCGTTCACACATAGGGGATAGGGTGGGGTCAGGGCCAAAGTCAGGGGTTGGGAAGAGTCCTGTGATTGGTGGTAGTGGTGAAGAGGCAGGGTGGTGGACAGCTGTAACAACAAGCAGGCAAAGTTCAATTGAATCCAGTCATTTTACACAATTACACATAATAAAGACAATTTTTCATATGGTTACCTGTGCAGGTGGTAAAGCCTGTGCCCTTTTAATCTTTTTCTTTTTTTTTTTTAAAGACTTTATAGCTCTAATGCACCAATGAAAATGAGTTAATTTAGGATTCTATCATTAATGTTGAATTCTGGTACTATGGCAGCAATATGTTGACAGCTATATCTGTGCATGTCTGCAGTATACCTGTGCGTACCTGCAGAGCTAGGAGTTGGCTAAAGTAGGTTGCGGTCCTGGGAGCCAGAGAGTTGTTGACAGGATGTGACGAGGCAGAGCGGTTTATCTTCTGTCACGCTTCCTGCTTATCTACCCCACCAGAGTCTGAGCCCACTGCGCCTGGCCTGCACACGCACACATGTGTGGTCACATGCAGTGATATGCAACATGTGCAATCATACCCCAGGTAAGTTTGCACAATGCTCTATTTACACCCAATGGGCGCACTGTGAGGCTAACAAAACTATTAAACACATAACAAAACAGAGAGAGAGAAAGGAGAAATATGACAGGCTTCTTAATGGGGACAGAACACACAGAAATTAGACCTGCTTCATGCTGTGTGTGTGAGTGTGTGTCTGTGCATAGGAACATAAGAATATGTAAGGATGAGAACAGCCATTCAGTCTGGTCATTTGTCTACAGTCCCCCCTTAGTCTTCCTTTGCTAAGCTTGAATAGATTGTAACTTTTGCCTTTCGTACCAATACCCTTCATACCCTTTGCTATAGTAGTGGCTAGACGGAAGCCACTCCTGAGTAAAAGGCATATGACAGCCCGCCTGGAGTTTGCTAAATGGCACTTTGGACTCTGAGAGCATGAGGAAAAAGGTCTGATGAGACAAAAATTGACCTCTTTGGCCAGATTGATGGAGTGCTGCAGAGATGGTTGCCCTTCTGCCAGGTTCTCCCATCGCAGCAGAGGAACTCTGAAGCTCTCTTAGAGCCATTGGGTTCTTGGTCACCTCCCTGGCCAAGGCCCTTCTTGGGTCTTCTGAGTTTGGCTGGACTGCCAGCTCTAAGAACAGTCGTGGTGGTTCCAAACTTCTTCCATTTCACAATGATAGAGCCCACTGTGCTCCTGGGAACTTTCAATGCTTTAGCAATGTTTTTATACCCGTCCCCAGATCTATGCCTCAACACAATTTTATCTCGGCGGTCTATGGAGAGTTCCTTGGACTTCATGGCTTGGTTTTGCTCTGACATGCATTGTGAACTGTTGAACCTTATATAGACACGTGTGTGCCTTTCTAAATCATGTCCAATCAATTGCATTTGCCACAGGTGGACTACAATAAAGTTCTAGAGACATCTCAAGGATGATCAAAGGGAACAGGATGCATCTGAGCTCAATTTGGAGTGTCATAGCAAAGGGCCTGAATACATATTGTAGCGCCCGAGTAGGCGCTTTCTATGGCGTCATTGTAGAGGGGAAATACCTTTCTGGCTCCACCCCCACGCCGTGTTGGGAACCCTGGGACTAATTCCACAGCTGATGTGCATAAGCGCGATTACAAAATAATAAAAAGAGCGCTCTCACACAGGTGCATTGTTGGGAGTAGGTACGGGATTATGTGGGCGAGAGTTTGGTGAGAGAGAAAGAGAGAGTTTTTGTTTGGAGAAAAACCGCGGGTTGAATTAACACAATTGTTTTTTGGAAAGTTTGTTTGTGATGATTATTTTGTGGCAATCGGACGGATTCTTTTTTTGTTTAAACGACAACGGATTGGACATTTTTACATTTACATTTTACATTTTAAGCATTTAGCAGACGCTCTTATCCAGAGCGACTTACAAGATGTGCATCAATACATGGTAGGAACAATCACAGTTAGCGCACGAGATCAGTGCAGGACTACAGCAATAGACATCATTGCAGGCATCTGCGTACCATACCTGTAACACCGGGAAGGAAAAGGTATTTTACATTTTTTTATTTTTTATTTATTTTAAAAAAATTTTTTTTATAAAGAGTATAGTGTTGAACAAGTAGACAGTGGTGAAGACAATTTAGCTAGATGGACAGAGATCAGGGGTAGTGGAGTCTGAAGAGGTGGGTTTTGAGTCTCTTGCGGAAGATTGGAAGTGATTCCGCAGTCCTGACCGATTGCGGGAGGTCGTTCCACCAACGAGGGACCAGGACAGAGAAGAGGCGAGACCGCGAGGAGCGGCTGCCAGCCGCCCGGAGGGATGGGGCAGTCAGTCTGCCAGCGGAGGCGGAGCGGAGGGGTCTGGACGGGGTGTAGGGCGTGATGAGTGACTGGAGGTATGGGGGAGCAGTACCTCTGGCCTCTGGCCGCTTGAAAAGCAAGCACCAGTGACTTGAATCTGATAATTGGACGACTACGACGACGAAGGATTTACCCCGAAACGGACAACGACAACGGAATTGGATCACGGAAAGTACAACAACGAGAGCGAAAGTTTGTGGACATTGTTGAACTTTCAGTGACATTAGTTGAAAGCCGAATATCCCTACACGGGAGCGGCTTTTCCATCCGCGGAAAACCCCGCTGTAATTAATAAATCTCTTGTTGATTTCGAACTGTCTCCATTTTGTCGTTGTTCATTGAGTAAGTTATCGATTATTGGCGGAGTGGAAACCCCACGCCCTTGGTTGCGCTACAATATGTATATGACATATTTCAGTTTTAGATTTTTTATTAATTTGCGACTATTTCTAAAAACGCTTTGTCATTACAGGGTATTGTGTAGGTTGATGACAAAAAAATCTATTTAGACTATTTAAAATTAAGTCTATAACACAACAAAGTGTGGAAAAGGTGAAGGGGCCTGAATACTTCCGGAAGCTACGTGACTGCAGGCTGTACGTGCCTGTGTGCATATACAGCCTGCAGTCACGTGCGCTGATTTGACAGAAATGATTGTTTGTGATGACTGAGCGACATTGGCAGTCTGAGAACTTGGGTCTCTCACTTTCGCATTTGTTGACATCATCTGGTGTTTCCATGCTGCCTTGATAATGATTATTAATTGAATTATAGTTGTTGTAATTACTGTAGTTACTGCAATTACTAATCATTTGAATAATTATTTGAATAATTAGATTTAAATGATTATATCTTATAATATCATGATATCATATCAGCTGATATCATTTTATATATTATTATTATTAAGAGGAAGAAGAATTCATGACAATCAAGCTATGCATTGTACTCAAATTAGCCAAAAGGGACTTTATCAGCAGTCCCAGGTAGATGGCTGAAAATGGGAGAAAATCAGAAACAAAACAAAAAAAACACTCTATATCAAAAATGCTAGTGATATATAATATCATTTTCTGAGTACATTTTCTTTATTTAGGATCCAAAGTTATTGAACGTAAATTTCTCACCTTAGTTCGTGGTCGCGGATCCCCTGGCATTTAACCCCGCTAGTTGATGTGATGCTCCTCGCAGACAGTCTCACAAACGCAAGATTGCACATGTATGAGAGTGCTGAGCGTGTTCTGTCCAAATCCACAAGCGTGTCTGCTGAGCAAATAATGAAGGCCAGCACTCCCCCCTCTGACCTCCTGCTCATCAATGTTTTGGGTCACTTTTTTGTTATCTGGATCAAATGTCCTCCATAAAGGCAGAGGCTGAGGGATGAGTGATGTGGATGCTGTGGTGTGAGTAGCAGAGAGGCAGTTGAAGAAGTGTCTATGAAAGTGCATCTGTGAAGCAGTGTGGTCCCCGCTGTCCCCCCCCCTTAAACCTCTCACCACCCATTATCACACGCCACATTGGTTCCTCACAATGAAGATGAATACATTAATGGTCTCTCCCTCCTGCCCCCTGCTTTCTCTGTGTGAGAAAAATATTGGCTGGTCCCATACAATGAAACCCCCCCTCCCCCCCATTCAATTTCACTTTATAGCCAACTGGTTGCTAGCCAACGAAGACCATAGCACTCCCCTCTCATCCCTCTGCCTTTTAGCCATGGGGGCGGGGAGTGTGACACAGAAGATCCGGGGGCCCTTTGTCGTTGGTATCTGACCCCTTGGAGGATGTTTGACAATCAACTCAGTAATGCCTATTTTCCCTGGGGGGATTTCAGTTTTAAATCCAGAGATCCCCTGAATGCTGCAAGGAGAGACAGCAAGAGAGAGAGAGGAAGTGAACATAAATAATGTGACTGGTCGGCCCTTACCTGTGTGAGGTAAAACAAGCCCTCCCCCTTACCTGTGTGAGAGCCTGGATTCTTCCCTCTCAGTGTTATTCAGTTGCTCTGTCAGTTATTTGTTTGCTTCATCAAGTGGCCAATCAGTTGCCTAATTATTAGTCAGGTGTCCAGTCTGAGCCCATGAGCCAGTCTAGGAGACAGTTGGTCTGAGCCTCACTGTTTTCCCTCCCACTCTAGATTGAATCCAGAGTCTGTCTGTCGGCCCTGAGTCTGGCTGTCCGTAAATCTGTCAGCCCCATACATGGCTCCTCGCCCCCAAGGGGCTGCCCCAGGAAATGGCTGCCTGGTCCTTCAACACATGGGAGCCAGAAACACTACATTTCCCAGCAGGCCACAGTCAAGCACCTGAACGGAGTCAAGTTATTGGGACTAACGAACAGCTGAGGGCGATTTGGAGGCCTATTTAAAGGACTCGTACATTTCTGAGAGCTGGATTACAGAAAATGTCACACTGAGAGCTGGATTACGGAACAACGGAACTGGACTTTGACACTGGATTACGGACGACGACGAGTAGGATTTTGGACTTTGTGTGTTGGATTCCCCAAATACCCCGCCCTTTGTTTTGTGTGTTTTTTGTCAAGACTGTTTGTTTAATAAATTATTGTTTTGTTTATATACTGCCTCCTCCGGGTTATTTACCCTGCCTACGCCCTCTGCAAAGGTCCGCGAGTGTCACCCAACCCCTAGGGACACCACAATAGATATCAGAGGTTTTCTGATTGCTATAGTATATATGTGTCTCAAATGACTCAAATAGATTTTTTTATGTTTGCCTTTTTTTTCCTCCACGGATATCAGTAAATGTAGAGACGATCCACCGATGCAGCCAGTCTTGAAAATGTATCCAAGGATTCTGATGGGGGACAGGAGGAGGAGCTTCAAGACAGCCTGATACATATTCACTCCCGACTTGAGTATTCCAAAAACTCAGACTCTGCGTATAGTTATGCCTGCAGACATTTATCAAAAAGGTGCTTTTGGGTTTTCCAAAAAGGCAAAAAGTTAATAAGCAAGTAACTCCAAATACATGGCTTCACTCACTTTAATTCTCTAGACAGGGGCGTGGCCAGATGAGGTCAAGGAGAGTGCAAATGAAAATAGTCCAATCACAGAGAGCTTGATCGCATTCTCAGCATAGCTTCAATTGGCAATCAAGCACCTGCCGTTTAAGTCTCTCAGGGGTCAAATTTTGGCCAGCCGTAACACTAGGCATAGGCAAACTAGGCACGTGCTTAGTGTCTAATTGCCACAGGGGACCCAAAAGCGATTAAAGACAGAGAAATTTAAACAAATTGTAATTTTAATAAAATTTTAATATTTTTGAATATTTTAGGATAACTCCAATCTAAAACTTCAAATAACCATTTTTGAAAGTCATACGCAACGTAAGCACCTTGCAATGTGTGCGAAAAGTCTTTCCGGTTCAGTAAGGATTATACTTGCTATGTTAGCAATCACTTTTCAGCAATGCTTTCAGGTGCAGCAAAACGGCCCAAAAAAAATGAAATTAGTTTACAGAGGAGTTTTGCCAGTTCAGCTCAATGGTAAAGGGTGAATAATCAGTGATGGGCATGTATAAGAAGCTCAGAGAGTGAGGCCTGGGTGATGTGTTCCCCAATGTGGAAATATGCCTTTGCATGCATGTGGCATTACCAATTGTAAATTGCTCCAGAGAAAGGTCGTTTTCTTTATTGAAACACGTTAAAATGTACCTGAACAGTGAATGAAAAGAAACTGAATCCTTTTGCGTTGTTGGAGATTGAGAACAAATTTACCACTTCCCTGGATTATGGTGACATCATTGAGGACTTCACTTTATCTAAAGTCAGGAGAAAGTATTTGTAAATGTGAGTACACATTCCATTTAAATACCCAACTATGCCACTAGACAAAGTAAAGACAAATAATAAAATCAAATGTAAAATACAACTAAATAAATGAAACATAATGGCCTATACCCCTATAAATACACGAGTATCAAATTGTGTATAAATACCTAAATATAAATAAACCACAACAATGTAAAATATATATACCTACTTAAACCAATAATAATAATAATATGTGGCATTTAAAACGTTGTTGGGTTTGTTTATGAAGTATGGAAATGTTTATGCCCTGCTTACAGTCACAAAAAACATTGCACAAAGAGGATGTAATGAGTCTGCAGACTCAGATAATAAACGTTATTAGGGGAACTAGGGGAAATAGGGAACTTCATGGCAATCCTAGAAACAATAGCTAAGCATGACAAAACTGTGAAAAAAGGTTGAATTCCATTCATAATGCAAAATACACAAGCAAAGTCATTCAGAATGAGGTTCTGAGTTGTTTGGCAGACAATAGTTCAAACAAAAGATATAGAAGTGAAAGACAGTGAGGTCTTTAGCATCATTGCCATTGTCAAGATGGCATGCAGAGGCCCTCTAATGTAGTAATAATAATAATAATAATAATAATATAATATACGGCATTTAGCAGACACTTTTATCCAAAGCGACTTACAGTAGTGAATGCATACATTTTCAGTATATGTGGCCCCAGTGGGAATTAGTAGACCTTTAGCCAGTAGACCTGGCATTGTTCATGGAGCTTTACAAAAGTTTTTTTAACTCTTCAAACTGTGCAAAATAGCTGTTGCAATCCCAGTTAGTACCGTTTCTTGTAAACCGAAACTGTGGTCAAAGACATGTAAACCACAACAACATGTCATATCTCCAAACTCATTTGCAGAACTCTTAATCATTTTCTACTCTTTGTTCACTAATAGCAAATCCTCTGCACTGTTTTGCAAAACTGTGAATGCAAATGTCATCAGTGAATACAAGATTAACTTCATAGTGTTTGGTTCACAAATCGTTCACAAATGGTTTGCAATTGAAGATAATTAGTTGCAGTTCTGTTAGTTGTTTCAGCCAATGTGCAAATGCTATGGCACAAAATTATTAATTGACCAATCAGTCCTAAATCACATATAAAGGGGGGCATAGCTAAAGTCTGTGTTAGGCAAAGACAATGGAACCTTTGAGTGCTGAAAATAAATGGTAGGATGAAAGTCTACAGGGTCCCATATGAGAGGAACAGTGACAGGGTAAAGGAGATCTGGTGTCAGTATGTTCAGGTATGTACAGTGCTGTACTGTAATAGTTGTTTCATATTGTGTTGTAAAAAATATGTACTCTACTATAATGCAAACCATATGCAACCATCCTTACACAGTATACTGTAATACTGCATGGCACTGTCTACAGAACTGTAACATATTCTTTCTGTCTTCAGAGGATAATGGAGCTTGATTCCAGCGATGTTCCACACAAATATATTTATGTGGATGAAGCTGGTTTCAACCTGACAAAACACAGAAGACATGGGAGAAATATAATTGGACAACGCGACACCATAGAAGTCCTGGGACAACGTGGTGGAAACATTACCATGTGTGCTGCCATAGGTCAAACTGGGGTCATACACCACCATGCGCTTGTAGGCCCCTACAATTCAGTCTTCTGAATTTCCTCAATGGTCTTTTCCAGAAGCTCACTGAAGCAGAGGATGCGGTGGAGGAGCAACCTCAGAGCAGCTGTTATGGATAGAAATCAACCTGCGTTGTAATAACCAGGCGTACAATATCTGACGTAACACTAAGCCACTTAATCAATAACCACAACCCGTAAGGAGTACCAGTGAAACAGTGGTATAGAAAAGTTAGACATATATTTATTAATATGAATACATTTGATGATTGTTCTCTCTATTTATAACATGAAAGTCCTTTAAAAGACAAAAGCAGGTTGCAAGGTCTCACCGGGCAGCCAGCTAGCGGTTCCAGACCCTCGAAGATGATACGGGAGGTCTTCTCCTCGGAGTTCTCAAAATGGTATTACGAATAGCAATATTTAGTAATTAGCAACTAGGCGGATAATCAGAGTAACGCAATCACCAAGCTGAAGCAATCACCCTTCCTGAATGCCATTGAAGAGTTTTTCTCTGCTTGGCGCTGGAAGGTGTATGACCATCGCCCCTATGTATAAGCTGCCCTCCTTCAGGCCATGGATGGGGCCTGTGATGACATCAATGCAGAGGCTTGCCAGGGATGGATACGGCATACAAGGCGTTTTTGTCCACACTGTCTGGCCAGGGAATTTTTTTTCTTGGTGCCCCTGTCCTGTATTGTTGGCGGCGTGTCGGTCCGTGTGAGCGAGGTCTCAGTGATAAGCACTCCTAATTCCCTCTTATGTTCTCCCTCTTTAGAAATGTGTTTTGATTACTTAGGTTTTTACTAGGGATAGCAAGCTCGAAACATTGAGACAACTCAAGACATTTAAAACAATTGTTTCGAAACACTGCAAGTCAACATTGGCCTCTACTGGCAGAAGCTGTCATTGCAGTCATGAATTATACAGTAAGTGTGCTGGTGACAGAGGTTTTGCATAAAGTTAGCCAAAAGCCTCATCGCGGGGATACTTGAAATTGTGTTGATGAGAGCTCTCTACAACAGTAAATAAAATGTATTCTTTGCCATATTTTTTCTTTGTCATTGTCCCTCCCCCTCCGGACGTTACCGGATAAGCAAAGGTGGTGGCAGCAAACGTTATCCGTTTATATGTTGTAAATCGAAGGTCAGCTACACTGCCGATGCAATACATTTTACAGTCCACTGGCACAGAATACATGCAAGCTGTTTAATTTATCCCAGTTAGTCTAAAGGTCTAAATTAAAGAGCCACTGGACACCACCCATACATTTTCTTGGCAAGTACTTCCCAGGCCAACAGATCGAAGATACCCTAAGTTTTACCCAGGCTGGCTAATTATTACGATGAAGCAAACTGCTGCCATCCAAGGTCTTTATTTTGTTTTCCTTTTCTGTTTTTCTTTTGTTGTATTTGTGTAAGGGAAAAAAATAATTTGGGCTTTGGGACAGGCCGCTTTCAGCTTTACTAAGTTGTTTCTGCTTCCACGAGCAGGTCAAACATTTTGTACCATCCTGTCATGAAGATAAGTGTGTATTGCCAGAAGTGGGAGAGAAACAACTCGTGAAAGTATGAGATACTGAGATGTTTGGGTTGGGGAGCAGGAAGCGTCAAGGTCAGTTCCTTGGGAATGAGTTTCATTATTGCACTGTATAAATCATGATAACACAGATTACTGGGTCATGGGTGAGAGTGAGGTATTTCACTAGCCATCTAAGCAGGCGATCCATATATTATATTCGTAGGTAGCCAGCTTACTTAACTGTACAGCTGAACAGACAATGCATATTATTATCTTTGTAGCTAGCTGGCTATATAATTATAATATTATGTTCGTAGCTAGCCAGCTAGCTAGTTGTACAGCTGAGCAAGCAATGCTTATTCGTAGCTAGCCACCTAGCTGTAATGTAATGACGTTGAATTATTTAAGAATTATTTAACGTTTAAGAATTCCGATGACATCACCCGGACACATTCTTCTCAATCGGACACATTTTTCTTCCGGGTTTTATCACTCAGGAATGCGAGCTCGTCATGTTGGCATAGCAACTACAGTCCAAAAATTCTGATTACATCACCCGGACACATTCCTGAGCACCCAGACACATTTTGGCATGACAGTACCCCTATTGGTACATTTCCCCATAAGCACACCTATCTCCTTTCCCTGCTTCTCAGGTCACTGGGGGGAAGTTCCGTTTGTTTAAAATGTATTAGGGCTCCGACAGCTCAGCTTGTCCACCCCAAACTTACCTAAAGTCGGATTTATCCGTTTTTCGATAGAGCACTAGGTCATGCACTAATAGACCACAGAAATGCACATTGTTTATTAAACTGGGAGTTACTGATGGACGGAAGTATGCACCAATAACAGGAGAGAAAGCTGCACAGAAGGCGTGGTTAAATTAGCATTTAACAATAGACTGCATTACTGTCAAAAACACATTGCTGTCAAATCCAGGAAGAAGTCAGAGAAGTGCGTTTAGATATAAAACTCGGCATTAGGTACGAATGTTTAAAGTAAAAAATATTTTTCCGAAGTTGAGAGCCAGGCACAAAGGGAACAATCTTTTCCGGCCCGCCTTTTGCTCAAGTTTCGAGGTAATGATCACTTTCCTTTGATTAAATATAGGTCAGTTTGAATGATACCCCATAAATGAAACTAAGTTAATTTGAATGTTTTAAATGAGGTGAAGGTAGCTAATGTGTTTAATTGTTGTGATTAGTTTAGAGAACAACTGGGTTTTGGTTTTGATAGTAGCTAACGTATCAATAACAGGACAAATAATAGGACGTTGCGTGTCTTAAAGCTATGCAGCAGTTCGCTGGCAAACTGTCAGTTCATGTAGCCAGTCGTTCATATACTCTTGGAGATTCTGATCTAATATTCATGCCCTACTTTCTTGTAGAGCCTACATTGCAGCTAGTTTGTTCGTGATATGTTGCGTTATGTGCGCTGTCATGCCATTACAAGTATTCAAAATGTGAGATCTGCTTCGTCATTCTTCCAGCATCTGCATTCTACTGCTGACACAGTTTCTGCCTGGACTCAACTCCTACTGGCGTTTTTAATAGCTGAAATGTAAAGGATAAATACGGTCTTTACTATTTGACAACCATGCGAGCATTTTCTTAGGAGAAGGTTAAACTGTTGTAATTACTGCCAATGACGTCGGAGGTTGGTTGCGTAGCCTAATTAAGGTAGCCTAAATTAATGTCACCCGCGGGGCTCCTCGGAGGCACTTGACAAAACCGAGAGATGGTCTGGTGGCCTCTGTCTTGGTGCTCCTGTCCTGTGTTGTTGGCGGCGTGTCGGTCCGTGTGAGCGAGGTCTCAGTGCTAAGTACTCCTAATTCCCCCTCATTCCTTCCCTCTTAGAAATGTGTTTTGATTACTTGGGTTTTTATTGTATATTGTCTGCTCTCGGTATTGCTGTGTTCTCCCCGGTTAACCTATAGTCTTACTCACGTGTGATGTGTACCTGTGTGCTGTATTTATACAAGCTATTTATTATTGTAGTACTGTAGTACTTGTATTTGTAGTGTAATCTCACTTGTGTGCGTGCCCAGACGTAGTGTCACTGGGGAAATACCAATTTACTATATCCCGTGAACAGCTCTTTTTAAATAGTAAATGTAGTATCTTGGATATACTATCCAATAATCTGGACCGACACCGAAAGACTCTTTATATTTCATTTATTAGAAGTCGATATAACGTGACTCCACTAGGAGAGACTTCACTCGCAACTGGCCAACTCCCATTCAACAGGTTAGGTCTCTATATTTAAAAAGTACGTGAGGGCCACCTAGTGGTAGAATATATGTATCATTTGGCACTCTCAGTGGTCCCAAACCTCGGTCCTGGGGGCCCACTGTGTGTGATGGTTTTCGTTCCAACCATAATTGTAGCCTCTCTATTGTAACTAGCTGTTAATTGTTCTTAATTAGACACTTTTCATTTATATTAAAGCATGATTTCACACTGTTAAGACCATATGTCAGAAATAGCTATGCATGCCATGAACAATAAATGTCCCATGTTCACATCCCAGGACATTTAATCAGTCACTATTGCTCTCATTTTCTGTAATGCACTGTATGACACATGATTCCTTTACAAAGAGGTTACATCTTTTAATTGATTCAATTGTAGACCGGTGAAATCAGTGGGGGCCATATTTTTTAAGTGAACAGCTGGTCACAGAAACCATTAGTGGAAAATGAAGAATTCAATTACAAAGCAATTGGCAACAAGCCAAACCTGCATTGTGTTAAAATAAGTTCAAAGAAGAAAATGGTAGAACTTACACAGATGTTTTCAACAACCTTAATTGATCAGAGACTAGCAGGAACAAAACCCAGCATACACAGTGGGCCCCCAGGACCGAGGTTGGGGACCACTGCGACAACACTCCCCCCTTAAATCTGAACTCACCCTCTCTGTTCGTTAAACATTTTCAAATTCAACACAGCACTGTTCAAACTACAAGATACAATAACAGGTCCAAATACAATAAAATGTTTCAATAACCCCATAACTTGTAAATAAACACTTCACTTAACATGTAGAACAATGTTACAAAACAAAATCACAATACACAATACCTTAGTCTGTTTCTTGTTTAACTGAACAACTGTTTCAATGTGTACATTTTTCATTTCTTTACTTTTACATTTTTACCCTCCACCATGCCTTTGTTGTTAGAAGCAAGGGTAGACTGCCTTACTGCCTTCCTAAAGGAGGTAATGGCGCATTCTTGCCCATGAGAAGGTATATCCTGTAGGGTGCTATCCCACTAGGAATTATAATTCTAATATGGTTGATGCCACAATGGATCAACCAACCATGTTGGTTCATTCCTAACATGGTAGCAGCCAAAAATACAAGTATTCCTATATCAGTCTCATTAGGTTTAGTATATCAGTCTCATAAAATATACTTAACTATACAATTTAAATTTAAATTAATAATTAAATTAATTACAATATTAATAGTTAATTAGTCTTAATCAAATCACAACATTATACA